>ML058438.1:4761388-5152263 GCA_003013855.2 Liriodendron chinense | reverse complement strand
TATCAGTCATGTATGATGCTCTCCCTACTTAAACACTTAAACCAAATTAAAAAATTAATTTTATTATAAATAAACAAATTGACTATTAAGATACATGGCAAAAACTCTTTTGATTACGGGAGAGGTTATTTCTCTCTCTCTCTCTCTCTCTCTCTCTCTCTCTCTCTCTCTCTCTCTATATATATATATATATATATATATATATATATATATATATATATATATATATATATATTTGTCCATTTAGCTTTTGTTGTTGGATCTATGCAATGAACGATGTAGATCAGCCGCACGTTGATCACATTGGTTTATGGATAGATATGATGAAAATGCTAAGACCCCATGTGAAATCTTTTGTTATAGAAATTGATATGGGAACATCTAGTTATGCTAGATCAGATACATACATAGCTATGATTCTTAAGGCCAAAACATACTAGGGCCCTAAATTCCAAATTGATGTGAGCATCGGATGGGCCACATCAATCAGATCAAATCTTAGGCATTGATTCATATATCCGGTTGTACAATGGATCATCAGATGCATCAGATCTTATTTATGCCACTTATGTGAATTTTGGGATAAATCCACAACAACATGCAGAATTATAAATGGGTTTGATCATCTGGTGGGTTGCATTAATCAAACAAGGTTGATTATTAAAATTGTGTAGTTTTAATAAAATAATCTATGGATGATTTACATTGAGTCGATTATCAGTCATCCTTTATAATTGAGCAAGAGATGATCGATAATTGGTTTAGATCCATCCATCAAGCTTAAGTGGACCCTAAATCATTAAAATAGATGGATGTCCAATTACTCCGTTAAATTTGTTGAAAAATGATCAATTTCAACTTCCTTTAATTCGTTCTTTGATCAAAGTCGATTCGATCAAGGGGACATCAATCAAAGTCGATCGATTGACAGCTTTGATCAACATACTCATGGATAGATTTGACTAAATTCTGAAGTTTGACAATTAGATTTAATAAACCTGTAATACATGTAATTTACTGTCACGCCCCAAAATCCGGGTACCCGAATAGGGTTATTCAGGACCTGAATCCCGAGCTCGTAAGTTTTAATAGATTGATAACAATTGCAATCCACATAATTTCATCAAGATTTACTAGATATTCAGAGCAATCTAAAATGAAAATATTACTAAAATAATTTTTATGAATGTAATGTTCGCTCACTTTACTCTCTTAATACTTTTATTATATTAGGATTTGAAACACAAACTAAATAAAATTAAATTAAAATTCAATTTAATCCTAAATTACTGAAAATGAAAAACTAGTAGTAGAGGCCCGCTTACTCTTAATATTCCAGCGCTGCACCTGTGGATGGTTATAATAGGATGAGCATAACGACCCAGTAGAATGATTCTAGTAGGATCATTTCTTACCCAAATTTTGAAATGTTCAGATTATATCAAAAATCTTATGAGCAAGAGAGATAACAGAATTTAAGTATGAAGAATAAGATAGCATGAATTTAAATATGATATTTATAAATATTCTATGAAGGTGCTACTTTGCATGAATTACAATAACCAATATCCATTATTTCTTACAACACCATATCCAAGTGGATGGTCACGTTGCATTAACACCTACGCACCGATACCTTGTGGTGAAGGACCTATTTGTACATTAACTGGTCAGACTACTGCTTCAGTTGTACTCCTGACATATGTCCACGCACGCACACAATTGTACTCATATGCCATACACAACAGAATCTCCAAAGGATCCAATGAGTTATAGGGTCTTTCACCTAAGGGACACGATCGCCCTACTTGCTAGCTTTAAGGTCTTCCACCCAAGGGACACGATCGCCCTACTTGCTGGCTTTAAGGTCTTTCACCCAAGGGACATGATTGCCCTAGTTGCTGGCTTTAGATACATTCCCAAGATAGTTCATTCGGATACACCTCATTTTACAATAAAAATAAATATTTACATGCTATGATCTATTACCTGATATTTTTCCAATGATATTAATCAATGATAATTTAAATTTCAAATTTTCAAAACATGCGAATTAAAAAAATTAATCATATGATAATTTTTTTTTTTTAGTCACGAACTAAATTTAATAGGTAAATTTTAAACTTTAAATTTAAACTTAAATTAATATATAATCTATATTTCTACCATAAAAAAATTAAGTAAGATTTTAACTTGAAATTATCAATTAAATTAAATTAATAAGCTCAAGGTTTTATGTATTACATCGATTTAAATTTTAAATTTATCTAATTAATAATTATTATTCAGTAAACTACTTGAATTTAAAATTTTAAGAAAATTTCAAAATATAAAAAATTATATCCTAAACTAATTTATTAGAATTGGTTACTTAATTTTTAAATATAAAAAAATTTGTATGTTAATTTTATTTACTTAATTCAAAATTTATTATTATAAATCAAATTATAATTTAGTAGTTAACTCAAATTTAAATTCTAAAATCAAAATCCAGTTTAAATGGTAATCTAGATCTAAATTCATCAATTTAATTATTTTTTTAAATTAATTCATTCTAAATTTAAATAAAAATCTAATTTATCAAATTCAGAATTTAACTCAAAATTTGGTCTAAATTTTGTAAAGCTTACTTAAATTAATTAGTTCTAAAATTTCATGAATAAAAATTAATATATAGAAATTAATGCAATAATTTAAACAAATAAGATATTCAATAAATCAGAAAATTTTAAATCCAAGTAAGATCACCTAGCTACCTGATCTAGAATGATAGCCAAACCTTATATAATGTGTATGCACCCGACGTACACACACCCTTACACCACATACACACTAATTATTCTTTCTCCCTTTCTATAACTTTAATGCTGGACCTGCGCTTAATTATGCTTAGATCTATCCTTTTTCATTTCGTGGCATAATCTTATGTCTTAAATCCTTTTTTATACTACCTAATGCCATAAATTCGCTTATGCACGTGCTTCACATATGAAGTCAAGTAACTCTTACAAATGGGGTGTTTTAATGTAGTCTTTTTTATGTGAAAAAACTAATAAATAAATTTTAAACTCATAATATTAATGTCAATTTCAATACCTCATTCAATGTCAACATTAGATGTTTTAGATTACATAGCCACATCTCATCCCGATGTTCAATTAATAGATGGTTAGAATAGTGATCCCTAGATGTATGTTTAGATGATTTAGATAATGTATGGTTTAGATTTTTTTGACAGGCAGCCTACATGGCAAATCCAAACCCAACGGTTTAGAAGATATGGTTTGCCACTGAATGGTTTTGATTGGTTGGACACTATAATAGGAAGTAGGTCAAAGACTGAATTCATTGGACGATTTAGATTGATGATACATTGGCTAATTGATGAAAGTGAGTCTGATGAGATTGAATGGTCTAAATTGGCAAAGTTTGTGGAGTTATAACGTAATCTCAATAAATTAAAAACTAAGATATAATGGGTTGTTATAAATCTTATGTTACTTTTAACATGCATTTATTTCTACTCTTTTTCGCATGTGTCACATGTGTGTGCTTTGTGATTAATTCTTCTATTTTTCACACATATTTGTTTTGGTTTGGTAGATGCATGGATGGATGGGTTGACGGATCAAAATTTATTTGGGTCATTACATTTACATACTTTGAATTATTTTAGATCGTTGGATTAGGGTTAACCACTTTGGTTTAATCAAAAGTGGACCCGACTATGTGAAATAATTTGGATCAAATGATAATATTCTTCATATGGTTGTTAGGATTTTTAAATTCAAATCAATCTGAATGTTTTGTGGATTCCTACATAGGTCAATGATCCTAACGTGTCTCATTCCATTGAAATTAAAATAGTTTTATTTATATTTGTTTTGTTGTTTACTATAATGATTAACCTGTAAATATTGTTCTTTACCCATTACAATTCGAACCATTCTGGTTACTTCATGTAAATATACTTTTCTAATATCCCATGTAGGAAAGCAGTCTTTACTTCCATCTATTCCAGCTCGAAATTGCATTGGGAAACTAGTGCCAATACAAATATAATAAATACTTGCTTCACTACATGTGTAAAGATCTCATTGAAGTTGACACATTCTCTCTAAGCATATATCTTCGCTATTAACCTTGTCTTGTATCTATCCTTTTTTTTTTTCCTGATGATCCACTTACACACAATCGCCTTACGCCCCATGGGAAGCTCCATCAATTCCCTTATCTTATTCATGTATATAGAGCCCATCTCATTTTGCATTGCCATCTTTCACTTTTCAGCATTTATATCATCAAGTGCCTCCTAAAAAATAGACGGATCTCCCTCATTCATAATGAAGGCGAATGCAACGTTTAAGACATCTATGTATCTGGATAATAACCTATGATCCCTAGGTGGATTCCTTCTCACAGGTGGTTCCTCCACCTGCTCTTGTACCCCTCGCTACATTTTAGTCTCAGGCTGTGTTTCATCTTTGTTTATCTCAACATCAACTATTGAATTTTCTGTTTCCTTATGCTCATCCCCACGGAACAAGAATTCCTCATCGAATTTGACATCACGACTAATGATTATTTTCCTTATGACCTGGTCATACAACCTGTAACCTTTCACACTATCATCATAGTCGACAAAAATACATTTCTTCGTCCTTTGGTCCAACTTCTCTCTCTCAACTGATAATACATGAGAGAGTAAGTGCAACCAAATACACATAGTCCTGAGTAGTTTACCTACTAACCACTTCACACTTTTTTCTGAATTTTACAATTATTGGCTGAAGACGAGGACTGATTCATCAAGTAACAATATGTATTAACAGCCTCAGTACCTCCCTAGTTCCCTGCCCAACCTGGCATTACTCAGCATGCTTTGGGCTCTCTCTAAGAGAGTCCGATTCATCCGCTTAGTCACACAATTCTGCTCTAGTCTGTGGTGCACTATGTTGTGCCTCACTATCCCGTTATCCTTACAAAATTAATTAAACTCTCTAGAAGTGTACTCACCATCATTATTTGTCCTCAAAACCTCTGTTTTTCCACCATTGTCTTCCACTGCTTGAAGATGAGAAGAACCTCAGATTTATTTTTAAAAAAATAAACCCGCACCTTTCTAAAATAGTCGTCAGAATTTGATGAAAGACCATGCTTCAAAGATTGACCCACATCCTCCGATCATGTGGACCACACCACATGGAAACAATCAGCAATGAACAACCACCGTTTTATATCATCTGTCATGTTTTGTGGGCCACAGAGAGCTCGTGTCAACATAAGGTTACCGTCTCCTCAAAGAAATGATGGGGCACAAAGAGGATGAACGGATTGGATCTATCTTTCAGTGGGCCCAATCACCAATTGGTGGTCATAACTTTTCACGAGATCGAAGATACAATGCTTCTCCCGCATTCAAAGGTCTGCACAATACTAGGCTCCAAAGCAGGGGCATTTCCTCCACTAATTCTCTAAAAGGCGATGTTAACACAAGCAGTTAGATGTTATACCCTTGCCCATTAGATGTTTTTCATCTCCCAAATCCAATTGTCAGATAATCAAATAAGCATAATGTGTTTGTTCATTATACAATTAAAATGGGATAATAGTTAGAACGGTTTGATTTGAATTACTTGTTTGCTACGATGCAGTTTGTAAGTGACTATGTATCATCCATCAACCAGCGTGCCTCTAAATTTCACTACGTGAAAAAAATACGACGCTATTATTTAAAAAATAATTGCTATGCATTTGGATTTGTCATTGGCCGTCCTTGCAAGACTCGACCACTCAGATAGACTCAATCGGCCCTGACTAGAGTCGTGATTCTCGCGAGTCATGGATGAGTCAGCCTCACTCACCCGAGTTGGCGGTGACTCATGGTGTCGAAACGGATCAGGTTCCATCAAGTCCGAGTTTACTCATCTTAGTAGCACCGAGTCATAAAAACATGGTCTATGGACATATATACTTGCCAACAAACACCTGAGTAACACATGATTATTCGAACGTGTAAACCATGTAAAACCATGTAATATGACACATAGAAATCTAGGATTAAAGCTTTTGGTGTTACTGATGAGAAAATCAAGAAAATGTTCCTCTTTTTATCATTAATCAATGAAAAACCGGGCACCCATCAACCTCCACACCTGGGGCTGTTGGGCACTGGGCCAGAGGGCAATGGTCCCCCAATTCCAAACCCCACCATTTCACTCCATAGATATTGGGGAGAGCAAAGCTTACCAAAAGAGCCATAAAAGCAATCCCAACATCCAGCCCAGCTGATAACACATAGTTGTACCTACTCCACCACCCATTGTACTTCTTATATACAACATAGTTAAATAGGATTCCTACCACGAACCATGACCAGTGATGGACAGCCCTTATCGGGGGCATGTTTGCGGTGGCCCCAAGAATGATTGGGAAATGGATGAGTCTGATCCATTTCTTCCCGGAGAACTTATGGGCGAGAAGCCACACAGGCACCGGTGCGAGCGCGCCGAGGAGGAAGAAGAGGTAGACGTACTTGTACCGGCCGAAGGGGGCAAACATATGAGATGGGCCTACAATGCCCCAAGTGGTTGTAATACTGAAGATGACACGTTCGGTGGGGCATGTCCATGGGCTCCCATCTGGCAGCTTGTCTGGTTCACAAATGTTCTTCACTGTTGAGAGTATCCACCACGCCGTGCCGAAGTTACTGGTGGATGAGATCAACATGCCTACTACCTAATCTCATTTGATGGAAACAAGACTCTAGCATGAGCATTTCTTGATATAAAAAGAGGTTTAAGAAAGAAAAAAATAAATAAAAGACTAAGGGCCTGTTTGGTTGGTGGACGCCTGTAAATGAATTCATCTCATTCCAATTACTCATAATTATTATTATTAAGGACATCATTTAGGATATTTCAGCCGGCTATTTGCTTGATTTATTGATTCTTAAACTCAAGAGATTCTATTTTCATCCGTCTACATACATGTACTATTAATGTACATTATACCCCATTCATATAGGAATTATATAGAGAGAAGATCTTCTAGAATTCTAGAATTCGGTGAAAAGAGTAGTAATTCCACTTTATTATGCTATCAGATAAAGGTTTTTACCTAGGCCATTAATCTAAGGTTCTCATTCCAACAGATATATCGCTCATGCAATATCAGTGCAAATACACTGAGACTATGTATCATCTTTTTTTCTTTTTCTTTTTTCCACAAAATAGCCAATTGCACCTCCAAGCTACACCGTCAAGCTCACCATCACTGCATCACCGCCATCGTCTACTCGTCTTCAGCCCAGCTGAGAATAGGTGATGTTCCAAGCTTTTGTGGACACTTATTTTACAACCTATCAAGCTTGCAACCTATCAATTGATACCCATATGTTCTTGTGGCATAATGAAAATATGATTGGACTATCAAGAATATGAGAGAACTATGAAATTTTTAATGGGCTTAAATGAATCTTATGCAGTCATTGAAGGAAACGTTCTTTCATGAACCCTCTTTCACCAATTAATAAGATTTTTTCTTCTGTTGTCTAATCAGAATGACAATGTGATTGCTATCCAAACTCCTTAGCTCACTAAAGCTACAACCCTCATGAAATCCCAATCTCACAAATATACAATTGGACAAGACAATCAAGCTTCACATAATTTTAAAAAAAAAAAAAAAAAAAAAAAAAACCCACGTTTACACCTAGCCTAACACAATCCACATTGTCCCGTGAGAAGACGCCATATGTCGACACCATGTACAAATGGCGGGAGGTAATCATACTCATATTGAGAGAAGATCAGCTATCCTTATTGCTTAACGACACATAGCTTGCCAAAAGTGTTTTTGCTTAGAACCATACACACATCTACGATAGAAGAAGAAAACATCACTCGGAGACACATGACAGATGGACGCACAACACATGACCCCTAGCGACTACAAATCTATATCCTACTAGGACAACTATTGCACAATCGAAGATTCCTAAGAAAACTTGATGTGGTGAGACAATCTCTCGATCGAGGAAAGTCAAGAGCTAGGAAGAAGATCCAGGAGTGGTCCCGAAAGAACCTGAGATCAGACCGAGAGAAGAACTGATCGAGCAAGCCAGGGAAAGCATCGATGAATTACCCCCGCCAGCTGGTCGGCCGACTGGTCGGACTCCCCGACGATCGATCAGATGAGGTCCAGGGAGTCCCTGAACTCTCTGGATTATTTCAACCTAAAACCGGCCATCCGACTAACCAGTCAGCCCTCAACTTCGACCGGCTGGCTGACGCATAGATGTGCACGCGAACTTCCTTCTTTCAGACTTTCAATTTCTATTTTTGCTTCATTTAGTTTCCTTTTACAATTACGACACCTAGGTTGCGTTTCTAGAGTTTAGTTTTAGTATTTAAAGCATGTTAAATTCGTTTTATCATTAATATTGATTAGTTTAAACCTAATTAACATTGCTCGTAGAGTTATTCTTCATGGATTTGAAGAAAGGGTCTTGTCGATTCGAGATATCCCGTCGTGAATTTGACGAAGACAAGTTGAGGAGTCTCTATAGATCCAAGATTCAGAGTAGTTATCCCTATAAGAGAGACGATGCTCGATCTTACCACATTCCGCTCGCATCAAAACTTCAGCATAGTTATTGCCTCTCCAAGTCTGTAAAAGTATATCTCGAAGAAAAAAAATTTAGCCCTCTCTACACAATTAATTTCTCTACAGTGCAACGTTGCTTATCCTTTGTTTTAACTTTTTAACTTAGATATTTCTCTTATGTCTAGCTACGGTACAGTAAGTCTGAAATCCTTAATTTAGTTTAAATTTTACTAGTATCTAGCGTCATTACTATAGTACACCCTAAGAGTAGAATAAACATCCATGACCTTCATCATTAGATCTCTTGGTCATTGAGTTCTTACTTGGCAGATCACCAGTCACATCCTACTGACTGCATACCATGGCCATCTCACGAGCATTTGGTAATTTTCCATGGTCTTTTGCCAACACAAGCTAATGTACGAATTTACTTTCTTCTCTACTTAGTTTATTTTCTTCTCGCTGATTATATTGTTCATATTCTCAAACTAATAAAATTGGCAACCTAATTGTATTTTTATTCTTATCTGATAATCATTACTTTATTGAGAAACCTAGTACATTATCATCATTGAAAAAAAAGTCTTTAACTCAAGGTAAAAGGATCCCATTTCGAAGGACTCTCCCTTTCCAAAACTTCCTAGTCGTTGTAATAATTGGTGCTTGAATAGTCAAATCAAGCTTCACAAGTCTGATCCAAATCTAGCTAGTTTGGTGCATGGAGTCACAAGCATTCAATCAATTGGAGTCAAGTGTGACTCTAGCATGCTCGACATTATTCCTAATCGCATTCGTTTGATTAAATTTATGTCATTTGTTACACATGTGGCCACATGTCTAGATTTAAATAGCAACAAAACCAACATTCCCAAAGCTCACGATGTGTAAGGCCTACTTGTGATCATTTTGTTGGGTGGGACACACTGTCAATAAATGATATGTTCTGCATGGGTGACTTCTAGGGTATTGTCTCTATAAGGATAGTAAACACTCTACTAACCAAGTAGCAACTGCAAGTCAAGCTGAGGTCCCAACCATTGAAAAAACTATTTAGTGGCCAAATTTAGATAGTGTAACGCCCAAGATTTTCGAGATTTATTTGAAAATTTATTTTTAATTTATTTTTTTTAATTATCGTACATTTACCGTTGATTTGCGAATAGCGGGACATCCGTAGGAGATCCGATAGGGGACCCTTTAACAAAAATTGTTTAGAATGATCTCATAAACATCATAGAAAGATCAGATTTAAAAAATCACACACTTTTCAGATAATTACGAAAATGCCATTAGTTAAACTTAATTTAAGATGCCATTTTTAAGTATTATAGTTTCTGACGATCACTTTCACGCAAAACCCTGGATTTAAGCTTTTGGGCACATATTAACCATACACATTAAATTTCATCCCTTAAATCATAGTAGAAGTGGTCCGATTGTCAAATCAGTCCCTTAACCCTTGATTTTCATCTCCATCGAGTGAGGAAAGTAGATGGTTAGTCGTAGTCGAATATTTCTCTTCATATGAGTAACTTGGATCGTCTTTATCATGGACCAATAGTGTGATTTGAGTGCCCCACCTTGATAAGCATCTTTCTTATGCGCGAAGTTATCCCGTTTTAGAAATTAATGAGTTACCAACTCTTCTCAAATTTGAACCTTTCAATTTACCCACTTCTCACCATCAATCGCTTCTCAAATTTGGACCACTTATTATACTCATATGAATACGAGTTTACACAAAATTTGGAAATTAATGAGTTACCAACTCTTCTCAAATTTGAACCTTTCAATTTACCCACTTCTCACCATCAATCGCTTCTCAAATTTAGACCACTTATTATAGTCATATGACTACGAGTTTACATAAAATTTGGATCCCGATCTATAATCCTACACCGTTGAACCACAAAGCCAGAACCTTCCTTTTCCGCCAAAAATTGAAATTTCAGATCTAGGCATTTCTTACCATCAATCAACTACTAAATTTTGTACAATTGTTTGCCTATCATGACTACATATTTTTCCAAAATTTGGGCCCTGATCATCAAGCGTAGACCGTTAATTGAGATTTAGCCCATTTTAGCACCCGTCGGGCCATTTTCAAGGATCGGCCAATCTAGAATGTGGATCATCAAGAAATTTACGTATTCTAACTCTACTCTTCGAGCTTGATAAGATGAACGGATTGGAATTGATTAAAGATCACTCGAATATTGAGATTTGAGAAACCCACCTCAAGAGGTTGTTACACAAGACCTCGCGTGCACATCCCTCTCCATATTTCTACTACGCACCTCCAAGCCCTTCTCCTAACCCTAGCCTCCATGCTGTAGAGAAAGAGAAAAGAGAGAGAGAGAGAGAGAGAGAGAGAGAGAAGAAGAAGAAGAGAAGAGAGTTCTTTCTCATATTTTCCAGTGGCTAGGATCTTCTACAACCCTCTTCTTCTAAGTCCATCCTAAGGTGAGGATTTTCCTTCAAGCCTTTCATTAATAATATTATGATTATCATAAGTTTCTTTTGTGGCATGTGAAGTTGTTTTGTTTTGAATTGCTGATCTATATAACATGAAGTTTAATGTAGGATTTGTAATGAATATCATTATATAATGATGTGATTCATTATTTAGATTTTTTACTAAGAAGCATGTGTATTTGTGTTATTTATCTTTGTGAAATCTATACTCTTATTTCCTTAATCTGTGTTTTACAAGTAACATTGGTTTTCATATTATGATATGAAATATGTGTATAAGATCATCATATGGACATCCCATTATTGTATACTCTTTGTCCCTAAGTTGGTAAAATTATTCGATGTAGAGAGATGGAACCCGTGAGAGGTGTCCATGATGGAAGAATATATCTTGACTTGACTGAGAGAATGAAGTGATTGTTTGTTAATGGATCCTTACATGTACATGATGCTTGATTTGATCCATTTACAGTACATGGGTATTTTAATGAATTTGGTCATGATGTACGACATTAGCTTTTTGGGATATGATAAAATCATAAAACGGGACAATGAGTGGACACTAATGGTATACAAATTCTCATGAGCCGGGGTTGGTGCTATGGACACTAATCTCGTGCTGTCGGCCTATGCTGGGTTGCTTGCGACTCCCCATAGTTACCATTAAGCTTTATTTAAATTGGTTGTATGCGAAAACACTTAAATAAAAGTGAAACTAAAGTCATGCATTCACTTGGCTCCATGTGGGTGTACGGAATTGAGAATAGGCTAGAACGTCATACTTCTCCTGTACACTGTCACGTGTAGATTTGGGCTATGAGCGTCCCATTTCTCACGTGGTCGGGCAAAACTATGGGCTTGTGCGTCCCAGGAACCTCTGGTGACTAGTGGCTAGCAGGAAGTCGTAACAGGGAGTCTCCCACTTCATGTATTGTGATTCTAGCCAGGGTGCCTTAGCCAGAGTATGCATTCCATGCATCGCATTAACAAATATTTTTAGTTGGTTGTTTTGATTTGATTCAATGATAATATACTGCTTGCGTTTACTCTGTACCGTTATTATTATTCTTGATTGTCTTGGAGGAAATATTCCCCACTATGATAGCGTTTGACGCTATCCCAAACACAATTTAGATGATGCAGGTGAAGATCCAGGTATTGAACCCGATTTTTAAGGAGAAGAGTTCGATGTTCGTACAATCACATGGCGGATGACGATGTTGGAGAAACTTAATCGATGTTTTCATTTATTAAATGTTTCTTTTGAGTAGTTGATACATTTATGAAATTGTAATAAGTCTTCAAGAGAAGACATGGTTTTGTATTTTAATTAATCAGTATGGATATTGGTTGGTTCTCTTATTTAAACATTGATAATGACGTAGTAAGTTTGATAGAATAAGATGATAATTGTTTCCGTCATTGTGCTTGAATGCTATATTTTATTATTTGACAAATTAGTTATTTCATAAATTACTTGAAAATTCGGCCGTCGTATTATACACGAGAGTCGAAAATCTCGGGTCGTTACAGATAGGCCACCCACTTACTCTTGAATGGTGTCACCAACTTCTCGCTTTCTGTAAGATAGGTAACAATCAGCCCATGGCTCATCAAGCAAGTACTTCAGATCATACAATTAATTTTTCAGGTATCTCTCTATTTTTTTGCATCTCTTAATAATTTTGTTACGTGGATCATGGCTACTGGAGTAACTAGCCATATGGTTAGCTTTATCACTAACTCTCATCTACTTTTCCCTTGGTTCCATGTTTGTGACACTCCGAGATGATTATAAATTTTTTTGTCTTACAACATAGGACATATTCACTTTGAGAGATTATTTTTATGAAATTATCTACCCTTTCTATTCTCAATATTATATCCACCATCTTTAGTTATATCTTATCCCATTTCAAACCAAGATGATTTAGTTGAAAGTTTGATATCTCCCTCATCACAATATGTTGAAAACACAACTGATGTTCCTTGCCGGTCTTCTAATGATAATTCTACACCGCATCACTCAACTTACACTTGCCAAAAGTCATACAATCTCCGTAACTTCCACCACTAACTAACTACATGCTTTTATCCTGACTCTTTGTCATCCTCTTTGATGGACTATCCAATAAGTAGTCCTCATTATTTGTCCAACTTTAATTTTATATTGAGATAAACTCTCTTATATCTCATCGTGCTTTCTTAGTGATTATTTCTTCTGTCACAAAACTTAGAACCTAAAATGGTGCGAAGCTCGACTTATCGGATTCCAATAACTCTATTGAACATTACAAGGATCGTCTCATGGCTGAAGTGTATAATCAAAGGAAAGTTGGATTACCATGAGACATTGGCTTTTGTTGTAAAATTGGTTAGTATATGCTGTCTATTGGCCATCACTGCCATAAATAATGGCATCTTCACCAACTAAATGTTCATAATGCATTTCCACATGGTGATCTTAATAAGAAATTTAACATAACCATTTCACCTGCCATTACACGGAAGGAGAGACAAGGAATGTCATCTCAACAAATTTTTGTGGACTGCAACGAGCATCATGACAATGGTTTACCAAATTCTCTTTGGCCCCACTCGATGTTGCCCACACCCAATCAAAGGCAGATTATTCTCTATTCACACGATGAATTGGTTCATCTTTCACTACCGTTCTTGTTTATGACAACTACATCATCGCTGCTGAAAATGATATCAACTCCATAGTTGACCTCAAATACTTTTTCATGATTTATTTAAAATGAAGGATCTTGGTCTTCTCAAGTTCATTTTAGACATTAAGGTAGCAGTACTCTTCTGCCATGACATTTATTTCCTAGAAGAAAATATGCCTTGGAGATTTTTGAAGACACTAGTTTTGTTGGAGCTAGTCCTACCATCTTTCCATGAAATAAAATTTAAACTTCACTAAGTGCGATGGAAGTCTTCAGATTTTAGATTGGCAAGGATTTTTGGAGCGGTTCAAGGCAAAGGAATTGGAGAAGATTAGTTGGATCTTAGAGCCAGTTGCATCAGCTGTATATTAAGCAGTCATGTTTGTAAGTTTCCTACACTAATCCCAAGAATTATAAGAGGCTGAAAATAAAAAGTATACTATTACCTCATTGGCCATCCCATTTGTCTCACAATCACATGACCTGATATTATTTACTTGGTGCATATCCTAAGCCTACCCTCTTCTTCTAGCATTCGCTAGCTGAAAGCTTTTTGTAACTTGAATTGCGCTAGCTACCCAAAAACCCGCTGTTCTATTACAGATTACTGCATATAATGGGTGCCTCTCCCATTTCATGAAAGTCCAAGAAACAATCCATGATCTCTTGCTTTTCTGCTGAAGTTGAATATCATACCATGGATAATACATGCTATAAATTATCTACTGCATGCTGTGAATCACTTTGCTTTCATTTCTATTACGGGATCTACACACGTCACAATCACAACTTATTTCAGTCTTTTGTGACAACAAGACTGCTCTTCACATTTCGTTAATTCTATCCTCTATGAATGAACATACCATATTGAGATTTATTACCACATTATTTGAGAAAAAATTCAGTCGGATCTCATTTGTACCGCTCATATTCAAATGGATCACCAATCCACATATATCACCACAAAGCTCATTGGTGCATCTAAATTTATTCGCAAGTTGGGTGTTCTTACTGTTCATGTACAAACTTAAAGAGGAGTATTAAGGATATCATTAGGATATTCCAGTTGACTAATTGTCTAGTTAATTGATTTCCAAAATCAAAAGTCTTTATTTTCATCTATCTACATACTATATATATATATATATATATATATATATAGATATATATATATATATATTCATTTTATTAATTATATTTTAATAATCATATTACTTTTCGGTAAGGATTAAAATTGATCTTGATAACCAACAATCATGATCTCTAATACCTAATTAGGATTAAATAAAATGAGACTAATCCATTTTTAGGTGTCCACCGAACATGCTGTTAGTATTATTAGGTAGAAATTTGCCAGGCCCATGACACATATAATGGTAGCTCATGTATGTACCAAAACATTTGCTAGCAAGGCACATTGGTACAAGATCTAGTCTATCCATCGGATGGGTTTTACCATGTCCCCATGGCCTAGATACCAGGCCCAAGAATCAGGTCAATCTACTAGCCAGGTAGGTTACAGTTTACAAAAACAAATGTACAGCTAAAACTTGGTTAGAATTTTTAACATTTTCACATGTTTCTAATCTCGTGACACGCATGAATGGACGCGGATTGCCTTCAGGTGCTGCCAATAGCTACTTGATGGGCTTGTGAGTACAAGCATCATGTTTTTTTTTAATTATTTATTATTATTATTGCATCCACACCATCCATCCATTTTTCCAAACAAATGAGGCAGATCCAAATGTCATGTGTACCACACCACAGGAAACAATGGTGATTGAAAGCCCACTGTCAAAAACTTATCGGGGGACTACAAAAGTTTTGGATGAAGCTGATATTTGTGTTTTTCCTTCGTCTATGTCTGTGTGACCTAATCAACAGGTTGGATGGGAAATAAGCATTACATTGGTCCTTAGGAAGTTTTTAATGGTGGGCATTTAATTGCCATTCTTTTCCTATGGTGTGGTCCACCTGAGATTTTGATCTGCCTCATTTTTGGGTTCATGTCCTAAAATTATTATCCAAAATTGATGGACAGTATGGATAAAACTCACATATTATGGTGGGGCCCAAAAGCACCATCCACCTCACTACTGGCAGCGTCAGTATGCAATCCGCGTCCCAGATGAATGTACTGGTTGAATTTTGAGCGAGAGCATTTAGATGGCCAGGCCCACTTGATAAACAGCTTGAAATTGCACCTAATTACCATGTTGGCACATGTGATGGCATGTAGAGATGATATGCATGCAGTATTAGCAAACCTCTATTAGGTAAATGCAATGTGAGGTCTTTTATTTGTGTCGGGATCCAATACAAATGTTTCTACTTCATGTATTACGTACAAATCGATGTGGAGAGCCTACTGTGATGTTTTAATGACATCCAGTCTGCAAATCAAGGGCTGTGGGGTTGTCTGGGTCTTGATATCGGTTTATGTTGAGCTTCATATGATAGGTGGGTCTCCTCCTTGTTGGGGACTTGCACCGAAAGCTTCTGTACAGATTCTGGTGGTTAATGGAAATGTGCACCCCCTCCTGATATCCTTGGGTCCCAAAATTCAGGTTGATCCAGAAACTCACGGCAGGTCACACTGTCTAAATTCATGCCTTAAACCTCTCAAATCAAATGTTGTAGCCCACTTTTTCTTGTGTTATGGCCCACCTGGTTTTTAGAATGGGTTACTTTTTTGGGTATCCATTAATGTTGGTTGGATGCATCTTCTGAATGGACTAGATAGATTACCAAAAACACAGTAGAACTCAAATATATACAACCACGATGGTTTTTAATGGCATTTCCATCACGACCATTCATTGTAGTCTGGCCCACCTGTTTTTTCAATCGGCCTGGTTTTTGGGCACCAAGAGAGAAACAAAGGTGTAAATCATGGATGGATTGAATATTATTGGAACATATCAGTGGGCGGTGCAGATCAATATGTACATCAAACTTAAATAGAAATATATAATAATGTGTTTAAGCATGGTAGATCATATGTACCTGGACAATGAATATCGATCGTGGAGGAATCTTCATGTAGTGTCCTTGCTTAAGAACATAAAGGAAGGACAGGGCTTGAATCAAGCTCACCATACCATAGGATTTGAAAGCCATGTTAGCAATAGGTTTGCCCGGGTACAAATACCCCATTAGTAACTCCGTAATTATATTTAACGCAAGGTACTGCAAGTAAATTTTATGTAATATTAGTCCTAATTATTTATTTTATAATACAAGCACACACATGAGCAATGCACAAACACACCTAATGAAAGGTATTCTACATAGCCACAGGTGATCCATCAGGCCTTAATAAACATGTGGCACAAATTGTTATTCGGACCAATTTTTAATCGGAAGATCTTGATCGTCTATTTTGTTGATTATCTGTCAAATGATTTGAATGGTCCTATTGAAGTGAATTTGTATGCTCCAGATTTAATTGATGGAGGCGGATTAGGTACTACCTGCGCCTGTCCGGAGCTCCGAACAGGACAGGGCTCAGAGGGGTCTTTGTGGATTTATCAACACCGTCCATTCATTTTACCATATAATTTTAGTATACAACCTAAAAAATGAGGCAGATCCAAAGCTCAAGTGGACTACACAGTGGTGATTAAATGCCCGCCATTAAAAATTTCTTGGGAGTCACAAAAATTTTGGATCAAGTTGATATTTGTGTTGTGCCTTCATCCAGGTCTATACAACATTATAAACATTGGATGGCAAGTAAACATCACGGTGGGTCCTATGATGACTTTGAAGGTGAGCACCATTATCAAGGCTGAGCAAGGGACCTACCTCATATTTTGCGCTTTTATCCTAATTTTTTGGGCTTGTATCCTAAAATTATATGACAAATACATCCAGGCCGGGCATGACGCAATCCCTTCATTATTTTTGGAGCATCCCAATTTCATATGAGAGAGAGAGACTTTGTTTTTCCAGATTACTAGTAGCTTGAATTATACCAATGGGTAATATGAAAATCAAAACCAAAGCACATCCTAGTAGAATCCCCCAGAAAGGTAGTTGAAGTTGTCTTCCGAATCCTTCACACGTGAAAATTGCAAGACCAATCGAGCCAATAAGAATTATCTGAAACCACCATTGAGGGATAGGATCGTACTTCTTCATCAACCGGTTGTGAATATCACCAGTTTGCTTTTGGTCTCCATGGGCCTCCTTTAGCTGGCTCCATATCGAACTTTAATACATAAATAGAACAAAAGGAAAACCATTCAAGGATTAGTTCAAGCACCATGATTGTAGGCCACACTTTGTAAGACTCCATTGGGTGGGCCACACATGATCATCAGTTTAGATCATGACCGTTGGATTATTCAGATTGAGCGATTCAGTGGGCCCCACTACAGTTGTGATCATTGCTAATAGGTTTGGGGCGGGACGCTTGAACCGTGGTTCCTATGCGCGGTTATTAAGCCAAATATGGAAACCTACGGTGTGGAGACCCTAGAGGAGAGAAGTGTGATGGGTAAGCTTCTCTGGCCCTCTTTCCTATAAATATATGTCTTGGTCCCCTCACCAACATACAAGAGAAAACCCTAGTCCCATTGAGAGTTTCTCCTAAAGGTGTAAGGTGCGGAAGACCAAGAGTTCCTCTCGACAACACGGCGGTATCGGGAATGTCTTCCCAATCAGGTATGGCTTTAAGATTATAGTATGGAATTCCCATTATTCGATGCATAGACGATCCGATTATTCCGCATTCAGTATTCAGATTAACAGTTGGTATCAGAGCTTACTATGCATTGATCTTAGAGATTCCAAGATGATAGATATACTGTAGTCCAGATCCGTGTGAATCCAACCTCGTCTCTGGACGTGAGGGCCATCTCCCTGGAGATCCGTTTTTTTTTTTTTTGACTGTTGCTGCCAAACCAATGGCTATCGCAGCCATTGATTTCAGACTCAACATCATCCCAGCCATCGTTTAATACTCAACAGAGATTGTGATTGGTATGGATTCCGGATGCCGTGATTAAGGGCCGACAGAGGCAGCACCCTCGATTGGGAGTAGGCAACCACGGATTTTGGGATTAGCCACCAATGGAATCAGAGATTCCTGAATGATCTCCGCCCTTTATTCCCGGCGACATTAAGTTTAAAAAAAAAAAAAAAAAAAAACGGATCTCATCACAATAGCCATGGCCGTTCTCCTCAATCAGAATATGCAAAACATGGAGAGGTGATCGCAGCCATGGCCGTTCTACAGCAAAGATGGCCTGAGATATATTTAAAAAAAAAAAAAAAAACCTTTGCTACGGTGCGCAGGGGCTGTGATCGCAGCCCCATTGAAGGTCGCATCGACTCTGCATCGGCAGCGGCAACCGCTGTTTTCCATCGCCATAATCAGCGGAAGCTTTTAATGGCGGCGAACAACTGATTGCCATCGGAATCCTTGGCAGAAGAAAATCTCCGGTGGCCATCTCCATTAAGAGCCGTTGCAACCATGAAAAATCGGCCGCACCTCCTCATCTTCTTCATCAGCAGATGGCGGCAGTTCGCGGACGGCGGTGGCTGGTGGCGTGTGCGGCTGTCACCATGGCCGGATTGGGCAGCCGTCAGTGGCCATTCCCCTTTCCAGCATCGCCGTTGTCGGCGCTGATGGAGAAGACAGGGACTGTGCATCGTCCGGTTGCGTGTGGCGACGGCTTGAGTTGCGGCTGCGGAGATCTTACGAGATCTGCAGCTAGGGTTTTCGGTTTTTTGGGGGCATCGGCGGCAGTGTGGAGGCTGTAGCGAAGGCTAGGGTTTCGTAAACCCAAATTCAGAAAGAGGATCGAAAATGGCTGGATTTTGGGCGTACAGCCCTTGCGGTCTGTTTTGACGAGTAATGGGCTACGGGCCGGGCCTTGGTCCAGTCCAGTGGACAGGCCCGGCGGGCCCAGTCCAATTGATAGGTCCAACGGCCTAATCCAGGCCCTGTTTTCATATTCCGTTGGGCCTGTCTATTGGGTCCAGATTACTCATATTTTGTTGTGCCAGTTTCTAACAGACTATGGGCCAGTTTTGGGAGGTCCATTTGGGCAGATCTCAGCCCTACTTCAGGGCCCACTTTTATGACAATTTTGGACCTTTATTTGGGGCTCCTTTATGCTCATTTTAGGCCTAACCTTTGAATTAATATACTTGGGCCATAATTTGAGATTTAAGTAAAATCTAAATAAATTATTGATGGTTGGTAGGTTACACTTGTAAGGCGGCCCTGGTAATTCAATAAATATGGTTATGCCTATTGAGCTCTGATTTGGCCTTAAATAGGGCCATTACCCATATGTTTAAGGCTGATATTGAGCAGTTGACCATTAAGAACTCAAATGAACCATCACTTTAGAACATGTTTAAGCATGCGAGCGGTCAACATCAGCCGTATTTTAGGCCGAATCAGAATTTCTGCAGTATGGTTCGTTGTGGGCAGAACCATGTAGCAATCCTTGAGTCTAGAAGTGAGATTGGAGCTGGTTGTGTTAGGCACCAAAGTGACCTCAATTGGCAAAGATTTCTACTTCTAGACTCCTGTATATGGAATTCAGTGACCCTCCATTATAGGATTGCATTCAGTTGCGTTCATACCCAGGCAAGCGGTGGTCAGAACAAAGAAGTATCATCGTTTGGTTGGGTGTGAGCGGAATGAAGTGATTGGTGATGGTGATATAGATTTGAGAGACTCATTTCATCCAAAGATGATGGGCGTCTTAGATTTATTTCACTAGCATTGATCAGCTTCATGATTCAGTAGAGCCTCCTGTATGTTACAATTTCGCCCAAAGGAGGAATCGTGATGATACGCTGGGCTCTTGCCAGATTTTGATAATTATGGCCCATCATCATTCTGGGTCATTTGATTGAAGGCCCAAATCAATCGAATGTTCATACATGCATGATATTTGTGGTTTATGTTCATGCATTGTTATAAGGGACTTGATTATTAATGTGAGTTTTATGCTTTGAATGTCCAGCTATGACTGTTTCCAATATTCCAACACAATTCAATTCCATACCTTTGCTTACTGGGTCCAACTATTCCAAATGGAAGTCGTTCGTTGAAATAGTCCTAGGTTGCATGGACTTGGACTTGGCCCTGGAGGAAGTAGAGCCTCCTACTCCAACTGATTCTAGTACGGATTCAGCAAAGGCTCACTACAAGGCCTGGACCAAGTCAAATAAGATGTGTCTCAAGATCATAAAGAACTCGATTTCTGAGACCATGCAGGGTGTCATGCCCGACACTGAGAAAGCTAAAGATTTCCTGACTGAAATAGGAAAACGATTTCAGAAATCGGATAAAGCTGAGCTGAGTTCACTTTTACATAAATTGACTCAAGCCACCTATAACGGTCAAGGAAATATCAGGGAGTACATTGGTGGATTATCTGATGTTGTGGCTAAAATCCGCGCATTAGACCTTAAGATTGAGGATGAACTCCTGATTTTCTTGGTTCTGAACTCCCTCCCTCCACAATTCAGTCAATTCCAAATCAGCTACAATACTCAAAAAGAAAAGTGGACATTGAACGAGCTGATATCTCAGTGCGTTCAGGAGGAAGAGAGACTCAGAAGGTCGAGTAAGACACAAAGTGCACACCTAGTGACATCTGGTCAGGGACGAAAAGGAAATAAGAAAAGAAAGCAAACTTCAGGAAAAGGTTCTACGGGTACTGCGGGTGGCAATCAGCCTAAGTCTGGAAAGACATTTAAGAAGAAAAGGAAGGGTCCTAATGATGGCTGCTTCTTCTGCAAGAAGCCTGGTCATCAGAAGAAGGATTGTGAAGATTTTAAAGCATGGCTCGTTTCTAAGGGTAAAGACCATATTTTAGTCTGTTTTGAATCAAATTTAGCTGATATGTCCACAGACTCCTGGTGGATAGATTCTGGTGCAACTATTCACATTTGTAATTCCATGCAGGATATGCTCCAAAGCCGGACGCCAACTGATGCAGAGAGATCAGTCTATATGGGGAACGGCATTAGAGCAAACGTGGAAGCTATTGGAGTCTGTAGGCTTAGGTTATCGTCAGGACACTTTCTTGATCTAGTAGATACTGTTTGTATGCCTTCTATAAGGCGTAATTTGGTTTCCATTTCTCGTTTGGACAAATTTGGTTATGAGTTTAAATTTGCAAATGGAAAATTAAGCATTTACTATGATTCAGTTGTGATTGGTTCTGGCACTTTAGTTAATAACCTTTATCAGCTAGATTTGGATGTTTCACATGTATACAGCGTTAACTCATAACATGGAAACACTAAAGGCATCAAACGAAGTTTAGATTGTGAGAATTCCTCCATGCTATGGCACAGGCGATTAGGCCATATCTCTCGTGAGAGATTGGAAAGGCTTGTACGTGAAGGAATTCTTCACTCCCTAGACTTCTCAGACTTTGGGGTTTGTATTGATTGCATTAAAGGTAAACAGACTAGAATAAGAAAAAAGGGTGCCACTAGGAGCGTAGGACTCTTAGAAGTGATTCATACAGACATCTGTGGACCATTCCCTACAGCATCCTAGAATGGGCAAAAGTATTTTATCACTTTTATAGATGACTATTCTCGTTATGGGTACTTATACCTTATTAACGAAAAATCAGACGCCCTGGATACATTTAAGATCTATAAGGCTGAAGTCGAGAATCAACTCGACAGGAAGATCAAAGTCGTTAGATCCGACCGTGGTGGTGAGTACTACGGAAGGTATGACGAATCTGGGTGTAATCCAGGTCCATTCGCTAGACACCTACAAGATTGTGGCATTGTCGCCCAGTACACCATGCCTGGTACTCCAGAGCAGAATGGTGTAGCGGAAAGGCGTAATCGCACCCTAAAGGACATGGTGCAATCTATGATTAGTAATTCTACGTTGCCAGAATCTTTGTGGGGTGATGCGTTGAAAACAGCTGTGCATATCCTTAATAGGGTCCCAAGTAAGGCTGTAATGAAAACTCCATATGAATTGTGGACAGGTCGAAAGCCTAGTCTACGATATTTTCATGTATGGGGTTGTCCTGCAGAAGCCAAACCGTATAACCCGCATGAAAGAAAACTTGACCCTAGAACTGTTAGTTGCTTCTTTATTAGATACCCAGAAAGGTCAAAAGGATTCAGATTTTATTGTCCATCACATTCCATGAGAGTCATTGAGACTGGGAATGCTAGGTTTATTGAAAACACTGAAGATAGTGGGAGCACAAATTTAAGAGATATTGTATTTGAGGAAGAGCGGATTGTGATTCCCACCACAATCATTCAAAGTAGCATGGTTGTCCGTCCAGCAGTGGACCCTGAGATCCCTATGGACGACCATGTACAACCTCAAATACAACCCACTGATGAGGAAATGGAAAACCCAATTCAGAATAATGAGCCATTAAGACGATCACATAGAGAGAGAAGATCTGCAATACCAGATGATTACATCGTCTATTTGCAAGAGCATGAGTTTGACATTGGGGTTGAAAAGGATCCTGTATCCCTTTCACAGGTCGAACAAAGTGCGGATTCTTCTCATTGGTTCGATGCTATGAAGGATGAATTGAAATCCATGAAGGACAACAAAGTTTGGGACCTTGTTGAATTGCCTGAAGGGATTAGGCCGATTGGTTGCAAATGGGTATTTAAAACCAAACGGGACTCTAAGGGCAATATCGAAAGGTATAAAGCCAGGCTAGTTGCAAAGGGTTTCACTCAGCATGAGGGCATTGACTTTAAGGAGACTTTCTCACCTGTATCTAAGAAAGACTCCTTTAGGATCATTATGGCTCTTGTTGCTCATATGGATTTAGAGCTACATCAAATGGACGTAAAAACTGCGTTTCTCAATGGAGATCTAATGGAGAACGTATATATGTTGCAGCTAGAATGTTTTAAAGCCAAAGGCTTAGAACATCTGGTCTGCAAACTTAAGAAGTCTATTTATGGGTTGAAACAGGCATCACGACAGTGGTACCTAAAGTTTCATGAAGTTGTTTCCTCATATGGTTTCATTGAAAACACTGCGGATGAGTGCATATATGTAAAAATCAGTGGGAGTAAGTTTATCATTTTGGTCTTGTATGTTGACGACATTTTATTGGCCAGTAGTGATATTGGATTGTTGCGTGAGACTAAGAAATTTCTATCTCAAAATTTTGAGATGAAAGATCTTGGTGATGCTTCCTTTGTCATCGGCATTCAGATTAGCCGAGACAGATCACGTGGATTACTTGGCCTGTCGCAGAGGGCCTATATTGATAGGGTTCTCGAAAGGTTTGGCATGCAAGGTTGTGCTCCTGGCCAAGCACCTATTGTAAAAGGTGACAAATTTGGTCAATTTCAGTGTCCTAAGAATGACCTAGAAAAGGACAAGATGAAAGCTATTCCGTATGCGTCAGCAGTAGGGAGCATCATGTATGCTCAAGTTTGTACGCGTCCAGATATTGCTTTTATGGTTGGAATGTTGGGCAGGTACCTTAGCAATCCAGGAATGAATCATTGGATAGCTGTAAAGAAAGTGTTGCGCTACCTGCAAAGGACAAAGGACTTCGAACTCACATACAGGAGATCTGACCATTTGGAGTTGGTAGGATATACAGATGCAGATTTTGCTGGTTGTCTCGACAGCAAGAAGTCCACCTCGGGCTATGTATTCATGATGGTTGGTGGAGCCGTATCATGGAAAAGCGTGAAACAGTCAATTACGGCATCATCTACCATGGAAGCAGAGTATGTAGCTTGTCATGAAGCCACGAATCAGGCGGTCTGGCTTCAGAGTTTTTTCTCTGGTTTACGGGTTGTGCAGATGATCCCGAAACCATTGAAAATCTATTGTGATAGTTCAGCTGCAGTTAACTTCTCCAACAACAACAAGCATTCATCGAGGTCAAAGCACATTGACATCAAATATCTTGTTGTGAAGGAAAGAGTTCAGAATCGTCAAGTGTCTGTGGAACTCATCGGCACAAGGCAGATGATAGCGGATCCTCTCACTAAAGGCCTTCCTATCACGCTCTTTAAGGAGCATGTGACATCTATGGGAGTTGTTGATCCCAATGATGTATTTCAGTAGTGGGAGTTTTCATGTATGATCCGATTATGTCCAGACATTTTTTTAGAGATATCTTTTATGCATTGATGATTCTGTTTTTCAGTTTATATGTTGCTTCTCCTTCAGTATGCGCATTCAAGTTTTGAGTAAGCAAGACTTTGGTTTGTGTCTTAAAGACACGTTCAGTAGGACCACTTGAAGATAAACACGTATGATCACATGAGACGTGTAATCTTCATACCACACCCCATATCATTGATCCAAGTCGTTAAGGCTATTGGTATTTGTGATCGTGATTGGTCACACTTCGAAAATATTAAATGTTGTGTTGACTACCATGATTCAGTATCAGTGATCTTGATGGACCGGATCTGACAAGCGTTGCTCATAATTATCCAACGGTATCGTTTTAAAATCAGTAGGGCGCCCATTAGGAACTTTTGAAACAAACATATTTTATGAAATGTTTTTCACAAAATAAAATAAATGTTTTGTTTTCTTTCTGAGATCAGTGTAGCCCAAGTGGGAGAATGTAAGACTCCATTGGGTGGGCCACACATGATCATCAGTTTAGATCATGACCGTTGGATTATTCAGATTGAGCGATTCAGTGGGCCCCACTACAGTTGTGATCATTGCTAATAGGTTTGGGGCGGGACGCTTGAACCGTGGTTCCTATGCGCGGTTATTAAGCCAGATATGGAAACCTACGGTGTGGAGACCCTAGAGGAGAGAAGTGTGATGGGTAAGCTTCTCTGGCCCTCTTTCCTATAAATATATGTCTTGGTCCCCTCACCAACATACAAGAGAAAACCCTAGTCCCATTGAGAGTTTCTCCTAAAGGTGTAAGGTGCGGAAGACCAAGAGTTCCTCTCGGCAACACGGCGGTATCGGGAATGTTTTCCCAATCAGGTATGGCTTTAAGATTATAGTATGGAATTCCCATTATTCGATGCATAGACGATCCGATTATTCCGCATTCAGTATTCAGATTAACACACTTTTCATACATATCACATGTCCATCAATGTACACATTCCCATCCAATGGGCCACCCTTGGATTACCTATAGTGCAATAATTATACCAGCCCAGCATTCCGTATTGCTACAAAACTTAGATATCAATCGGAAGATTAGGAATATTGAAACTTGACCATGGCCCATTTTATGTACCAATGATGGCATTGTTCAAAGCCCAAATTGTAGAAAGGTGATACAAAGATTTTCGATATACCTCCTGTGAAATAGACCATCACCATGTGTAGAAGAATTCAAATCTGAAAATTTGAGATTCGATAGTTCCACACGCATGTGGAGCAGTACACATGCGTGTGGAATGAGTGAGACATGAGCTTTCCATAAGGTTGAAAATAGTGCTAAATTTTCTGCATTAGAAAAGGACCTACTTGAGGTGTTAAATGGTCTTATTTATATGCCAGGAGATGTAAACAGTGTTGCTCACCTTATGGAAAGCTCAGATCTCACACACATATCACATTGCAACATATATACTCATGTGTGGAATTTGCAAACTCCCAAAAGGACATTGGCTTACCTCCCATAGAAAAGAGCTGCATGAATGTGAGTAGCCGTTATACAGGCAAAGCTGAATCCGTAATTAAGCGCATAGAAGGTACTCAAATTGATTTTCGAGTAGTCATTGTAAGCTTTCTGATCAAATTTGAATTCCTTGACATTCAAAATTCGGAAGATGTTGTACAGTTGTCCATTGTCATCAAATAAATCTGAAGAGAAAATCGGGAATCGCTTGGCATCATATAGATTAGTCCAATAAGCAATGGGTGTTATTACATAAAGGATTAAGATAAATCCAACTATTTTGTTTACGATCGTGAACATAGGATAAGCTAAAGGACTTCCTAAACTCGATATCGTGGCCCAATCTAAGCCAAAGGAGACAAGGCCAAGACCGCTTCAACCTGCACCAAGTTGTTGGGCTACGACCGAGTCCTTCCAAAACCAGCACATAAATGAGAGGGCGGTTAGCAAAGCAAAGAAATAGTTAGGGATAACGTAATAGGCGAAGCTTGATATTAAGACCAAAAAAAAGAACTGAAGTCTTGTTTACTGTCTCTTGGACCTTTCTTCAACCTCGTGCAATGCCCTAAAGAGAGAAAAAAAAAACGGTTAGATAGCATGCAACAATGAGACATACAGAACTGATATAGTGATAATTAGAGATTAAGGGTTGGGTTTTCCCATGGGCATTTCACATAGCTAAATCCAGGTCCAGCCCATTTAGTTATTGGACCTCCAAATGAAATTGCAAGCCTAGACTACAAGCTGTTAAGCTCGTCCCGTATCCAGTTGAGTGTCCTGGGGCAACCTAGACCACTTTCACCCCCACAATTACAATTTTCTTGGGATTGGCCGAACTTTTGGAATGTTGGTTTTGTATTGGGGCTGAACTTCAAACCCAATTAATAAACGGGCCAAGATAGAGCCCATGTTTAACAACTTTTCTAGAGAGAGAGAGAGAGAGAGAGAGAGAGAGAGAGACCTATAAAAAGAAATAGAAATGAGTACACTAGGCCACCACATGTATGGAGATTCAACAAGTATCTTCGTAAACAGTCCAGCGAACCCATAACCCAACTTCTACAAGCATCAAATACAAAGAATGTTCCAATCAATGATCTAGGTCGATAAACCATCAGTCTGATTTGAACAAACCATATTTTAAAAAGAGAAGTAACTTGACTCAACATCTGGTCATGACTCAGTCAAAACTCCATAAATTCTCGACCCGACTCAAAAAACTCAAAAAAACTTGAAAACTCGGCACAACTCAACATTAATTAGAGATTATTATACATTTAAGTACAAAATAACACTGAAAAAACTCAGAAAATTTTGTACTGAGTCAAGTTTCAAGAAACTCGCCTAAGTTTTCAAGTTGACTAGACTGAACTGGGTTTCGAGCGGATTCAGAGTTTTTTTTGTTGTTAAACTATGGTACTGAAAACTGTTGCATCGGGACAATATTCACATGCAGTTTGATGCATCAGGATAGCATTAGTTTGTAAACATGGAAAAACCCAACTCAACTCGGTCAAGTCCATTCGACTTGAGCAGATTGGGAAGGGGATCGGGCCTGACCCCACCCGTTCTGGTCTTGGGCTCAGGTCATTTCGCCCGAGCTGGCTTGGCCTGACTTCGTCTGTACATGTGTCCTTCGTGCAGGTAGTCCATTGCGTTTCATTTTCTAAATGTCTACTCCTTTCTGCATGTGTGACCCACCTAATCAACAGATAGAGTAGGATCATTCACCTTCAGAAATAGGATTTTATCAATTCTCGGGTTGGCCTGGGTTAGGCTTGGACTCGTTCTGCTAGCCCTATGTTGGGCTTACACCTGGACCTTATAGACTATAGTGTCTGGCCTAGCTTGACACTATCTGAACCCAGCCCATTGCCGTGCCTAGATTTCATGTTGATAAGCTCGATTGCATCACAACACAGTCATGACTCGGAAAAAAATCTGACCGTCTCATAAACCATCCATGAAGCTTAGAAATCCTTCATACAAGGTGTGTGCGTGTGTGTGTGTGTGTGTGTGTGTGAGGGGCTTACTTGAGTGGTGTGGATTAACAGCAAAGCTACCCATGGATCTATTTTTTTATTGTAGAAAACCTTCGACTGTGAAACAATCTCGATCGCATAAGGCGAACTAGCACCTGCGGATGCTAAGATGGATGTCAAGGCATGCTCTTTTATGTTGAATGGCCCCGGGTTCATAGAAAATGTCCAATTTGTTCCTGGAACTCTTATGGGATTCGTTGGCATTGTCCTTGCCATCAGCTTCCCAACTGGTAAAAGAAGGATCTGGGCCACAAGATCAGACACAAAGATCCTGTTTTGACGGTAATGGAAGTACTGGTTCACGAACGAGAGAAGACAACATGCTATGAGGCCCAGAACCCACGTCCGAAATGTTAAGACTGGCAATGTTGGATCATCGGTGATTGGAACGGTAACCCTCGCTCGATGGGAGAGTCGTTGATCTCATCTGCAAAATAAATGTCATTTTAATTAATGAGAAAAAAAAAAATTGGTACTTTGTCTAAGCACGACAGATGATTCACAGGCGCTGAGGAATTACTCAGAATTGCATACATGGAATATAAGATTATTTCATTAATTATCTGACTGTCCAATTGGTAGACATTAGTGGACAGTTAAAATTAAAAATATTCAATGATCCTATTATCAACAGGGAAGCACTCGCGAGTAAGAGGTGAGAATTGTTCAACCAACTTTAATTTTTGGAACAGTGCCTGCATATCAAGTGTCATACGGTGTCAAGTAACTCCCCATGGTGGAAATGCAGTGGTAAAGTGAAGTTTGTGGAGTTTGTACGAGTGGGTCCAATGGTTTCACGATCCAAATGTTGGGACCTACAGCAGATGCCCATCTTAACCCTTCAATTGGTGGCCAACAAATAGATGGTTAAACAAAGGAGCAAGGGTTCCCATGCAACCTGGAAAAGACTAAGGGATGTTTGGGATCCTTTTTAAACACTTGAAGCCCATCCAAAGTACGCTAATATGTTGACAAGAATCCAACAGTCTAAATAGCAGGTCTCGTTGTGGATGTACTACACCCTTTCTTTTTATGTCAAGGTAATCTCAACCATCCATTTTATGGCCACCAACTGTATACTGAGGGTAGTCTGTTCAAGTGTCATTATTGGGCCATTTTGCATCCACAAAGGGGCACATGATTCAAATGGTATGGTTGCTGTTAAACACGTTTGATGTTAAAGAGTATATGCTTATTGGTTGGCGAATCCAATACTCTGATGAAATCCACCATGGATGGTCCAGATTATGTATTTGCACCGATCAGATCAGACATCGTATCCGTTCCAACGGATCGCTCTTCAGTTTTACCATTCGTTTGAGAGAAGGGATCACCTACAGCTGGTTGAGTGCCAACTTAGAATGCAGTGCCATCTTACCCTCTATCGGGTCAATTGGGTTGGACATCAATTGGAGCCTTTCAAACTATATATGGAACCGACCATGAAGATAAAAAATAGTTCTGACGACTCATTACGTGGGCCCCACCGTCATCAAACAGCCAACATTCTGAATCAACGGACAGATGTTGCCCGACTAATGAGTACATTTCGCGCCCGCGTGAACATTCGGAGTCCCCGTTCAGATGTCCTACACACGTGATATGTTGGTGGAAAGATAGGGCAGCTGTATGCTAAGCTACCACACGCTGCCGGCTGTAGGTGATCCGTTCCATTCATTCGAATGCCACCAATCAGACGGCTAAGATTGCTCGATCCTTGTGGGTATATCTAGCGTGGGCCATAGACAGGAGGGCAATCTGGATTCACCAATCAGGCGATCAGATGCAGGTGAGTCATGATGAAAATATGGACACCAACAGGCGCCTGACAATCTTTGCCGTTAATTTCATAGGACTGTCGTGTTCCCATGAATTTAACGGCTCCAGTTGCGTCTCACAATTCCACTTACAAAACCTTTTGCAGGTCTACATGAAAAAATATAGAGAGAAAGTTCGTACCTTGTTCTTCCTCCATTTGAGAGAGAGAGAGAATTTAAGGGAAAGAATTTGGACGGCTTACAACAGAAATGTCCAAAGGAGAACTGTTTCCCTACAGCCGGGAGGCCTATTGTTTATATTTTTAATTTTTGCAGTCCATCTGGCGATGCAAACGGTGTGGCCTACTATGAAGATCAACTCCCGCCAGAAAAATAAAAAAATAGTTCTATATGTACTGCATGAGGGAGACACTGGTGGAAGGAACAGTTCTGAGTATCTGTAATTGGGACGCGGATGGGGTGCTACCCCCAGCTGTCCCGAGCTCCGCACAGGCTGGGGCAAAATGGATGGACGGTTTTATCCACACCGTCCATCCATCTTGCCATGTCATTTTATTTTATGGTGTAGGCCAAAAAAAATGATGCAGATACAGCCTCAAGCAGAACATACCACAGGCAATAGGGGTGATAATAACACCCACCGTTGAAACCTCCCTAAGGCCCACCATGATGCTTATTAGCCATCCAACCTGATCATAAGGACCTGTTCATAAGGTCATTGTTGGTTTCCAATTCAGTCGCATGTGTCATGCCTGTGTAAGCTAATAGTGGCTCAACTCAACCAAACACCTTTTGACCCCCAACACCAAAATAGTTGGCTTAGCATCGGATCTATGAAGATAAGCATAACTATTTAGCAATCAGACGTCAGCTCACAAAACAAGCTGATTAGGGATGGGTGCCACACAACCCCACTTTTACTGTGTGGAATTTCTTTGAGCCTCACCATGATCTATCCACTAGATCTGCACTGTCCATCAATTTTTTTCAGATTATTCTAAAGCATGAGACAAAAAATGAGGCACATCCAACGCTCAAGTGGACCACACAGCAAAAAGTATGGGATTGAAAGAGTAACGTTGAAACCTTCCTATGGTCCACTGTGAGGTTTATTTGCTATCTAACCTCGTCACTCAGACCTTGATGAAGGGAAAACATAAACATCATCTTGATCAGAGTCGTCTGTGGCCCCAAAAAGTTTTCAATGGTAGACATTCAATTCCTACTCTTTCCTTTCATGTGGCCCACTTGAGCCTTGGATCTATCTATTTTTTGAACTCACTACTAAAAGGTATGAAAAACAATGGATGGATGGTGTGGAACTAATAAATACATCATGATGGCCCCATGTAAACTCCACGTTTCAACCGTTCGGTTTTTCTTTTCTCTAAGCGAGCGGCAGATTTTCTTGATGTTGGAAATTTATGTGTGCACATGATCATTTATTTCCGAGATCCACACCATTCATATATTTTTTTAAAATCTTTCTAGGTTCTAAGCTTAAAAGCAAGGTAGATCCAATGTTCAACTGGAACACACCATAGGAAACAGTAGAATTGATGCTACCGTTAAAAACTTCTTAGGGCCACCGATGGCTCTAATCAAGCAGATATTCGTGTTTTACCTTCATCCAGGTATAGGTGGCCTTATGAACAGGTTAGATGTCATATAAGCATCAGGCTTGGCCCTAGGAAGGTTTCAACTACAGTTTGTGTAATCCCCATTGCTTTCTTTGGTGTGGTCCACTTGAGGTTTGGATGTACCTCATTTTTTGGAATAATTCTCTCAACCTATTTGGAAAAATTGATGGATGTAACACAAATGTCATGGTGAGGAGCGGTGAAGTTTCACATATTAAAAGTTGTGTTATGTAGCATGCAATGTACTGGTAAGAGAGAAATTGGGGGTATTTTGTGAGCTAGAGATATCGAAAATGACGTGGGCGAATGAGAAGCATTGGCACTGGAATTTACCATGCTTTCAACTAAGTCGATCCGCACTCATTATGCAAAATCAAGTGATTTGCAAAATGGAGTATTCATTCATCTCACGACTTCTTCTTGTCTTTATAGTGAGGACTTTACCTATAATTAGGGGCATGATTTGCTTTTACACGGTTTAGCAATAAAATAATATAATTAAAAGGAGTGAAATAGGTCGGAGCCGATCAACAAGGAAATAAGCTTTAACTAGACCCTGCTAAAGCGAATAAGAAAAAAGAACAAATGATAACTAGCAATAATTTGTTCGTGGGTAGATAGTCATCAGAAATAAATGTCTGTTCATAGCATGAAAGTCATCAAGCACAAGAGTTGGATCCCCTACTCAATTGGCATCGTAGATGGATGATCATTAGGAACAACAATCTATTCATCATAGACTGAACTTCATTACATGAGACACTTGTGGTTCGTGCAAGGGTGGATGTTTGTTCTCCCTCAGCTAGCTTTGTGGCTGGACAGTTGTTGTAGCAATTATCTATTCATTGTGTAAGATTGAGTTCCGTGGCAAGACTGACGAGCAAATCTTTGATGGTTTTTCCTCATACAACAAAATTTGGTGGCAAGATAGTCATTGGGAAACAACTATCTATTCATGATCATTACTCCACATGACTGAGCTTCATGGCAAGTGGATCATTGTTTAGATGATTGAATGTTCAACACTTAATCACAATACTTCATAGTGGGAAGGTCGGTCGAGTGGCAACATGTTTGTCACTTTGGGTCCTCATTTCTTAACGAGATAGTCATGGGCACGACTATCCATTTGTCATTTGAATCCTAACTCTTGGGCAAAGCTATCATGAAACAACCATAGGTTCATCACTAAACCAAGTTATGTGGCGAAGCAAATGTAGTTAAATAGCAACTTCTTCATAATTTGGTTGAACTTTATAGCGAGATGGTCGAACGAAATCGCAAGGCACATGGCAAGATGACCCCACTGGCCATCCGTTCGAAACCTAAGAATCTTCCTTGGTCCAACGACATATTCGAAAATATACATAACTAACATGTACTAATATACTCAATTTAGGTTAATTGGTTTTGTAGCATAGTGCTAGCTTTGACAACGGAGAAGTTAAATTGAAGAATAATAATAATGATAAATGTCAATGGCAATGAAGGATAGGCAACATTTAGCTAAAAGTAGTACTTTATTACATTAAAGTGGCATGGGCTTCCAAATTCTTCATTCTCTATTGAAGTTATATATTTGTAAGACAATTTACTAGAGATGTATCCTAATATCGGCATCTGGGATATTTCGTTGATTGTTTAGGCTGCTAGCAAAAGTAGCCAATTATACTTCTAACTAGAGATGAGCTTACGAGATTTTCTTCTAACCAACCTGTCATTTAGTTGATCATATTTCTATCTTAAGAGATGTCATGTAATCTTCGATAATCAACTTGCTTCAGAATGCACCTTCCTAATCACATCATATTATGTGTCCTTATTGATTGCCACCTTAGCTAATCATGATTATTGGAGTTCTTTGCTTACGGCTTCACATGTGCGCAGCTACTCATCTTTCGCATGTGTCGTGAAAACATTACCACCAGCTAAAACAGTAGTTGTGACTGCTTTTCTATATGCTATTAATGGAGCTTATGGCCTTTCTCACATTACCACGTGCTGCACTACGACTTTCTTAAGGCACCACATTCCATGTGAAAATCTTGTCTAGATCTTTTTATATGGTGGAGTTGTCATGTATTAGCTTACTACCTGTCAGATCTAGCAAAGTCAGGTCAAGTGTAAACAGTAATAATATCGTCTTTTTCTAGGAGAACTGAATCACCTATAGGAGGAGTCGATTTAATGGAGCCCACCTTGATATAAGTGTTGTATATCCATACCTGTCCATCTATTTTGCTAGCTTGTTTTAGGCATGAGCTTCAAAATGAAATATATCCAAATCTTTAGTGGACCACACTACAAGAAGCAATGTTGATTGACCATTAAAAAATTCTCGGGGGCCATAGAAGTTTTCGATTAAGTTGATATTTGTGTTTTCCCTTCATCCAGGTCCATGGGACCTTATCAACAGGTTGGATGGCAAATAAACATTACGACATGCATTACGATGAGCCCTAGTAAGTTTTTGATGATGGGTTTAAATCACCACTATTTCTTATTGTGTGGTTCACCAATGGTTTGGATCCACTTCATTTTTTGGTTTATGCCCTAAATGAGCTAACAAAAAGCGGATGGACAATGTGGATATACAATACATAGTTAAAAGACACAATAAATTTATAATAAAATTATTATATTTGTTGTTAAGTGGATAGCCCACTTCAAGAGTTTTGGCTCAAATTAAGGCCTCTGTAATACTGCTTTTTGAAGACACTTTATGAATCCCAATGATTTAATAGAGCTCTTGCATGTTGTTTTAGGAATACAACTAAGCCTATACCTATCAACTAGGTCCAACTCACATTTCATGACTTTCCATGCAAACGTCTTACTGATCTAAGAAATATAAGCATGTTTTAATAGTCCAGTCAAAATCATTCACACAAAATAGGCCACATTGGTTTGATCCATCTATTTTTAGAAACCATCATGAAACGTTTATGATTCTTACACCTTTGGTAGGCAATTGTAATGATCCCATCAATGGCTTTCAAAAATGGATGGCTATAAAAATAAGGCCGAATGAAGGATAAATTAGATCATCTTATCGGTGTGAATTTTGCCTGATTTTTACATTGTAGCTCATGGAATGTGTGTCAGGCTTGATGAGCAATTCAGATTAATCAATTGGACTGACCAAGCGAACTAATGCAACTAGAAGCACTATAACTGATAGTGCTATGAAAGCCCTAGAGCATTTTCCCTCTTCAGTTTAGTGATAGTTATGCATCTCAAGTTCATCTTTGGTTACTATATCAACCCTCTATGTAATATATGTATCAAGTTATCACGGATTATCATAATGACAAATAGAGCTGACATGTACCTAATAAATGCATTATAGTACTCTATCTTTATTGTTGTTACTGTTGTTGTTTGATGTAGGGATAGGACCCCTGATCAAGGGTGAGGATCACCCATATTCCTATCACACATGGATCAGAAAACAATCAAGGAAAAGTCAAGAAAAACAACATTTGTCATATGGATGGACTAAAAGAAGACAAACTGTAACGTCCCAGATTTTCGAGATTTATTTGAAAATTTTTAAAATTCATTTTTAATTTATTTTTTATTAATTATCGTACATTTACTGTTGATTTGCGAATAGCGGGACATCCGTAGGAGATCTGATAGGGGACCCTTTACAAAAGTTGCTTAGAATGATCCCATAAACATCGTAAAAGATCATATTTCAAAAATCACGCACTTTTCAGATAATTACGAAAATGCCATTAGTTAAACTTAAATTAAAATACTATTTTTAAGTATTATAGTTTCTGATGATCACTTTCACGCAAAACCCTGGATTTAAGCTTTTGGGCACATATTAACTATATACATCAAATTTCAGCCCTTAAATTATAGTAGAAGTGGTCCGATTGTCAAATCAGCCCCTTAACCCTTGATTTTCATGTCCATCGAGTGAGGAAAGTAGATGGTTAGTTGTAGTCGAATATTTCTCTTCATATGAGTGACTTGGATCGTCTTTATCATGGACCAATAGTGTGATTTGAGTACCCCACCTTGATAAGCATCTTTCTTATGCGCAAAGTTATCCCATTTTAGAAATTAATGAGTTACCAACTCTTTTTAAATCTGAACATTTCAACTTACCCACTTCTCACCATCAATCGCTTCTCAAATTTAGACCACTTATCATACTCATATGACTACGAGTTTACACAAAATTTGGACCCCGATCTATAATCCTACACCGTTGAACCACAAAGCCAGCTCCTTCCTTTTCCGCCAAAAGTTAAAATTTCAGATCTAGGCATTTCTCACCATCAATCAACCACTAAACTTTGTACAGTTTTCCTATCATGACTACATATTTTTCTAAAATTTGGGCCCTGATCATCAAGCGTAGACCGTTAATTGAGATCTAGTCCATTTTAGCACCCGTCAGGCCATTTTCAAGAATCGGCCAATCTAGAATGTGAATCATCAAGAAATTTACGTATTCTGACTCTACTCTTCGAGCTTGATAAGATGAACGGATGGGAATTGATTAAAGATCATCCGAATATTGAGATTTGAGAAACCTACCTCAAGAGGTTGTTACACAAGACCTTGCGTGTACATCCCTCTTCATATTTCTATTACGCACCTCCAAATCCTTCTCCTAACCCTAGCCTCCATGCCTTAGAGAAAGAGAGAAGAGAGAGAAGAGAAGGGAGTTCTTTCTCATATTTTTCCAGCGGCTAGGATCTTCTACAACCCTCTTCTAAGTCCATCCTAAGGTGAGGATTTTCCTTCAAGCCTTTCATTAATAATGATACGATTATCTTAAGTTCCTTTTGTGACATATGACGTTATTTTGTTATGAATTATTGATCCATATAACATGAAGATTAACATAGAATTTACAATGATTATCATTAAAAGTGATGCAATTTCATGTTTGGATTTGTGACTAAGAAGCATGTGTATTTGTGTCATTTATTTTTGTAAAAGCTATGCATTAATCCTCTTGATTTATGTTGTACAAGCGATATTGGCTTTTATGTTGTTACATGCAATATGTGTGTAAGATCATTATGTGACTATTTCATTAATGTACACCATTGTCCCTAAGTTGGTAAAATCACTTGATGTAGAAAGATGGAACCCGTAATGGGTGTCCATGATGGAAAGATATGTCTTGACTTGGCTAATAGAATGCAATAAATGTTTGTCAAGGGATCCTTAACAAAGATTTTTAGTTCGTTGTTTTGATTTGATTAAATAATAATATCCTGCTTGCGTTTACTCTATACCGTTATTATTATTCTTGATTGTCTTGGAGAAAATATTCCCTACTATGATAGCATTTAACGCTATTCCAAACACAATTTAGATGATGCAGGTGAAGATCCAGGAATTGAACCCGACTTTTAAGGAAAAGAGTTAAATGGTTCGTATGATCACATGGCGGATGACGATGTTAGAGAAACTTAATTGATGTTATCATTTATTAAATATTTTTTTGAGTAGTTGATACATTTATGGAATTGTAATAAGTCTTCAAGAGAAGACATGGTTTTGTATTTTAATTAATCAGTATGTATATTGGTTGGTTCCTTTATTTAAACATTGATGATGACATAGTAAGTTTGATAGAATAAGATGATAATTGTTCCGCCATTGTGCTTGAATGCTATATTTTATTATTTGACAAATTAGTTATTCCATAAATTACTTGAGAATTCGGTCGTCATGTTATTCACGAGAGTCGAAAATCTCAGGTCGTTACACAAACTATAAATCGACCATAACTTTTGATCCAGGAGGAGTAACGAGACACACAACATATGAATTTCTATTGAAATACCATTTTAAGATGAACCAACCCACTAAAGTGGGTTGCATCCATCCGTTTTGCCAAAAAACACGCGGTTACAATAAAAAAGCAGAATTTTAGGGAAAAATACTTATTTTAGTAATTCCAATTTGAAGTTTGTTTTCTTCTTTCTAGAATTTTTGTTTATTTAGGAGTTTTTAATTTTATTGAATAATGAGTTTTAGAAAGACTGTACTTAGTTATAGTCTTTAATTACGATTTTACTATTTTTAATGATTTTCTATTTTGAAAATTTTACTATTTTTAATAAATATAAAATAGGGTTTATCTAGGGATATTTAAGGTTGTTAAATTTTATTTTTAAAAAAAAATCTTATTATCAATAAAACTTGGGTTTTTACTCTGCTTGTTCATAGATTCGATTGCTCCTTCGTGGATTCGAAGAAAACTGGTTGAGGATTCACAGTAGTTCCATGGATTCGGAATAGTTATCACGTGAGAGAGACTGTGTTCAATCTCACCACATCTACGCTTGCACCATTGTTGTCACAAAAAAATATAGATGATATATAGCACTTGGAAACATGGCTTGATGGGTGAGCTTATACGATTTAACGGTCCATATGGTATTAAAATCTTCACACAAACCCAAAGATGGACTGTTTATGTCTAGTGGTCCATATATCTAACCACAATGGAGAAGTAAATATTTTGTCATCCCTCTGATTTTATAGTTAAAAGATGGTCTTTGGACTAGATCGATGGCTTAAATCAACTAGAGGTGTGCCACATGAATGGAAGGATGTTACCCTCCTTATTTTCTCTTTGAGGAATCTCATTACTAGGATCTATTAAATGCATTGAATGCATAATACCTCTTTTTTTAGTAAGTGAAGGAATTGGGAGAGTTTGATGAGGCAAGGGTTATCCAATATCATTTATATCTCTCCCTCTCCCCCATCTTATCTACGATTCAATTTTGTATTTATAATTTAATTTTCACTTCATGAGAGGAGGAAAAGAGGAATTTGGAAGAAAACTCATGTGGAAAACATCTACTAATGGTTGCTCACAAGCACATTTCCAACACAACATGAACCAAAAAGTAAGATTATTTGATTTTCTGACTATTGGACTGGGGAACATTGAAGGGATGATTAAAAATGAAAAGTATGTAATAATTTTGTTTCAACAAACATGTACCCGTGAATCAGAGCTTAAGATTGTTTGACTGATCTAATTTTGGTATAGTCACTTAGACAAAGAGGGTTCTACACTTTAGTCAACTTAATGCATTTCAAATGCACAATTTTGAGTGCCTACAATATGTAGCCAAATCAATGAAGAACTTACACTAGGGGGTGTTTGATTTTTCATTCCTCACATAAATACCATAAATAGGAAATTATTACTATTTGCCTCCGGTTAAAAGTGACAAGTATTTCCTCCCTGAAAAGTGGTGTGAAAAGTAAGGACTTAAATTTGTTGGGCCACTATGATGTACGTGACATACTGACGCTGTCCATCTCTTTTAACCTAACATTATATGGCATGAGCCAAATCCAAAGCTTAAGTGGCACACAACACAGGAAGCCATGGTCGTTAAACATCCGAAGTTGAAAAGTTTTTTCTTTCTAGGGTCCACAAGAATGTTGATTTGTCATCTAACCTCTTTATAAGATCGCATAAGGGAAATTCACAAATATCAGCTTGATCCAAAACTTCTTGGGCATTCAAAAGGTTTTTAACGGTAGGGGCGTGGTCCACTTGAGCTTTGGATCTGCCTTAATTTCTGGCGCATGCCATAAAATCAGTTTGGAAAACAGATGAACAGTGTGGATAAGCCACATACATCAGAGTGGGCCCTATATGAAATTCGCACCCCCATTTTAGTGTTCAAAAAGCAATCCGTCAACGACATCATTGAAAAATATGCTACTTACGTATCGACATAAATTTATCCCGGTAAACTAGAAAACAAACAATCCCTAGAATTAACAATTAATGAAGATTTGGAAGGCGTACGGCAGTGCCTTCCGAACAAATAAAATAAATATTTCCCTTCTTTTTAGAGAGGGCAACGAAGGGCGTTTATCTGCATTTGCCATCTTTGGTGCGTTCACGTCATGATTTGTCTTATTTCAATTCTCTTGACGTTGCTCTCTCCGTTTATCTGTGTTTGTTTGTACACTTTCAGCTTATTCTCCTTGACATCGGGAGATTCTAAACGTCCAATCAATGGCCCGTAGAAAATAATTAAGAAGCTGGTCCACCTTCTAATCTAAGAGTTTTATTATTGGTTTCCCCACCAAAGTAAGACCCATCATGCATGCAATTTGGATAGCGAAACATGACCCAGATCCAACGGCTGGTGTCACAACATATCTTATTGAAATGCATCCAGATGTATTAGGGTAGACTTGTGCATGCATCTCCATAAGCGTTGCTAAGCCCACATGTATGTTGGGCACGCATATGCAACTGGGGGTTCACTCATGAATGGGGAGGCTGGTGGGCCCGTAGATCCCACCACATTTAGCGTATGTTTTAGTAAACATTTTTCAGAATCTTCTTGTAAAATGATGGAAGAATTCTAGATGTGGGGCCGTGGCCCAATTGTCTCCTGATACCCATGCATTCTAAAGCACATGCCAAATAGTCTTTATAATGCAGGAAAATGCCGAGGGCATTTCTGGGTGCAATTAAAAATGAGTTATCCCGTTTTATAAAATCCTAATTATGTATTACGGTGTGTTCTGCCACGCCAAATACTGTGAATTCCACCCAGGGAAGACCACTTGATTTGGCACCCATGAGCCAAACAGGGCTGTTTGTGAGAAATCCTCCCAACCATTGGTTTTGCTAGCTAATCTTGTCCGGACATTAGCCCAAAAATCAGGTAGATCCAAAACTCAAGTCCGCCACAGTACAGGAAATAGTGGGAATTGAAATGCCTATGGTTGAAACCTTCCCGGGAGGTCCACCGTGATGTTTATATACCATCCAAACCTTTCACAAGGTCATTCGAATTCCTACTGGGATGAGCTGAAAACACAAATATTAGACTGATCCAAAGCTTCTATTGCCCAAGAATGTTCAATACTATACAATCCTCACTGTTTCATGCCAACATGTGCATTCGATATTCCGCATTTTTGGCTCATGTTAGGATATGAGCTAGCAAAACAGATGGACTGGGTGGATTTTCATGAACATCATGGTGACTACCTACTATTGTTTGTTTATGAACATCACGGTGGCTCGTGTGGGTCTACAGCTCTGGTGGGCCCCATTATGATTTTTTGTGTGAAATCCACACTGATCATCAGGTATGTCACCTTATGTTAGCCCTAGGACCCAAAAATCAGCCTCATCTGTCATTGGGTGGACTGTACAATTAAAAACATCATAGAGGGGCACCCTCAACCACAGAACATTAGATTTGTAAGGTCAACCAAAAATCAGTCTGAGCTATGGTTCAGGTGGACCACACCAAAAGAAATAGTTGGGTGAGAGACGTTAATCGTGATTTTTATAGGGCCCATCATGATGATTATATGAGATCCGCCCCTAACCATTAGATGCCAAACAAAAAATTATGCCCGGGGCCAAACATCAGTCCCATTTGTGATTCAAGTAGGCCATATCAAGGAAAACAGTTTGGAGGATGACGGTTGTCCTGTACATGTGCCTCCAGAATCATGGATGGTGTTGATTTTTGGGACCTAAGCCTAACATGGGTGACACACTGATGGTGAGGGTGGATTTCACATAAACATCATATTGGAGCCCACTAAAGCCATTGACCCCTTTGCTTGCATAGGTGACGACAACATCCATTGAGAAATCTAACAAAGTATTCCAATGATAAATATTTGGAACGTCAATTAATAGGATGGCTTATGGAAAACGTCCATGAAAAAGGTACCAAAATATGAATTCCATATTTAAGTAGTTTCTGGTAAAATTCACTGTATCTTTTTGCTTTAGAGCATTCTTTGAGTTACACTGCTCCTAGTTGCATTGGTGTGCATGGACAATCTAATCGAATGATCTGAACTGTCCGTTAAGCCCACTACACATTTCTTGGACTACCGTTCAATGATCGCTCAATTGGATGATCTAATCAATCCTTGATTTATCATCCTTTCCAATCCATGGAAGAAGTGATTCTTTACAACCATAAGTAACCAATGATGGGCCGGCCCTAACAAAAGAATGGATTAAATTATCGATTGGACCTATTTTTGTTTGAATGGTACTGACCGTCCATATTAAAGGCGATTGCTCAGATGGTTAACATTTGCAAGATCCGGAAATTCTCATGATAGCCCATAAAATATGTGTTTGGCCTAATGAACGGTCTTGATCAATGGATTAGACTAACTGCCCCAATACAATTAGGAGTTGTAGAAATTGTAGAACTTTTCTCTTCTTTCTTACAGCCAATTGGAGCTAGTAAATGCATGCACTCAGTCTTATATGATGCAATACGGTACACCAATGTCATTTATCATGCGGATTGGCTGCTTGGGTATATTTAATCAGGGCCATTGATTAATTAATTTGTCCTATGTTTTTCATTTATTTTATATATATTTAAATAGGACCATTGGAATATTTGTCCCATGCATGCCATTATATATTCAAATTACTTGAGATCTTTAAATAGTGTTTTTTTTTTTATAATTTATTATGTTTAAAAGAAGAAGAAATCGATAAATTGGCTTTTAGTGAAGAAAGGACGAAGAGACCAACACTCGTCAAGCAACTATTCGTAGAGAACGAGCAAGGGGGCTGAAGATGTCATAGAATCTAAAGCGAGCCCATCCAATGAACGGCCTGGATGTCGCAATCATCAATTCGGTGACGACTCTGCCAAGGGATGTCACTTCATTTGGCATGTAACTCATGGAGCTTTGCTAGAAGCTTTCTGTAAAATGATGGAAGACTTCTCACCGTGGCACTAGGGCTGTCAATGGGCCGAGCCCTGGCTTCAGCCCAGACTTTGAACTGTTGAGTTGGGCCTGACAGTAGCCAAGGCAACGCGAATTGCATGCTGAGTTAACTTTGCTGGCCCACCATAACGTATGTGTCTTATCCACATCGTCCATCCTGTTTTTCAAGATACTCCAATGCTTTCAGATCATTGTAATTTACAGTGCTCCAAGTTGCACTGGAACACTTAAACAATCTATCTGTTTGGATTGTCCATTAGTCCCAATACACAATTCATGGGCTACCACGTAAATATCATAGTTTTCCAACAGGACTCAACTTGGCTGGGAATAGAGGTGGCAATGGGTCAAGTCAGATTGGATTCGGGTTGGGTCAAGTTCAGGTCGGGTCGTTTCCACCTCAATCCTAACCCGACCCAAATTGAATTGGGTTGGATTTTTCCAACTTAAATTAAACCGGGCCAGGTTGGGTTGATCTATATTTTAATGATCAACCAACTAATTTGTAGATTAAATGCATATAACACTAGCATTCAATTGAAAACCAAACCATCTATGTTTAAAAGGTACATAAGTGTCTATATATAAAAACAAAACCGATACTTTTTTTATAGAGTATTTCTATTATGCAAATACTCGAAAGAAGAAAAAAAAAAATTTAATAGAACGGAGTGCATATTTAAAACTTATCCCTTTAAGCATCAATGTCGTTAGAGTGATGAGAAGATGCTTCAGACACATCTATGTTTACGGCCTCATCAATATCATCATCAATTAGTTTACTTGTCTTGAAAAAGAAAAATAATAATTTATTTCAAGCACTAACAAAATATCAAATATAATTAATTAATTTTGGTAATGAAATTAGTTACCTTTTGACCCATATAACCAATCTCTTGTACATATTAATGCTTTAACATTTTTTGAAGTAAGAACACTCCAAGTTTGATTGAGGACCTTCCCTCCAATGCTAAATACTGACTCGAAAGCAATAATTGAAATAGGAATAACTAATATATATCGAGCCAATGCAGCAAGTTGAGGGTAACAATATTGATTGCACTTTTAATCTTTTAAAATATTAAAGTCTTTTTGTTCACAAAGATGCTTGTCTAAATACAAATCTAACTCTAATTTTGACTTTGTGGACTTAGAAAAATTCTTAAATTCCTATATAATATATCAATAAAGTATGTACTAGTTAAATAAATATATGAATGCATTTAAATTATAATAAATATGAAAGATAACCTTTTAAATAAAAATACCGATAGTAGATAAGTCTAGCTATTCATGAACAAAAAGATTATACTTAACTAGATTGTTCGAGTATTGAATGGTGTACATATCAATATTAGATGATTAAAACTAAAAAAAGTTAATGGTCTTAATTATTTTAACAAACAAGTGTCCCAATCAAATGTTAGATTTTTTTCAATCAACCTGATCTTGGGATAGTAACTAAGTAAAGTGACGTTTCACAGTTTAGCCTTTTACTTGAGCTAAATCCACACCTCAATACATTTTTAAAAGAATATTAGTTATAAAGGAATCATATAAATTATAATCTTCAGCCCTATATTATGAATAGCAACCTCAGACCCTTAGTTCGAACAAGTGGAGTGCAGAAGTTGATCTAGACCATTAGTTTAATAGAGGCCTAGTCTTCTGTCTTTTTCTTTTGAATACATTGCTTGAGTGGGGGATTAGAAGAAGGTTTACGAAAGGGATTAGCAATTTAACAGCACCAAGCAGCAACTCTCTCTCTCTCTCTCTCTCTCTCTCTCTCTCTCTTCCACATCAACTTCCTCTCTCTCTTTATCTCGTGTAGCTAAAAGAAGCTCTCTCTTTGCAACTTGTGGTTAGGGTTTTCGAAAAAGAATTTATAATGGCTTTTTTAAATGCATCCACAAAGAATTGTGCTTAATACTCTTGCACATAAAAGTTTTTGAAATTGACATTTAACATTTCATTCAAACCATCCAATTAATGTCCAACAATTCTATTTTTATTTTTTGGCCATTGGATCAAATCAACACGACCATTTGATATTTAATTTTTTTAAATAGTTAAATTGTGGACACAATTATTGAAATGGAACCATTTGATCCTTTCATTTTAACTGTCTAATAAATTCCTATTAACAATCAAATAAATATAACTACTAAGATGATTTTATTAATTTATTTTATGGACTATTAGCAACCATTACAGTTCTCCAATAAATGAGCTCTAGAAATTAATAAATAAAAAAAGCATGATATTTTAGTTCTACATATCATAAAATGTGATCATTGGTGTGCTCATGTTTATTAAATTGACAGACATGTGAACCGTTCGTAGCAGAGTGTGTGACAAGAAAAAAAAACTACGTATTATTTAACTAATAAGAAAATCAATACATAATTGTCTACTTAACCCCTATATGATTCGGGTCATGTCGGGTTGGGTCATCTTTAACCCTAACTTGACCCATAAAAATTCGGGTCGAGCCAAGTCGAGTCAAAAATTGATTTGGTGTCAAATTTTTCAACTCTAAATTAGAAAAAACTGAGTCAGGCCAGGTTGAATTTTGCCAAGTGTAGCTGGGAACTTCGTCAAGGGTCCAACAGGTTAAAAAAAATATTTTTATTTTAATTAAAAATAAAAATAAAACTACAACCTTTTTCTTCTTCATATAAAAATAAAAAGAATGTGAAAATAAATCCGTGACTTCTAATAATGACAACCGGGCACATGTACGAACCATCTGAGCAGTTCGTAACGTGGATCCATCAGTGAAGATAAAACGGGCTCAAAAATCTGGCAGGTCAACTAATCAGTACTTACGCTGTGTATGTTTCAGGTGTAAGTTAGACCGTCCATTCTTTCGATAAAAGGGAGGCCCACCTGATGGACTGACCTGGTTTTTTCATTGGATCATCTTCTCACATGTCCAAGGCACGCGCCAGATTGGGACACGATGATGGTTTTAAGTTGTTGGTGCTTGTGGGCCTCATGTCACGGATGTGCGTGTGAACGAGAGTTTTTACATGGTACCGACCCTACAAACTGCTGAGTCCACATCAAATAAAGGCATTTACAGGCTGCAGGGCCCACTCGAATGGGTGGATTAGATCAACATGTATACCATCTTGATAAGTGCATGGTTCAAATGGGTTCTCTTACGTCCTGTGGCTTAGCAAATTTAAATTCCACCGCTAAAATTACACATGCTCGTACATGGCACTAGTGGGCGCACATGAGAGATACTCTGGTGCTCTCAGAGAACTGTAGTGCTTCTAGTTGCATTGGGACGCTTAGACAGTCCAATCCCTTGATCTATACCGTTCCTTTAATTTGTCACACATTGCATAGGCTACCACACAAACATCATACTAATCTGATGATAAATATGTAACATTCGATCACCTCTCTTTAATATAGATGATCAAGATAATTGACAGGATAATCCTTTTTTTAATCCACAAATTTTTTTCCCCCAAATATTTAGACCACACGATTGATGGACCTACCTGATTTTTTGTCTAGGGAATGTCCACAGTGGGTCCCACAATGTGAACGGCTCAAAGAAGAAGAGAGCGGGAAAAACAAGAAGAACGGACACAAAATGGTTTGAAATCAATAGCTGTGCGCCATCCGGTGGGGCCCACACCTCTTTTAATAGAAATAGCGTTAAAAAGAAGGTGAGTTTGACTTTAAACCCAGAAAGGCGTAGTGAATAATAAAGCATCTGAACGGTCCAAATCAATGGGCCCTTTATATGTGGCAGAAGTCACACTAATAGCACGCATAGGACTGGACAGCGAAAGCAACAATTGATATTTAGGAGATCTCACATGCGCCTCTCTGCTGCAAGTCTCACACATGCCAGCAAAGTACATTCGTGGGGACAGGATTAGGTGCGGCCTCTGCCTCACACAGGACGGTGCGGCCCTACCGTGGGGCCCACCTTGATGTACTTATTCTATATCCACGCTGTCCATCTGTTTTAACGTATCATTTTAGGCTTGGCCCTAAAAATGAAGGGGTGATTGACCATTAATGGGCCACTTGAGCTTTGGATCAAGCTGAAAAAGTGGTGCTTTTGCTTTTTCTCTGAACCGTCTATTTCCAAGATTGCTATTGAAGGGTTAGGAAACTTTATTCCAGGAGAGCTTTAGCAAATCCACCATCCACCATATGTCCCATCGAATCAACTGTCTAGATGACTGACATGTGTAGATGGGCTACAGTACCTGAGGTTAGGCGTATCTACACCAAAAGACAGACGAGTAAGAGGATTGCTAACCCCACACGGGGGAACCCCATGTGCCAGCACAGCACACGTATAGGATCCAATCCATCCATCGCGTGGATCCCACCGTGACGATCAACATGCCCGAGCCTGAAAATCCTCTCATGGAACAGGCCAGTGTTACAAGCAAAAGGATGGCTAAGAAAAATATGGTTAAGCTGTTATTAACCGTCCATTTGTTTCTATTAGACGGGCCCAACTTCCGTCCAGGGGCATCTGCATGTTGCATGGGTACTCAAAAGCTTCCCCAAAAGAAGATCAAAGCCGTTCTCATGGCATGGCCCACCAAATTGAATGATGAAGGCCCACCAACTGTCACACACTTCTCATTGAGAAAACAAAAATAGAATAAAATCATCTCCCCTTTAATGGCTTATCACCCTTTTACTTCCAAAACTAAGGAAACGACAGCAATCACAACAGTGGGTCAGACTGTCATTCACGTGAAATCTGGCATTAGACGTGGGAACCAGCCACACGTGTGTAAGATCTGACCCACTAGTCGTGATATCTTCACTGTGTAGATTCTATGGTTATGAAGTCTGGCAATTCTGATTATTGGGTGGGTCAAAAAAATGAATAGAATTGGAACCATTTGTAAGATTTCACTCAACCGTCGATTTATTTTGTGAAGGTGTGGCCCACCTGATGATCTCATTGGCCTGAAATTATAGGTGTTGCATTACATTGTTTCGATTTCCTTATGATCAGGTCCGATATTATACAAGTGCACTTCATTTCCACGTGTGAGCGCGTGCCATTACCATTCCTCTAACCATGCAGAGTTACTACAGTGGACTGCGTCGGTGAAGAGGAATTACACTATGCTGGGTCGAAGGATATTCACAGTATACGGGCGCGGCTTCAGTGAATCCCCGGATCCACCGAGATGGGTGAGTCCCTGACCGTGGGGCCCACTTTTTTATATTCGTACTATATCCATTCCGTCCATTCGTTTTTAAATATCATTTTAAGGCATGATCCTAAAAATGAAGCAGATCCAAATGTCAGGTCGACCATAATACAGGAACCAGTTTTAATCGACCATTAAAAAATTCTCGTGGGCCACAGAAGTTTTGGATCAAGCTGATATTTGAGTGGTCTCTTCATCCAGGTCTGTGTGACCTTATCAACAGGTTAGATGAAAAATAAACATTCCAGTGGCCCCATGAAGTTTCTAATGGTGGGGATTCAATCACTACTGTTTCCTGTGATAGGTACGCATAATGTTTGGATGTGCTTCAATTTTGTGATTATACCCTAAAATGAGATTTCAAAATGTATGTACCGTGTGGATGCAAGGCACGTACATCAAAATGGGCCCCACAGTTAGGATCCACCGACCTCGGTGGATCCGGGGATCCACCCAAACCGCTCCCACAGTATACTCAGTGGTCCCATGTTTCAGTGATCCGATCATTGTTTTGGCGGGGCATACTGTCTCCCGTTGATACCCAGCAACTTCCTTAGATTGGAAAAAAAACATAGCCACCCATTCAAATAAAGAAAATACTCGGTCAAAGTGGTGGCCGGAACTATCTACGCACCAACATGGCCATGCTTATTAGGTCATATGTCACTGAGGTTTATAAATGATGAATTAATTACACCAAGGGTGGGCCCCACATAAGGGCAGAGGTGCAAGTGGATGTGCAGAGCACTAAGCAAATATTGTACTGAAATAGACAGGCGAAGTAGCCAATCGCACTCACTTGTACCTTGTTTTGTAAAATGGTAAAAACGTAGCATTGGAGAGAAGTCCACAAGGCGCCCATGGTCCACCTCACATGGTCCATCCATAAACTAAGGTCAGCGATTTGGACGGTCTGGATTTGCCCCTCTGACCACCATGTGCTATTACAGTAAAATTTTACAGTCAAGAATGTCCCTCTGACCACCATGTGCTCAGGGGGATCCACCGTGCCGCAGGGGGATCCATAGTGTTTAGAGGGAATCGGTCGGAGGGGTATTTTCGATCATAAATTTTCAATTTCTCGTCAAAAGATAAAAAAAAGATGAACTTTTATTAAACTTTTATTAAAAGTAGTTACGACTCAGGGCTATTACAGTAAAAATCGCCATATCTGCCCGCTGGGAACGTCGGCCGCGGATTAGGTACTTCCACCGCCTGTCTAAGGACCTGAGAGTGACAGTGATGTATGGAGTTTATCCATACGGTCCATTCATTTTTCTATGTCATTTTAGGCCATGGGCCCAAAAATGGGTTAGATCCAACTTTCAATTAGGCCACACCAAAGGAAGCAACGGTGCTAATGATTTCTACGGTTGAAACATTCCTAGGGCCCACCATGATGGTTTTTTTCCATCCAACCTTTTCATAAGATCATAGAGACGTGGATGAAGGAAAAAAAAAATCAGATTGATCCAAAACTTCCTGTGGCAAGCAAGAAGTTTTTAACGGGCAGAGTTTAATACCCATTTCGTGGTCCACTTGATCTTGGATCTACCCCGATTTTGGGTCCACATCTTAAAATGACATGGATAAATGAATGGACGGTATGGATAAAGTCCATACATCACGGTGGCCCTCAGAGCCCTAGCCTGTCCCGAGCTCGGGAGAGGCGGGGGAAGTACCCAATCCGCGCCCGTGAACATCTGAATGACGTGTCTGTCTCACTATACGCAGGGCCAACCGTAACTTTTGGAAGAAATCCACTCTGTTCATCCGTTTTGAACGATTATTTTAAGACAATATACCAAAAATAGGAATACAAGAAACTCACGTGGGCCACACAAATGGAAAGAAAGGAAACTTGTTTCTTACCGTTTAATCCTTTCTGGGCTTGACTGTGATGTTTATATGCAATCAAAACCATTTATAAAGTGGCCTAACTGTTCATGACGTCCTTACCACTGTAATGAATTGAAAGAATAAAAATATTAGTCTGATCCAAAGCTTCCGCGGCCCCATAAATATTTCAATGGTGCACGTACCATCTTTATTTATTTTTTCTCTGTGGCCCACTTGAGGTTTAGATCTTCCTCATTTTTGGGCTCATTTCATAAAATGATTTAGAAAAACATGTGAACGGTGTAGATTTCTAACAAGGACCATGGTGGGCCCCGCCGAGCTTGTAATCCAATAAAATTGTCAAATGTCACCTCCACTTTTCGCTGCGACATTACGCGCGTTAAATGAAGAGCATTTTAGCCCTTTATAAAATACGTTTTAAAACCGTATGCAATTGCAACGGCAAATGAGGTCCGGCGGTTAAATCAATAACGGAGCAAAAAGTTTATAGGATTACTTTTTATAAATAAGAGGTTTTTCGTAATTTCAAGAAAAGATAGGCGGTTTTAGTGAATGGCTCAAAAATTAATAAAAAATTGACTAAAATACCCCTAAGTTCATATCTTTTTCAAGCTAATCGGACGTTTTCAAGCTACCGAAAATGGAGGCGAATCTTAAATGACCGAAATAACCTTTGGCGCTAAAATGAATCAAACCAGTCCTTGAAAAATCTGTTAATTGACCTAAGTACCCTCAAGCCCTAAAATAGATAAAACCACCCTTGAGAAATCTGTGTGCTAGGGGTGGTTTTGCTGGTTGGCAATTGGCAATTGATGCATGTGAAAGACCGGCAGGGACGCGGATTGCGTCCGACACCTGGTCGAACCTTTAAGCGTCCGACCAGATCTGTGAGAGGGCCACCATGATAGATCTATTTATCCACGCCGTCCACCCATTTTCTGAGATCATGTTAAGGGACGAGACCAAAATTGAGGTAGATACAACGGTGTTGTGGACCACACAAAAGATGACTCTTGAATTTAATGCAACTTGCATTAATATTCTGTGCATTTAATGCAACCAAGCTTACTATTTGGTATGGTCGATTACAACGTTGGATCTTACCCATTGTTGGCTTCACAACTTAACATGATCTTATAAGAGGCATGGACGGCTTGGATGAACCGATACATCACAGTAGGTCTCCATACAGATCTGGTCGGACGCTTAAGTGCCCGACCAAGGTTGGACGCAATCCGCGTCCGACCGGCAGGCTTTGAATATTTCCAAAAAATGAAAAAAAATAAAAAAGTATTGCTATTTATTGCATTTTCTTAAAATACAACTCTGAAATTTGTTGATGAATGTATTGATATTTATTGCATTTTCTTAAGATACAAAAATAGTATTCAGCAAAAAACAGAAAGTTAGAAGAATGGATTTTATTTTTTCTTGTTTTTTCATGGACACGAATAGTTCTGTAACACACGCTGTGTGTGGTCCACCATGTCGTATATACAAATCCACCCCATTCATCATGTAGGGACTCTTGTTTTAACCACACATCGAAAGATTACCGTAAAAATTCTGATGGACATCCGAACCGTCTGTCATGTGAAACCTAACCATTAATTTAGATAATTTTTCCAAAACTTTAGGCCGTTCAAAAAATTGCGTGGGCCGCACTTGTGTGGAAATAATGGACCATTTAAAACACTTCCAATTTTTAGATTTTTTTTTAATGAACGTAGGGCCTGATATGATCATCCACGATGTCCTACGTCCAGGCGTACAGCTGAAGACTAGTGGCTTGGATATCCACGTATGCCTGACCCCCGTCTTTCCCAATTCAAGATCGAAAATGACGGTTTGTCGTTTCCCATTACCACGGGGCATGTCATTTTCAACTGTGTTCATCCAGTGGGCCTTATCACGAGAGCATGGTCAAAACCCAACATCATCCGGTGGATCCTAACCGTCTGATTAATGAACTTTTGAACGATCTAGTTTGCCCTGCAGCGGCACAAGTGGCTGATGGTCCATATGGTCGATCTGGTGGATTTCAAATATGTGAGAATTATGTATCATAATAAAGCGTCCATTGGAAGATCCTGACCATCTGATTACTAACTTTTGCCAGTTGCATTTCAGGCATATACATGGCTGGTGTTTTTGACGATCTTGATCCATCCATCTGGTGGGCCTCATCAAGAGAATGAATAAAACATGGACCATCGTTTGGATGACACTAATCACCGTTGCTCTATATGCACAAAAATGTATAAGATTCAAAACAGAACTTGAAGCCTTGCAGAGAGAGAACATGTCATCTTTTTATATTTTAGAACCATGGGTCCCGCTGCATGTGCACCCCCTGGCACAGTAACAGTACCGTTCAAACCGTTGGAGAGAGATAGAACATGTCTATATTTATGAGCCATGGGTCCCACTGCATGTGCACCCCCTGGGCCCTGGCACAGTGACGGTGCCGTTCAAATTAAGCCTCGTAAGCAGTTGCAAGTTTTCAACGAATATGGTTCACCTACTACCAACTGTAGGTTATCTTAAAATGGTCGACTTGCTAGTAACAGTCCCTGCAGAAACGTTAACCCTTATTTATATGCAAAAAGATTCCCCTAGAAGTCCAGCCGTGGATAGATGACTTAATGTGGATGAGATCCACTCCGTCCATCAGGTGGGACACCCCATGTTAGGCGTTGATCCCTAATATCTCACTGATCCAAAACTTTGGTAGGCCTTGCCACAGGAAACAGTGTAAAAACCTATAAGACCTCTAAATTTACTTGGTACGGCACCGTGATTTTTTGGCAGTACCTTCTTCTTGGTGAGAAGAGTCATGCGAGGATTGGATGACATATATAAACGACGGTGGGACCATACACAACTAAGAATGGCATATACAAATGCTCCTAGTTGCTTGGGTTCACTTGGACAGTCCATTTAACTAATATTGACAGTGGATTAAGTTGATAACACATATCATGGGCTACCATGCAAAAAGCCCACTTAGTTCATCCGTCCTTAATTTGGCTTTAATTTCTGTAGCCATTCTTTTCAAGCCATGGATGGGGACACCTATATATGATTACCTCTTAACAAAAGTGCTTTAGAATCATAAGCAATCAATGATGGTCCCTAACAAATGGATGGGTCAGATTGTTGATTGGACTTATTTTTATCTAAATGATCTTGACCGTACATTTTTTTATAGCCATTGATCAAATGGTTAATATTTGTCAGATCAGTGACGTCTTGGCAGGAGCCCATCAAATGTGATTTGGACCGATCGAAGTCTGGATCAATGGATTAAACCGTAACTTATAGTTGTCCAATGCAGCTAGCAGCACCGTAACTTATAGTTGTCTGAGAACATTGGAGCATGTCTCTTTACTTTTAGTTATTAGTAGTTTCATGTGTTGGTTAGATGGTCAAGATCGACTGATCACTTTGGGCCTATCCATGGTGGGCCCACAATTTGATTGCTGTACTGGTGACTCTGTCAGCAGTGAAGATCATGCATCATTTGAATTTTCAACTTGAGATCATAGTTAGGCCAATGATCCCCCATTGTCCGCTGCCGGTTTTCCCAACAAGTAGTATCAGAGATAAAGTTAGGGTAGAGTAGAATTCAAATTTGAGACGAGAAGATGTGATCAAGCACAAGGCTCGAGGTAGAGAAGTTCTCCGGAAAAAATAACTTTGAGTTATGGAAGGTGAAAGTTGAATTCGTCCTAGTTCAGCAAGGGCTTGATGAAGCTCTAGGAAAGCGACCCGAGGTTATGAAAGATGATGAGTGGACGATACTTAACAAGAAGGCTAAAACCTTAATCCTGTTAAATCTTACGAATGATGTTATCTATCACGTCACGAAGGAGAAGACTGCGGTTGAAACGATAGCGAAGCTAGAGAAGGTTTATGCCAAGAAATCTCTAGAAAATCACATATACCTGTTGATGCAGTTGTTCACTTTGAGGATGGCTGAGGGAACGGATGTGGAAGACCACTTAAGCACGTTCAACAGGTTAATTTGCAAGTTGGTAGAGATAGATGAACCGATGAAGGATGAATATTAAGCATGCATCCTGTTGAATTCTCTTCTAGATTCATATGAGTTATTCAGGGCCTCTGTATGCGCAGGGAGAGAGAGACAATCAACGTTGAGACCATTATCTTAGCCCTTCAGTCGAAGGTGATGAGAAAGAAAGCGGTGAGACGTAGGTTCTCATTCTTCCTTAGAGGCACTAGTTATGAGGGGAAGAAGTTCTGAGTATGGTGAAGGATATTCGAAATCGGGATCTAAGGCCAAGGGCAAAGAGAAAACCAATGTGATTTGTTGGAGTTGTGGTCAGGAGGGCTACATGAGAGGAGATTATCAAAATCCCAAAAAGAAGCAAGAAAGGTATGAAAATTCTTCTGGAGAGGGAGCCAATATCATAGAGGATGGTGGCGATCTTTGTAAAGTTTTCACTGTATCTAGTAAGGGATATCATGGTAGTGAGTTGATCCTAGATTCAGGGGCTTCATGTCACATTTGTCTTAATCGGAGTTCATTCACGACATACAGGGAGTATGGTGGTGAATTAGTGTTTGTGAGCGATGACTTCGCTCATAAGGTTGTAGGTATTGGTACGGTGTGCATCATGATGTTCAATAGGATCGAACGAGTCTTGAAAATGTGAAGCACGTCCCCAAAATGAAGATGAATGTGATTTCTCTTGGTGCACTCGAGGCGAAAGGGTGCGTGTTCATCGGCCTCGATCGTTGTTATGAAGTGTTGATGGGGCCACTTGTGTGTATGAAGGCACAGAGGTGTGGCCATCTTTACAAGTTAATCGGGAGCAAAATTCACGGTGGGGCAACGGGATCGGCAGCGAGATTCACAGTTGCTCGTATGTGGCAAGTGCCCAAGGGCCATATAAGAAGAGTGTAAAAGGGCATGAAAGTGCAAGGTTAGAATCGATGGTAGCACAAGAAGCGGTGGAGCTATGATGAAGATGAGATGACGAAGCAATGATAGTTTTGATTCGACGTTTGAAGCCTCGGTGAAGATTGTTAGAGAGCTTTCAAAGCGTGTGTGGTCCCAACAAGTTCTCTTGTGGTGAATGCTTGTGTGGCTTGATTGCATCCTGTTTTCTCATTTGATCTCGCATAACTCTGCGCGTTCGGCTTCCGCTTCTACTGCCGGTTTTCCCAACACGCAGTACTACTAAGAATCAATTTTCCATCCTCGTAATGTGCTATCTACAGTTAGTGGGCCCATTAATTTGAATTGCTCAAATTTATGGTCACTCTATTATTTATTTATTTATTATTATTATTATTCATTTTTTTCAATTATAAACACGTCACTTTTGTGGCTATTGTTATAAAATGGTACGGTGGACCCATTGCTGACAGCACACTCAAAGGATGGAAAAGCATTACAGTGTATATACTGGCCGTCACCCAAGATGGTGCGGCCCATACCATGCGGCCCACCTTGATGTATGTATTCTATATCCACACCGTCCATCCATTTTTCAAGTTTATTTTATAGTATGAGTCCAGAAATAAAGATGATCTAAATCTCACATCAACCATCTGAGATGTGAAAGCTCCTTAAATGTGCCAAACACTTAATCTTATTTAAAGAGAAATAAGATTTAAAATAAAAAAAATCAAACCAATAGCATGTATTATTATTTATTTATTTTGTTTGCATTATTGGACCACAAAGACACCACTAAAATCATGGGACCCACAAAGACGGGGCTGCCCCACCATTACAAGTAAAAATGCATATACACAATCTTAGTGATTTTACACCCCTTCCCTTTATATACACGAGTGAGTGGTTGGTTAGATGGACCGCTGCATTACTTTTTTTTTGGGGTGGTGTTTCATGTTTTCACCGCAACAAATCAGGCTTTTAACAACGACTTTTTTAGCGGCGAGTCAAACTTCATCGCAAAAGGTCAAGTTTTTGTGACAAGTTAGAAAATCGTCGCAAAATATCAACTATTTGCAGTGAGTTACACTTATCATCGCAAAAACTTGTCGCGAATAATTTCGTGCGAAAATTTTCACTGGCGGGAAAGACTTTTCATGACAAGTTTTAAATTTCGTCACTAAAAAACCACTTTTAGTGATGACTTGTTATACTCATCGTAAAAACATCAATTTAGATTATTTGTGCCGAATATGGTTTCATCGTGAAAAGGTAGACTATTTGCGACAACATTTCAAATTGTCGCCGATAGTTTTTGCAACAAGCTCCAATGGTCATCGCGAAAACTCCTCGCGGGAAATTTTTCGTGAGAACGGAAAAGACTTTTCGCGACGAGTTTCAAATGTCGTCGTAAATGGCTTCGTCGCAAAAAGTGGCTTTTAGCGACGACTTGTTAATCTCATCACAAAAAGTGCTTTTAACGACGACTAGTTAAACTCGTCGCCAAAAAGGGTCTTTAAGAGCAATTATTACTTTGTTTAAAAATCTAATGGCTCATAAATTAAGAAAATTTAAGATTTTGAAAAAATGATATTAAAAAATTGAAAAGTTTGATAGAAAAAACAATATTTTGAAAAGGAATTGAAATTTAGAAGAAAAAAATTGAGATTAAAAAATCAAGATTTTAACAAAAAATTAACATTTTGAATAAGAAATTTGAGAAGTTTAAAAGAATTGTGATTTTGAAAAAGAAATTGACATTATATTTTCAAAAATAAAATTATCACTATGAAAAAAAATTGATGAGTTTGAAAACAAATAGACTTTAAAAAGAAATTGAGATTTTGTATTTTGAAAAAAAAAAAAAATGAGATATTGAAAAAAATAAGACTTTGGAAAAAAAATTGAGAAGTTAAAAAAAATCAACATTTTGAAAAAAAAAAAAAAACAGAAGAGTTTGAAAAAATTGAAATTTTGAAAAAAAAATTAAGATTAAATGATTGAATAGTAAATAATTTTAGATGTTTCTATTAAATTTCAACCAAGTCTGACCGTTAGATAGCAAGATATGGTTCATTAAATGGGTGATCAATCTTGTTCGCCTAATATCTTTCTCATCTGATACTCAATTGGGATGGGTGACCAGTTTAATCAAAGATCTTGACAAGTAGAATAGAGTGTTTGGACCAAATTTTCAAATTAGGGTAAAATTTTACGTCAAAATTGACCGCAACTTGCTGACCTCATGAAAACCTAAGAAATGTGTGTAATTGAGTGCCTCACTATTAAAAACTTCAAATGGTCCAGTCTAAGATTTTAGTAATGTTTATTTGCAATCCAACCTATTGATAATGTCAAGAAAATCTGGATGTAGAGAATTTAAAAAGATCAGATCGATTCAAAACTTTTGTGGCCTACAAAAGATTTTTTTATTATTTATTTTTAATGACTATTCATCACTGTTTTTGTTGGTATTGCCCACTTGTGATTTAGATCTACATAATTTTTTGGATCACTTCCTAAAATAAGATTTGAAAACATATGGACAATTTGGATATATAGAAAATACATCAAGGCTCAAGTTCGACTCGACTTGACTAGTTGGAACACTACAAGAAAATTGATCTTTACCTAGAAAATTTTTACTGACGAAACTAATTTCTTAGGTAATAATACACTTTTCTCGACGAAATTCGAATTCCTGGGTAATAATACATAGTCGCTTGATCGACCTCTTAATCAAGGATCAGATGACCTAAAGTGTTGTTGACCATCCGATCAACTGCCAATCAATAATCGAACGATATAAACCAATGTAGATCGTTTCATTAAGTTCTCGATCGACCATCAAATAGTGTACATTATCGATGATCGCCCGATCTACCTATCAATTAATCATCAGACGACACAAAGTATTGTCGACCATCCGATCAACCTCCAATCAACGATAGAAATGTACAGATCACCGTAGATCATGTCATCAAGTCCCTGATTGACAATCGAATGGTGCACATCACCGATGATCGCCTGATCAGCCTCCCAATTAATGATTGAACGACATAAAGTGTTATTAATCATCCGATCAACTTCCAATCCTCTATCAAAGGGTGGAAACCATCGTCCATTACTTCATAGTTTCCTTGATCGACGATCAAACGGTGAACATCATCGACAGTCGCTTGATCAACCTCTCAATCAATGATCGTATAATACAAAGTGTTATCGACCATCCGATTATGGGTCGTAATTTAAATCAAACTATTTGGATTATGGGTCGTAATTTAAATGGACCATAACCGAAAAGTTATGCTTATTCAACTACTATCGGACTAGTGGACGTTTATCAAATGGTTAAAAATTATGCTTATTCAACTGATTTATATTCACCTAGCAATCAAAAAATCATCTGACACATCCTGCTTTATGTCCATCCAATAGGTAGTGCAACAGAGCATTGAAAAGCAAAGGTATTGATTTCTCCTAGATGTCCAACTATAAGTTGTCAAAACCTTGAATTGATCTTGCTTAATTTATATTTTTATCGCTTCATTTATATTATTTTTTTATTAATGCCCCTATCCAGGAAATGAGAATGTGAATTTGTTAAATTATCAAAGAAAACTTGAGACAATAGGAGACAATTTGTATTTATGTATATGTATGTACCCTGGAGGATTTATTGGTTAAGGGACTATTTGAGACACTTGTGTCTTGCAGTTTATGGAGAGGCCCCAATATTGTTTGTACTATATATCTATATACATATATAAGTTGTTTTATTTCATTCTGATCATGATGATTTGCTAATTATCCTTTTGCAAGGGAGCCACTACATGCACCCCCTGATTATCTTTTTTTAAAAAAAATGCACCCTTCTAATTGACATATTTAACATTTGTGTGAAAAGGTAGTGTTAGTGATGAATATGTTTGTGGCATCGGCGATGGTATTTTTCTATGTTGTCTTCGTGGAATTGGGATGCACGCTGCGGGTTTGATGAAATTCCTCAAAGGGATGTGGTGCTTTGGACTACGATGTTGGTAGGTATGTATAGAATGGGGGAGCTTGGGTTGCTTTTAATGCTTTGTATTGTGTTTTTTCTAAATAATAAAAAAAATTCAAAAATCAAAGTTTTTTTAATAAGTATATAAATATACTTATTATTAAAACTTTCCATAAGAGTTTATATAGCCAGTTGGTAAGAGGAGGGGGTTTTGCTACTGGAACCAAGGTTTGAATCTCCCCAAGGACAGTACGAAGCACCGTCCGCGTAGGCGCGCGCAGCGTGGGCTGCAGGGCTGCTTGGGCGCTTTATTAGGCGCACTTTGCACTTTGCACTTCGCACGTTCGCATCATCGCAAGGAGCTAATCTTTTTTATACTCACTACAAGAAAACGGTGTTTTACCGACGAAAGTATTACTGACGAAATTATTTTCGTCGATAAAAAGCCATTTCCCCGACGAAATAAACTAATCGTCGGTAAAATACATTCCAGTACACACTTTTACCGACGAAATCATGATTTCGTCGGTAAAAAGTTTATTACCGACGAAACTACCCGTCGCTAAAAAATAAAGTAAGAAATTTGGCTTTTACCGATGAATATTTTCGTCGGTAAAAGTCTTTTTTGGTGATGATTATTGTCTGTCGGTAATAAGCATATGCGTAAGTTAAGGAAGAGGACTTTTACCGACGAAAACTTTCGTCGGCAAAAGTCATTTTCCCCGACGATTATTGCCTGTCGGTAATAATATTTGATTCCCGCCCAAGTGAAAAAGACGACTTTTACCGACGAAAAATGTTGCTTTTACCGACAAAAATTTTCGTCGGTAAAAGTCTTTTATTTCACTTACCCGATCGGGCCTCCCTCATTTCTCTCCATCTCTCTCACTCTCGCTCTGTCTCTCTCTCTCTCTCTCTCTCTCTCTCTCTCTCTTGCGCGCGCGCGCTGCCGGCCCACCCATCTCGGCTCTCCCTCAGCTCCGACCGCCGGCCGTCAACGTCACCGGCGGCCCACCGCCTCAGCCGACCCCCCCCCCAGTCGACCACTGTCGCCGGTCGCCACTCGCCTCCACCGACCTCCATACGCCGCCGCCTCCTCCGGTAACCCTCTCCCCCTTCCTTCTTGCTCCATTTCCCCTCTCTCTCTCTTTCCTCGTTGTTGATTGTGGGGCCCACTCCCAAAATCCAATGCATGTGGGTCCCACCATCGCTGTCCAATGCATATTGGTGGGTCCCACCGTCGCTTTCTATCGTCCATTGCATGTGGGTCCCACCGTCGGTTTCCATCGTCCATTGCATATGGGGTCCACCTTAGCTGTCTACAATTTGGTGGGGCCCACTGATTTATTAAATCCCTAATTAGGGATTTCGAAATTAAAATCCCCTAATTAGGGATTTCAATATTAAAATCCCTAATTAGGGATTTAAAATCCAAAATTTTGTTTTACAAATTAAAAAAAAATTAAATACGTAATTGTGGGGCCCACCGTTGCTGTCCACTGGCTGTGGGCCACCGTCGCTGTCCACTGGCTGTGGGGCCCCCGAAGATGGGAACCGCTGGTGCCCAAAAATGAAGCATATCAAAATCTAAAGTGGACCACAGCACAAGTGTGAACTGAATGTCTATCATTGAAAAATTCTTAGAGGACACAGAAGTTTTAGATCAAGCTGATATTTGTGTTTTCCCTTCATCCATATCCATGTGATCTTATGAACAGGTTGGATGACAAATAATGATCACTGTAGGTCCTGGGAATGGTGGAAATCATTATTCCCATGGTTTCCCATGGCATGGTCCACTTGAGATTTGGATATGCTTAAATTTTGGGCTCAACCACTAAAATGAGCTGAAAAAAAATAAGGACGGAATAGATAAATCACATATATTCTAGGTGGGCCCAACTGAATTTACTCTACATGATAAGAGCGTGCAAAGTTACTCCGCACGCAATCTGATTCCCATGGTGGGCCCTATACATATTTGTTGAGAAAGTAGCAGTCATTAGGTATTTGATTATACTTAATTCATGGTGTTGATGATTCTGTCATTTTCATGTGCTTGTCTATTTGGAATTGATGGAGCAAACCCGGGATGTGCGTCGGAGCTACCCGTGGTTGATTTATGTGGATGTATGTTGTGGATGTATTTGGCTTATTATTAATAGTTATTTTTTTGTCCACAAATGGTAGTATAATAGAATCAGTTAGCCCATTTGGAGATTTCAATATTGCCGAGCATAGATAAAGTGTGTTTTGGAGGTATAGAAATCTGCCAAATTGTCCTGTTGGACAATCCAAGGTTGGATAGATTGGAATGTTATCGTTGTTTGTCATTTACATGCTCTGTCATTAGTTTCGTGCGGTAACTCTCCTATTCTCTCTGGATATGTTTCTTATGTTTAATTCCATTGTCAATTTAATCCACACAATGTGTGGATAGTTGACGTGGAAATTAAATGTAAGATAAATATATCTGGAGAGATAGGGGGAGATGCTGTCGAAATTTAGGCTTGGGCATTTAAATGGAAATAATGATAGCATTTCAATCTATCCATCCATGGATGGGCGACTGATTTTATTATATTATCATTTAGTGGCAAATTAGATGACGAACATGATACTTGTGATTAAGAGTAGTTGATTGATGTTGATGTTGAGCGGGGGTCCCTGGAAGGTGGCTTGGCGCCAAATCTGGTACTACTACTTCGACAGGACAAGGATACCTGTCATTATACCCACCGGACCGGTAAACCTGTCCGGGCACAAATACATAATCGAGCTTTAATTACCTCGTCTGGGCCTACACGCAGCCTCGATAGGCTAACAACTCGCCCCCAGGGACCTTCCACCCTTGGCGACAATACTGGTACTACTACTTCGACAGGTAAAGGATACCTGTCGTTATACCCACCGGACCGGTAAACCTGTCCGGGCACAAATACATAATCGAGCTTTAATTACCTCGTCTGGGCCTACACGCAGCCTCGATAGGCCCACAACTCGCCCCAGGGACCTTCCACCCTTGGCGACAATACTGGTACTACTACTTCGACAGGTAAAGGATACCTGTCGTTATACCCACCGGATCGGTAAATCTGTCCGGGCACAAATACATAATCGAGCTTTAATTGCCTCGTCTGGGCCTACACGCAGCCTCGATAGGCCAACAACTCGGCCCCAGGGATCTTCCACCCTTGGCGACAATACTGGTACTACTACTTCGATAGGTAAAGGATACCCGTCGTTATACCCACCGGATCGGTAAACCTGTCCGGGCACAAATACATAATCGAGCTTTAATTACCTCGTCTGGGCCTACACGCAGCCTCGATAGGCCCACAACTCGCCCCCAGGAACCTTCCACCCTTGGCGACAATACTGGTACTACTACTTCGACAGGTAAAGGATACCTGTCGTTATACCCACCGGACCGGTAAACCTGTCCGGGCACAAATACATAATCGAGCTTTAATTACCTCGTCTGGGCCTACACGCAGCCTCGATAGGCCAACAACTCGCCCCCAGGGACCCTTCCACCCTTGGCGACAATACTGGTACTACTTCGACAGGTAAAGGATACCTGTCGTTATACCCACCGGACCGGTAAACCTGTCCGGGCGAAACACACCTCGTCTGAGCCTACACGCAGCCTCGATAGGAAATCAACGAACTCAGAGGTAGACCTACACCCTAAACCCGAAACCATAAACCTAAAACTAAAACCTATAAGCTATGGCTAAACCGAAACCTAAACTCAATTCATCTAACTCTAAACCTAGACCCTATAAGCTACGAAAATGCGACCCTAAACCCGATCCCGAACCCGCAAATCCAAACCTATGCCCTAAACCTAATCTCATGTCACCTAACCTAAACCTACACCTATTCCTAAATCCATTCACCTAACCTAAACCTAGACCCAAACACGAGAACCAAACCCGAAACCCGATCCCGAACCCGCAAATCCAAACCTATGCCCTAAACCTAATCCTAAACTCATATCATCTAACCTAAACCTACACCTATTCCTAAATCCATTCACCTAACCTAAACCTTGACCCAAACACGAAAATGCGACCCTAAACCCGATCCCGTACCCAAAAAATCCAAACCTATGCCCTAAACCTAATCCTAAACTGATGTCATCTAACCTAAACCTACACCTATTCCTAAATCCATTCACCTAACCTAAACCTTGACCCAAACACGAAAATGCGACCCGAAACCCAATCCCGAACCCGCAAATCCAAACCTATGCCCTAAACCTAATCCTAAACTCATGTCATCTAACCTAAACCACACCTATTCCTAAATCCATTCACCTAACGTAAACCTAGACCCAAACACGAAAATGCGACCCGAAACCCGATCCCGAACCCGCAAATCCAAACCTATGCTCTAAACCTAATCCTAAACTCATGTCATCTAACCTAAACCTAAACCTATTCCTAAATCCATTCACCTAACCTAAACCTTGACCCAAACACGAAAATGCGACCCTAAACCCGATCCCGTACCCAAAAAATCCAAACCTATGCCCTAAACCTAATCCTAAACTGATGTCATCTAACCTAAACCTACACCTATTCCTAAATCCATTCACCTAACCTAAACCTTGACCCAAACACGAAAATGCGACCCGAAACCCGATCCCGAACCCGCAAATCCAAACCTATGCCCTAAACCTAATCCTAAATTCATGTCATGTAAACTAAACCTACACCTATTCCTAAATCCATTCACCTAGCCTAAACTTAGACCCAAACTCGGCAACCTAACCCTAAACCCGATCTCGAACTCAAAAATCTCAACCTATGACTAAACCTAATCCTAAACTCATGTCACCTAAACTAAACCTGACTCTAATCTTTGCATTGTAGATATGGATAAGAGTTGGATGCAAGCTAAGAATCGGTTTGGCCCAGAGTATAAAGAAGGTGTTAAGGAGTTCATGGAATTTGCGAGAGATCGGGCAGATTCAGGTAATAGAATTAGGTGTCCATGCCGAAAATGCAAGAACATGATTCACAAGACATTGGACAAAGTGGAAGATGATTTGTTCATAGTTGGGATTGAACAGGGTTACACTTGGTGGATTCATCATGGTGAAGACTTCCACCAAAGAGTTGAGGCCACTGAAGTCCTTGCTGACCCAATTGTGCGTAATGATGAGGATGAAGATGTTGACGATATGCAAGATATCATTGGGGATGTGTTAAGGGGAATAATTGCGGATACTAATTTTGCAGCGACAAGTACTAGCCAGGATATTCCTTCTATGGGTGATGCCGAATCAGAAAAGTTTAATAGGTTGTTGAGGGATGCGCAACGTCCACTCTATCTGGGGTGTCGGAACTTTTTCAAGTTGAATTTCCTTACAAGGTTACTTCATTTAAAGACAATAAATCGTTGGAGTAACAAATCGTTCGACATGTTACTTGGCTTGTTGAAAAAAGTATTACCTGAAGGTGAGACATTGCCTAAGTCTCATTACGAGGCAAAATCGTTAATGCGAGACTTGGGCCTTGGTTACATCCTCATACATGCATGTATAAATGATTGTGTATTGTATTGGAAAGAACATGAAAATGTTGAGAAGTGTCCACAATGTGGAGAGTCTAGGTGGAAATATGACGAAGCTAAGCGTAAGAAAATTCCACAAAAGGTGTTAAGGTACTTTCCATTGAAACCCAGATTACAAAGATTGTTTACGTCGAGCAAGACGACTGAAGATATGAGGTGGCATAAGGAGAAACGCCTTCATGATGATAATACATTGAGGCATCCCGCTGACTCTGAAGCCTGGCAACATTTTGATAAGCAATATGACTGGTTTGCAGAGGATTCTCGCAATGTTCGGCTAGGTCTTGCAAGTGATGGTTTTAATCCATTTGGTAATATGAGTAGCTCGTACAGCATGTGGCCAGTGATACTTATGCCCTACAATTTACCTCATTGGTTGTGTATGAAGGAATCATTTTTTATGATGTCGTTGCTTATTCCTGGACCCAAGTCACCAGGGAATGACATTGATGTGTATCTCCGACCGTTAGTAGATGAGTTAAACGAGTTGTGGAGTCAAGGTGTCCAGACGTATGACACTTTTGCAGAACAGACGTTTCGATTGCATGCAGCGGTCTTGTGGACAATAAATGACTTCCCTGCATATGGAAATTTGTCTGGGTGGAGCACGAAGGGAAAGTTGGCTTGTCCTATATGTAGTACTGAGACTTGTTCATTGTCATTGAAGCATGGTAAGAAAACGTGTTATATGGGCCATCGTCGCTTCCTTCCGAGGGATCATAGTTGGCGCAGGAAGACGGTAATCTTTGATGGCAAACAAGATCATAGGCCACCACCGAAAGAACTATCTGCAGAAGATGTGTTACAACAGCTGAGTAACATTGAAGAAGTTAGATTTGGTAAGGCACCGCACTTGAAGAAGAGAAAACGTACAGTATTGGAGTACAACTGGAGGAAGAAGAGCATTTTTTTGAGTTGCCTTATTGGAGTCATCTGAAATTACGACACAACTTGGATGTCATGCATATTGAGAAGAATATATGTGACAATGTCTTTGGGACATTGATGAACATAGAGAAGAAAACAAAAGACAGTTTTAAGGCTCGATTGGATCTACAAGCAATGGGTTTAAGGAAAGAGTTGCACTTGTAACCACATGGAAATTCATATACTATACTAGCAGCCTGCTACACATTGACAAAACTAGAGAAAAAATGCGTATGTGAATGGTTTAACAAGGTGAAATTTCCTGACGGGTATGCATCGAATATCTCTCGGCGCGTAAACATTACGGACTGTAAGGTAACAGGAATGAAAAGTCATGACTGTCACGTCCTTCTGCAACGCCTACTACCGGTTGCGATTCGTGGATTCCTTAACAAGGATGTCAGTGCTACGCTGATTGAGTTGGGGATATTCTTTAAGGATTTGTGTTCGAAATCTTTGAATGTAGAGGTTATTAAACGACTGGAGAAGGATATTGTCGTAATCCTTTGCAAACTTGAAAGAATTTTTCCACCTGCGTTTTTCGATGTCATGGTTCACCTAGTGATTCACTTACCGCACGAAGCGAAGCTTGCAGGCCCAGTACAATATCGTTTGATGTATCCGATCGAAAGGTGATAGAACAATGATCATAAATTTTTATTCATTCCATAAACTACGTATATCCATGTTTTCATGTCCTAAACATATTGATTTTGTGTACAGATACCTTCATACATTAAAACAATATGTGAAGAATAAGGCACGTCCAGAGGGATCCATTGCTGAGGCGTACATTGATAATGAGTGCCTGACATTTTGCTCCATGTATCTTCGTGGCATAGAGACTAGATTCAACCGAGAAGATCGTAATGCCGATGCAGGGCAGGAGCATGAACAAGGACTCATATCTGTATTCGCACATAACGTCCGTCATTTAGGATCGCCGACGTTCCAGGATATGGACCCTCGGGATCAAGCGAAGGCGCGGTGGTATGTGTTGCATAACTGTGAAGAAATAGAGTCGTACTTGGAGTAAGTCTTCGCACATAATTATTGTATATCTACAGACAGTTTTAATCTCAAAATTTCTTGCTTACAACGTACTAATTATGTATAGCGAACACATCGAGGAGATGAAGTCCCAATACCCTACAAATTATGATCGAATGCATCAGGATTTGTTTCCAGAATGGTTTGCAAAACGTGTAAGATTAATTTACCTTCTATCTCACCACACTTACAATATTGTTGTATTGCACAATATTTACACGTAATTTTAAATGCCTAAATGTACATTTATATTCTGTACGTGATGATAGATGAAGATGTTGTGCGCTAGCAACTCTGCGGATGCGTCTGATACGCTCTACTCACTGGCGTGTGGCCCTGATAGACGTGTATCTAGATATACAGGTTGTATTGTAAACGGGATTCGATTCCACACTGAGGAGCGTGAGAAATATAGGACCACACAAAATAGTGGTGTGGTTGTAAAGGAAACATATGAGGAGGTCGAAATTGATTTTTATGGCGTTTTGACGGATATTATTGAGCTGAGTTATTGTATGAGAAAGCGGGTATACTTATTTAAATGCGATTGGTGGGACATTGAAAATAAAAAGTTGGGAATACAGACTGATAATTACTTCACGAGCGTAAATTTATCTCGGAAGTGGTTTAAAGATGACCCATTTATCATAGCCGGCCAAGCCGAACAAGTATTCTACCTCGCTGACACCAAGTTAGGCGGCTCTTGGCACGTGGTGCAGAAAATAAAGCCCAGGAACATATTTGACGTTCCCGAAGTAGACGTTGAAGATAACGATGAAGGGAGTAATAGAACGTCGTCAGTTGAACAAGCATACCAAGAAGACATGCCATCTTGGGATAGAGGGAATGATCCAAATGTTGATATTGATGTGGTGCAATTAAATAGAGATGATGTGCCACCTGATCATGTTGATGCCTCAATCATAATGACATTATTAGAGATGATAGCGCTTTCATCGATGACAACGTTACAGACGATGAAGAGGAAATTTCGATCAGCGATAGTGATGGTGAAGAAGAAAGAGTCCTAAGCGATAATGATTCAGACGACGATTATTAAATGTATACAAGATTTACATGTAATTTTCAATTCGATTAATTTGATTATTACATGTATATATGTTTTACAAGTCATGATTTTTTTTCCTGAATTGACTTGTTTATAATCTACATTTACAGTTAAGTCACTTTCTGATCATGTCCTCCACAAACTGGAGCGTAGCGGAAGCACGCAGCATACTTCATCAGCTGTTGCGGATGGACTTTCCGGCCCTATATTCTTCTGGTAGGGCCAGAGAGATACCCAGTCTGGTCGAGAAATGTAGGGAGGAAGGCGATGACTCAGATGAAAGATTATACAATCTCAAAGAAATTTCGGACCTGATTGAGGAATATAACCGCGGAAAACTTCGTATGGAAGATGCGACATTATCACTTGCACATCTGAATGGAGTCCCGAGAGATCAGATTTCTCCTATTGTGACTGGCATGTTGGCTGTAACAATGTCGAGTGCTTCATACAGCTTGACATATACATCTGCAGCGTACGATAACTTACGTAGGGAGTATTTCGGATAGTTGATCTGAAGTTGATTTGTATTACAATGAGATATATGTATTTAATATAGAATGACAATGTGTAATGGATTTTTCAATTTACGGTTTATTATATTCTGTTTACGGTTTTATATATTCTGCTTGCATTATAGTGTAATGGTCTAATCATATTTTTATCATTTCTCTAAGCATAAGCACAAATTCACTCTGCAATGATGTTCATAAACTTACATTGACATTGTTTAAATTTATAAGTTTGTATTTCAGATATATTCAGTCATGGCACCAGGTGGGAGATCAGGTCGTTCGCGCACTGGATCTACCCCTTCCACCCGTGATGCGACGCAGACAGCATCGACGTCGCACGGTGCATCACAGTCATCTGATCCTTCGGTTCAGCATACACCGGGCACTGCATGTAAGTCTAGACATTTATTTAGTGATTTCTGTTTATATTGTTACTTACATATATCTTTTCGCAAGCAGCATCTTCTACCAGCCGACGAGGACGTGGACCCACGCGTGGGTTAGTTTTAGAGCGACTTACGCGTGAGGGTAGGGTGGCGGTAGAGTTCCCACAGGACTGCCTTAGACCTGTTGGGGACAGTGCCAGATTGTTTACGTCTGAGGTCGGTGTCCTATGCCGATCTCTGATCCCCGCCACCACCCCCTGTTGGACTGACGTGACAGATGATGTGCGACAGCTCATCCGTCAGCGCCTTCAGGTAAAGTTTAGTAAATTGGAATTTTCTTTTGTGAAAGTTCATTTACGATTAAGTCCTATTGTTAATAAGTTTATTGCCTTAATTTATTATTTACGAAACTGCAAGGATAAATTTGAATTCGATTTGAATGTTCCCTACATTTCTCATGCCGTCGACGATATGATTAGAGAGCGGTTCAAGGAGTACCTGCGGAGAGTTGCACCAGCGGTACAAGCGATGCAGGACACACGATGAGGCCGTACTGTCCGCACCGCCACACGTTACTACAGACGACTGGCGGATACTCTGCGAGAGATTTTCGTCGGAGGCTTTTCAGGTAATATTTACATATACGATATCTTACGGTAACAATTAAATTCGCAATTAATTTCGCAATTAATAGAAATGTATTTTGTATAATGTGTTCAGAAGAGGAGTAGAATAAATTCTATGAACAGGGAAAAGTTACAAGTGAACCACGTAGCTGGTTCAAAGTCATTTGTACGACATCGTTACGACATGATAAGAAATTATTGATGATTATTAAGTTAATATATTATTTTGATTGACATTTATTATAAGTCTTTTTTCCTTTCGATTGCGCAGGGGGATTCCGTTACCGGCCAGGAGCCTGGACCAGTAGACCTCTACAGAGGGACTCACTGTCGGCAGGCGACGGGATCTTGGGATCATCCTAGAGCCAGTGAGCATTGGGTAAAAATCTTTACTTTGTAAAATTTAATTGCGCATTGATTGATAATAATGTCATTCATGTCATTTTTTATGAAATTTCATATCTTTTCATTACAGGCGGCGATGGACACCATACGCAGTCAGCCCACTCCCGATGGTAGTCAGCGGAGTGAGCCAGAAATCCTGAGCGAGGTGCTTAGCACTCGTTCTGGATATGTGCGTAGGCTTGGCCATGGTGCTAAGCTCATGGCACAAACTAGAGCTGGCTCCAGCCGATCCGTAGCTGGTGAGAGCGCTCAACGCCGAGCTGACATCGCAGAGAGAGAGGTTCAGCAGCTACGGGTCGTCGTCGATGGGATTCGAGAGCAGCTGGAGAGGCAGAGGGAGGAGGAGCAAAGGCGACGGGAGGAGGAGGAGAGGCGACGGGAGGAGCAGAAGAGGAGGATCGAGGAGTTGCGGCAGGAGCGGCAGGAGCATGAGTGACGGATGCAGGAGATGTTTCAGGCTCTCACTGCACGCCTTGGCGCCGATGCCCCGCCACCTCCGCCTTCATCTTTCTGATTTTTTTTAATATACGACTTTTAACTTGTATGTATTTGTGTGTGGATGAATATTGTTTATTTGTGGATGTGGAATGGATTATTTCTATATGGATGATGTAGTTTTTGTTTATTTGTATGTTTGTGGATGTGAATAGGAGAAAAATGTATAGGTTTTTTTACAGGTGTATATCAGGAATTTTCCTGTATTTTGAAAACAAATGAAACCGAGACAGGAAAAACTTTAATATGTTTTAATATGTTTTTACCTACGAATTATTTCGTCGGTAAAAGTTTTTTCACCGACGTATCATTTTCATTCCTGACAAAAATTCATATGTTTGGCCGACGAATATTTTCATCGGTAATGGTGTAATTATTACCTACGAAAAATTATTTCGTCGGTAAAAACCTTTACCGACGGGCTTTCTGCGACGATGTTAGCCGCGAATTATTTCGTCAGGAAAAAGATTTCCCGACAAAATTTTACTGATTACCGACGAAATCATTCGTCGGTAAAAATGAAATTTCTTGTAATGACTAGGTGCAATAAGGAGTGAACTTAGATTAGGTTAGAGGTCTCATCCACTGACGCTTAATATTAAACCAGAATGCTGATTAAGAGAGTGACTAAAACATTTTGTACATGTGACATTTGTGCCATGTGTTATACATGTGGTGACAGTTATGCTGACTATGATTTGGATCCCACATGACAATAGTTTTGGGCTGTTGCGTAACCGTTTTTGTCTGAAAGAATACAGAAATAACTGCCACAAGAGAAATGGTTATGTCCTTTCATGGCAGAATGTCTCTTGCATATGAAAGGGTGTGGATGTCTTGAAGAGGCACATGAGTCTCTCCAGAAAAGACACTATGACCCTTCAATTACTATATATCCTAGATATCATAATCCAGAAGTATCGATGATTCTATTCATTTCCCTGATCAAGCCATCCTCTGTTCAGTACTCTCAGATCTGACCTCTTACTGTGTTTTTTCTGGACATACTTGAAAGGCATATTGGTGTTATAACTAGAGATCTGTTTAACACTTAAATGTGTAAATTTTGTGTTAAAATTTGGATTGAGAGTTCATTGTATCCTGAAGATAATTTGCGGATTTCCTTCGTTTGCACTTGTTGAAATTACCAGAAAAAGGGCAGCAAATCTGTCTTGAGTAATTGACTATTTAAGTCAAGCCTTGAACCCGATGGATCTGACTTAGCTGTGTACTAAATATACAGAAGTAATTTACAACATTCAAGACAGACTTTCTTCTAATATTTAGTCACAATAGAGGCAATTCATTCCATTCAAGTTATGAACCAAGGCTTTGTTCGACTGGATCGTTTCAATGGCCAATTCTTCTCCAGACTGGCAGCAGAAGATGCTTTTCTTTTTTACAACTCTTAAGTTGTCCTACATCTTAGATGATGATCTGCATTCTCTGCCCGAGCCAAAAGACGACAACTTAGAACAAGTAAAGGGGGAACTGAAGAAAATAGAGGACGATTTTCTGTGCAAAGGTCATATCTTAAACGCCCTCTCTAATTCCATATATAACTCGTACCGTAAAATATCCTCTGCCAAAGAACTGTGGACAAAGTTAGATAAAAAATATAAAACTGAAGAAGTTAGTACACAGAAATTTCTGATCGATAACTATATCCATTTCAAGTTTAAAAATAATCAGCCAATTCTCTCCCAAGTAATTGAACTACAAAACTTGGTTGATGAATTGAAGATTGTTGGTATAAATCTTCCTAAAGAATTCCTGGTCGGTATAGTAATTGCAAAATTAACCTCATCATGGTTTGATTATAAAAAAACTAAAACATGATGAGAAGAAATACACTCTTGAAGGGCTTCAACGACATCTTCGTATAGAAGAAGAGTCCAGAAATCGAGACAAGAGAGAAGATGCTTCAGAAAATCATTCTAAAGCAAATATAGTAGAAGAGGACAAGCCAAAATCTCAGAACCTTAAATCCATTCCTCTAAAGAAGAATAAAAAATTTAAGAAAAAGGAAAAGAAGAAAGGCAATTGTCACTTCTGCAACAAGTCAGGACATACATAAATGAATGTCGACACAGGAAGAAACAGTTGAAAGCTCAAGCTAATATGGCAGAAGACCAACTTGTAGCAATGGTTACTGAAGCCAACACAGTAATATCCGATGGTGGATGGTGGCTAAACATTGGCGCAACCATTCACATATCGAAGGACCGAAATATCTTCAAGACTTACGAAGGCACATCCAATGGGCAAGAGGTGAAGATGGGTAACAATGTTAGAGCGAATGTTGTTGGAAAAAGAACTGTGGAGCTTTAGTTTACATCAGGTAAAAGATTGATGCTAACAAATATATTACATGTACCTGATATGTCTAAAAATCTAATATCAGGGGATCTTCTTAATAAAAGAGGATTCAAGATAGTATATGAGTCTGATAAGTTGGTTATTACCAAGAATGGCATGTTTGTAGGCAAATGATACTCATGTAATGATATGATTAAATTGAATATCAATAATAATAATGATACTTCTGTTTATATAGTGGATTCAATATCTTTATAGCATACTAGGTTAGGCCATGTTAATTATCATTCAATGAAAAGAATGATGATTTTAGGACTTATACCAAAGCTTGAAATAAAACTAGAAGGAAAATGTGATGTATGTGCTCATTCTAAAATAACTAGAAAACCATTTGCAAGTGGCATTAGAAAATCTCAAACCTTATAATTAATTCATTCTGATATCTGTAATTTAAATAATACCTTAACTCGTGGTGGAAAGAGGTATTTTATTACATTTATCGATGATTTCACTAGATTTTTCTACGTGTACTTGATAGAATCTAAAGATCAAGCCTTTGAAATTGACTATTCAAGACAAGTCTTGAACCCGATAGATTTGACTTAGCCATGTACTAAATATACAGAAGTAATTTACAACACTTAGTTGGTTCCATTGGAGAAGACTGAGACTAAGGAGAAACGTTTTAAGGCCACGTTATCTTGCAAATTTGTTGAGGTCAAAAGCTCCTTCAACTGTGCATCAGACTCCTAGAACGATCATCTCTTTTTTGTTGTAAACCCGTGGTTGCTACTATTTGATGGAGTTAGTAATAACTCCAATTATCAACTTTGAAATTACATTGACGTGAATTTGTTATTTCATATCCCACCTAATAAAGTGAAGCAAGCTACGAAATTTGCCCAACTATGGAACAAAATTATTAGTAGTTTTAGAGAGGAAGATTTAACAAGTAACCGGAAATTGGTGTATTTGAGACTGAATTTTTTTTTCCTGGACTTTTGTGAATCCTGAAATATTAGCCTCCTAAAGCTAATTATGTTAAGGAGATTCATCAAGTATTATTTCTTATTTCTTATTGCTGTCATTTATCATGTCAACAAATGTAAGCTCATTCAAAATTTTAAGAAAATGGACTTGGTTGCTTGTTCCATATTAGGCTGATCATGATTTGGACCTTATCCAATGGCCTCCTTTCCTGCTTGCTAGCAAGGTTTGTATTGCTTGTTTGATTTGGTACTGAAAAAATCGAATCCTATGTTCACAAATAAATCCTATTGCTCATTCAAAATCTTTCTACCCTACTTTTTTTTTTTACAGATAAAATTTAATTAGTGGGTCCTATTTAATGAACAGGCTGGATCCGTGACAGGTGTTCACATTATACCTACGTAAAACTTGATGTCACGTAGCCTCTTATGAGGGGTAATTGCATGTGGTTAAAGAGATGTATTTTTGTTATTTAATGTAAAGCTTGTTGGACCAATTTGAATGGTCTAAATGGTCAACTAGTTGCTGGGATTTTTTAGAGAGAAATATTTTGGAGTTTTTCTCACACGTAGACACTACCAAAAAAACAACCAAAGCCAATGGTCGTATGGTGGTTTCGTTGACAAATTTTAGTTGTCGACGTCGCCGATGGATTCTTCTCGTCGGCAAATCACATTAAGCCGTCAGCAAAGGAAGGCACTACCAATAGCGTGATGGTTAGATAAGGGGCTCTTTGGGGCCCAACACAATGTTTGTGTTTTATCTAAGCCGTCCATCCATTTCGAAAGCTCATTTTAGAAGATAAGCCCAAAAAAGTAGGCAGATTGAAGGCTCAAGTGGACCACACCATAGAAAATAGTGGAGCTTTAAGTTCCAACCATTGATTGGTGGTGTGGTCCACTTGGGCCTTCGATCTGCCTCCATTTTGGTATTATGCCCTAAAAAATATTTCAAAATGAATGGACGGAGTGGATAAACCACATACATCACGGTGGGCCCCATGAGAGCCCTTGACAGGACCGTTTGTCTTGCTCCGATGTGGGGAAAGAGCCTGCACGGAAAAAGAGCCCCATGACCCTCTTGTTCGCATTTCCTTTATATCTCATCTTGCATCTTCTAGATTGGTGTTTTAATTGCAACATTTCCTTTCTTTGTTGGTGGGCTCACTTCCCTTACATTCATTTTGGGTTGATACTAGAGACCAACAATCAACCTAAACTAGATGAGGCAAGAAGAGACATTTTGCATTTTGATTATCTTCTTTTAAGATCTTTCACTCCATTCTTAGGTTCTAGTCTTGTTGTGTGATCTTATCTCCTATTTTTTCGCCATTTTTTGTGGTGTCTATTACAAGTTCTACCTAGGTGGCCATGTGCCAACCTGGCACCTAGCGGCCCAACTTGGACAGAGGGTTGATGTTTTATTTTGAAGGTCGTCTACCTTTGTCCATTTGACATTACCGAGTTCCTTAAGTTTTGACCATCCATATTTCAAGACAAAAGCTCCATTAGGATCCAAAAAAATTTAATAACAGAGTTTCTTCTCTGATATTCATGCATGTAGTTATGTTTTTAAATGGATTATTTGGAATTTTGAGTTTTTAAATGAATAGATTGGAAGTCGAACAGTTTTTTATTCCATTCATTATGCTGACTTGGGATTTTGCCTTGATGTTTCAATTTCCATATTTCCAGGGCAACAAGATGGTGATGCAATCAGAGTTAACTGTGTCAATTGTTGTAAGCGTATGATACCAAACCTTGGTTTTTAGAGTGTTTCCTTGTAGTACTTTGTCTACAAGCTAATTCTATGTAACGGTTTGATATACTAGGATGCATTTGTAGTTGTTTTGAATACTTAATTTAGACATTTTTTTGTCAATATTTTATCTTTATGAATGAATGAGAAGATTAAATAGGTGAGACATGCACAGGTTTATTTAAACAAATATTTAAAAAATAGATTTTTTTTTTGTTTATTAATGAGAAACGCCGACAGCTTTTAACCGTCGGCAATGGTCACACGTGCCACGACAAATAAAGAAACCGTGTAACTCGACGACGGTTTAAAGCCGTCGAGGGAGGCTTACGCCGATGGATTTTAGCTATCGGCATTGCCCTGATTTCTGGTAGTGAGAAAACCCAGTCATAAATAAAATACCAAACATTGCATGATAAAAATAAATAAACAATTTTAAAAGTATGAATGCATAGTTCTAAAATGAATAATTTAATTTCTAAATGGTTTTTACGTTAAAAAGGATAATTTTGTGATAAATCTTGAAAATTAAAAACCGCCAAAGCTTCAGTCCCTTCCATTTTGGCAGTCGAAGAAACCCTAGCTCCAAAATGGAAGCATATTGCGAGGAGTGCCACACACCTCCCACCTTGGTGGTGTGTTGACGTCACCAAGTTCTGTGGGGCCACCATGATGTGCCTGCTATACCTTCCATCCATTTTTTGATATCAATTTAGGACATGCACCGAAAAATGAGGCAAATCCAAAGCTCAAGTGGACCAAAAAGCAGTGGAAATTGAAAATTTCTTGTGGCCACAGAAGTTACGGTGATCTTGTGATCAAGCTAGATAGCAAATAAACATCATGCTAGGCCCTAGGCCTAGGAAGGTTTCAACCTTGGGTGCCACAAAATTATCTGGAAAAATGGATGGACGGTGTGGAGATAAGACGTACATCATGGTCGGGTCCACAGAACTTGGTCACGTCAACACACCAAGGAGGTAAGTGGTGTGTGACACACCACGCAGTACGCTTCCCTCCAAAACCTATTAGGTTTTGTGGCCCCCACCGATCAAATCAGAACTGATAACATACGTGCTGATAAGATTCATACAAGCCATGATGATGGTCCATAACTTTCAGATCTTCTTGCCCAAAAATCAGGACATGCAGTGCAATCTGTACAAAATAAATAGACAGCTCATTTGTTTCGTGCACTTATGGCTACCTTTGAAGGCAAATGGAAAGGATTGGTTTATGTGCCAGATTATCTAAACAACGTGGCCCATGTCATGGAGGGCTCAGAACTCGCTTTTAAGTGCCTTATTGGCACCTGTACGTAGTGGCTTGTGGATTAGCCCTGTGCCCATTGTCGCACCAACCTAATGCATGTACATCATTGCAGACCATATATATAAATCGCCAGGCCCATTTGCCTGTTTTCTTTGGGGATCACCCATTGATGGCGTGGCCGGCCATCATATAAATGGTTTGGATCATTGCAACATAACCCTAGATCTAACGGCTAGGGTCCTGGTTCAAAAAATTATCAATACTAGCAAACCCTCGTAAGTAATTACCTAAGCATGGCCTCTAACCAGTTGTTAATCTAACTCTTTATTTATTTTTCTCTTTCAAGTGCGGTTTGATTGACAGGTTCTCTACTGGACGCACCTTCGGTGGATCCCTTGCTGTGGAGTCCACCGTGATCTATTTAGCCTGTATCCACTCTGTCCATCCGTTTCGCCAGCTCATTCTAGATTATGATCCCAAAATGCAGGAAATCCAAATCTCAGGTGGACCACACGACAGGAAACAGTGGTGATTAATTATTAAAAACTTCTCGGGCCCACAAAAGTTTTGTATCAAGCTGATATTTGTGTGGCCCTTCATCCATGTTTGCGTCACCTTATCAACAGGTTGGATGACAAATAAAGATTCTGGTGGCCCCAAGAAGCTTTTTAATTGTGAGCGTTCAATGATAACCACTATTTCCAGTGGTGTGGTACACCTGAGATTTGGGTTTTCTGAATTTTTGGGATCATGGACTAAAATGAACCGGAGAAAACGGATGGACGGAGTGGATATAATAAACATACATCAAGGTGGGCCCCACAATAAAGGATCCACCCAACCGGCGTCTCTACATCTCCCTAGAGCTTTGAGCAATCTGGCCCACCAAGTGACGATCAAGATCGTTTATCTAGAATCTCGTGCAATACATGTTCAACATGAAAGGAATCCCACCAAGTGACGATCAAGACCGTTCATTCGAAGTTGAGATAGAACCGCTTTTCTCGGCCATTGTTTCCTAGTTACTTTATATGGATGATTCTCTCCATATATAATGAGTGAGAGTTTGCTTCATCCCACATAAAGCATCTACGGTCGAGGTGTTCTAAATGAACAGACTGGATCATTATACGATGGACTAAAGTGGGAAACCATTGACAGCGAGCAAACCTCTTCTTTAAGTACGAATTCGGTCCCTCATCGTAGTTTTGTGTTCTTCCTCTGATCTTCCATGGCTGCTGAAGGAGGTAATGTAACATTGTCTTCCTCTGATCTTTCGTATCATGCATAGGTCTAATATGCCTCTAATACGTAAATGGACCTAGACAATGTGAGCCGTAGGATCTGTAGGACACGATGCTATATATGGTGGTTCCAACGGTTAAGATTGTCTAGTTGGTATCCATTTTTCTTTATTGATTGATATATAATGGGCTTTGTCACACTTGAAGTGGTTTGAGTCTGGTTTGCATGTGGCATGAGCTGCAATAGTACGTATATTTAGGCCTTGTAATGGTAGCCCTTCGATTGAAGGTCAAGAATAATAATAATAATAAAAAAAAGGTCATTCCACTTTGACAGAAGACCACACCCAATTTCCATAACCAGGGGTGTCCACAGGCTACGTTAGGGCCGGTCCAAGCATTGTGGATGGAAAGACAGTAAAATCAATGAAATTTGATAGAAGAAAAGTGAGAAGACTGAGTGAAAACGAGATATTTATATAGGGATTATGGATGATGATAGATATTTTAATTAATTTGTTTTGATGCCTGCCCTAATGAGGATCCAGTCATTGTCCATTGAGTTTCTTACACTGGCTCGTATGGCATAGATTCCACAACATGGATGGTGCGGGTCATGCCTGGGAGAGAATACTGTAGGCACCATTTTGAGTGGACCATGCTTTAAAAAAAAAAAAAAAAAAAAAGAAAGGCTGGAAATTGATTTTTTTCGAGTTCAATATATATGGTTGCATAATAGTTTCCTTCCTTTAATCCACATTCGCCGAGAATCTTCCATTAATCGATCGTACCGAGTGTGGTCTGGGGTTGCATCCACAACATGAGCCGTTCTAACCGTCTCACGTGTTGGGTATCAAAACCATGTAATTGGTGTGCCCAAGTGTGTAGGCCCCTTGCCATCCATGCACCTATATCCTTTTAAGAAAAGGTCATGAATCGGTCAAATAACATTGTCCACGCATGCTCTGCCTAATTCATTGATCAAATGTTCATTGCATATGGATTATATGAGCTTGACAAATCTCCAGCTTTAAAGTGCATTATACTAACGATTCATGCATTATGCAGATGAAATCAATGATTCTCCTATAGAGCAAGTGCGACTCACTGTTCCTATCACCGACGATAAGACAATGCCTAGCTTTAACATTTCGGACATGGGTCCTAGGACTCAGTGCTTGCGTTTTTCTTGCTAGTATAAACAAGTTCTTCAGTTTCCGTCAAAATCAAATGGTCATACCAGCCAGCTGTATTTTAATTGTAGCTTTTCCTATTGGAAAGCTGATGGCGGCCACACTTCCATCAAAATCAGTAAGGATATTAGGGACGAGATGGACAGTCTCGATGAATCCTGGGCCATTCAATGTAAAAGAGCATTTCTTGATCTCGATCATTGCGTACGCAGGAGCTGAAAATGCATATGCAATGGCAATTGTGACACAAACGAAGATTTTCTTTCACAGGAAAATTCATCCCTTAGCAGCTCTATTGATAACCCTAACAAGTCAAGTAAGACTCTTTCTCTCTTTTATTGCATTTATGACATATTGGTTATATCATTAGGTGATTCATATGTAGATCTTATGGGTCTAGTCACTAATAGACTATGTTGAAAACTCCAGATTGAAAGGAGAACCTACTCTTTGATTTGTGAGTTGTGACCAACATATAGATTGTTAAAATAAGTAGAAAAAAGGCCAGTGAGGCCCATCAAATCAATTGTTTGGAACAACAAAACATGGGCCTCATATGTTTGCTTACCTTTTAAATTATCAGACATCTAGGATTAGCTCAGATCAGGCTTGATGGATACTTAGTATATTTAATATCGTTTTAGTTTATTAGAATATACCTATGCTTGAATGTAAAATACACATTTTTGTATGTGATGCGCACATAGTTGTTGGGCTATGGATTTGCTGGACTATTTATCAAGCTCCTCGTTGAATCTCCCTACATGTGGTGGCCTTCTCTCTTGGCTGATGTTACATTCTACAGGTCTATCTCTTCAATCTAATCTCTTAAGTTCCACATGCTACATTCTATCAAAGCACATGCTATTAATTATTGTCCATATAGTTAACACACACAAGTGGGTCAGATTGGCAACGACTTGCTCATCAGGTATGAGGGCCTAAACCGTCGTAAGCTTGAATCAACCGCACACATATAGACCCATTGGATCATTTCAGTTCCTAAATTTCGGGCTCAATTAGTAATTTTATTATCAAGACTCAGGTCATTATGTTCAATCAGGTTTAAGAAGGCCCCATTATTAATAATTGGGATTTTTGTCTATGGACCATAAACCTCCTGCTTTTAAACTTTTCTCAAAATGCACCTACAGGTTTCACCATTAGACTTTAAGCCGGGCTATGGGCTACATGTGCGAGTTAGCTTTCGTATTTTTCTATTGACCAGACTGCCCTTTTTGCCGGACTGAGCATTCTCCATCAGCCGGACTGATGTTTGTGAGAAATTCACCTATCTATTTGCCTTGGCATATATGGGCTCCAAAAATGAGGCAGATCCAAAAATCAAAGTGGTCCCTACAATGGCCCGAGATATTTCATTCATTGGCATTCACTTCCCATTGCTGCGTTGTTTGGCCCGCTAAAGCTTGGTATCGGCCTCATTTTTTGCCCAAGCCATAAAATGAGGTGTTAAAACAGATAGATGGGATGGATTTGTCACAAAAACCTTTTTGGCCTTACAAATGTTTCAATGGCAACGAGTCAATCTCCAATTTTTCATGTTTGTATGGTCCACTTGAGCTTTGGATCAGCTTCATTTTTTAGGTCCATTCCCTAAATGAGATGGCAAAACAGATGAACAAAGTGGATTCATAATAAACATCATGGTAGGCCCTGATCGATGCTTGTAGAAATATACCCTGTCCATCTGTTTTTCCAGCTCATCTTAGGTGTGACAAAAAAATGAGACAAATGGAGAGCTCATACGTCCCACGATGGCCCTAAATTCAATCCCACTGTTTGCTTTTGTATGGCCCACTTGATCTTCAGATTTGTGTCATTTCGATGCCCATACCCTAAAATGAGACGGAAAATCCAATGGATGGGATGAATTTGTCACAAGCATCACGGAGGGTCCTAGCTGCCGTGGGGTAAACCTCCCCCTCTGACTTAAATATCCACCATCCCCTCAGAACCATTTTGTTGGCATTGATTTATGTGGGACCATAACTCCGTCCGTACATAAGGCCATCTTGGTATTTGGAGAAATCCATCCCGTCCATCTGTTTTTCCACCTCATTTTATTTTATTTTATTATTTTTATTTTTTTCGGTTACTAATGCAACCCACCCACCCAATCAATCACGCAACACACCCACTGGTGCTGTCAGCATGGATATTTCACCATTGATGGGTTTTGAGACCGAAACCCTGTGTTGAAACTCTGCAGAGTATACCAAAGAGGCAAGGCACCGAACCCAAAGTTCAAAGTGGGCCCCATAGCGCCCCAATATGCGTCAACATTAGGCATTCAATCCCACTTTTTCCTATCGTGTCCCAGCGGTGCTTGGTATCAGTCTCATTTTATGGATTTGTCTCAAACATCCCAGGGGAGGACGTCCGAGCTTGCTGAACTGCCGCACCTCCTATATTAGTCAATGGACCGGATCTTTGCATAGTTGCCATGGGTTTTTGGTTCTGACGATTTAGGTCAATGGCCCGTCAATCCAGAGCGTCAGTCTGTTGTGTCCCACCGTTGATCAAGACAATTAGGCTGTTGTATTCCACCGGTGATGGACTCTCCATCAACATTTTCCTTGATATAACCGTCTTAAATATTTTGAGGTTCTTGTGGACCCCACCTATGCTCATGCGTCCCCTCCCAATGCTGAAATAAGGCGCAAAAAGGGAGGGCAGTAGTGTCATTTGGCAAAGGTAACAAACAGTAAAATCTATGGTCAACAAGTATAAAATTGACCTTTCTGAGTATACGTTTGTATAAGTGGTTGCATAAAAGTAGGAAGTTTTAGGTCCACAGCCGAAAAGACAAGCAGACATAAAGAAAAATCCATCAATAATTTACGTTAGTAATATGTATTCGTAGTGTGTGTCTATATATATGTGTGTGTGTGTACATGATATCATGTGTGGTTCCTCATATTCTCCTAGGCTCCCACAAATCATGCTAATCCAAAACTAAGGTGTGCCACACCAATTTGGATAGGAATGCCTACCATTAAAAACATTATGTTGTATGAGGCCGACCATGTTTTGTATTTGCCATCTACTCCATTCAGGATATGTGCCCCACAAAGATTAATGGACACCCCAAGGACCATTCTGAAGTCATGTGGGCCACACCATGGGATTTTAGATGTTTTAGGCATAATTTTAAATGGTGGGTCCCACTTGCATTTTGTATTGACCTGATTTTCTGGTGCCAAGGGTAACATGAGGAAACTCATATGACGTACGGACTAGGATGTTATGAACACATCATGATAGGCCCACACATCATGTTGTAGTGCATTCGGCCTCTTACATGTGATTAATATGTATGTGGAGATTGCTCGATGGGCTGGGCTCGTGCCTACACCCCTCTCTTCCTCTAAAATTCATATTTACTAGCTTCTTGTTTGGTTCTTCAGGACATTGCATGAGAAGACAGTGAGGCAAAAGGGACATCTAACAAGACTTCAATTCTTTATAATATTTTCAATCTCAAGCTTCGCCTATTACATTATTCCTAACTATTTCTTCCCATCCATAAGTGCCCTCTCATTTGTTTGTTGGATTTGGAAAGACTCTGTCACAGCCCAACAACTTGGTTCTGGTCTTCAAGGCTTTGGTTTTGGCTCCTTCGGTTTGGATTGGTCTACCATGTCTAGTTTCTTGGGCAGTCCTTTGGTATACCCCATGTTCGTAGTGATGAATATGATGGCTGGGTTTATATTAATCCTTTACATAATAACCCCAATTGCTTATTGGACTAATTCATACAATGCTAAGCGATTTCCATTCTTTTCTTCTGATCTATTTGATGCTGATGGAAAAAAATATAACATCTCTCGAGTTCTGGATCTGAAGAAGTTTGTATTTGACCAACATGGCTACGACAATTACTCAAAGATCTACCTAAGCGCTTTATACGTCTATGGTTTAGGGCTCTCATTTGCCTCTGTAACAGCCAGCTTCACTCATGTTGCTCTCTTCTATGGGAGGTGAGAATTTTTTTCCGTTTCCATTTTATGGTTATACCTTAACTAGAAGTTTGTTTTTTTTTTTTCCTACCTTAACTAGAAGTTATAAGGAAGGGTTGTGAATAAATTGTACACAAATGTTGAACATGCCCAACCATCTTGAACGTTCAACTGAGGTTCAATTTCTTAGTGGGCCATAATTTGATCAAAAGTAAAGAAAAGAAAATTAACCTCTTATGATCATTGGATTACTTCGAATTTTAAGTTTCGGCCCTTCTAGATGTGGCCCATTGACCGTCGATGGTTATGTGCATCAAGTCCAACATGACATCTGTATTGTGAACAATATCTATCATATTTTCTCCATTCAACCATATATGATGCTAATTAGGAGGGGCCACATAATTTTATGTGTGCCACTAACAATTAATGTCTAAGTATATTTGTGATGTATTAGCTAATGATACTTTTTCCATTTTATATTGAAATAAGCTAGGATGGTTTGGGATATATTAAAGGAGGCATATTCAGACAAGAAACAAATGAATGATGTCCACACTAGAATGATGAAGAGAATTATGATCCTATACCTCATTGGTGGTTTTATGCCATTTTGATTTCGATGTTGGGCCTCGCAATTTTTGCTTGTGAAGGATTTGGGAGACAGCTTCAACTTCCATTTTGGGGAGTTCTACTTGCATGTGCATTAGCTCTCGTATTCACCATTCCCGTTGGTGTAATTCAGGCAACAACAAGTCAGGTCAGTCTCTCTCAGATAAGCGCACTCATGTAACACATGATAAGCATGTCTAGTTCAATTAATTCCTTAGTATAATCCATCGAAATTGAATTTTCAATGTTTAACAACCATCTATAGTAATGCATCATATCATTCTTAAATGTGGAGACCACTACAGCAGCCATTATCAGAAGGTGCTTTGCCAACTACTGCTCATGGTCCCCCCATAAAGGCTAATCATGTTTCATCATGAACGTGCCATTCTCCAAAAACTCTATACAATGTATTGAGAAGGCATGTGAAATGAAATAACATGCATAGTTCTAAAACTCATTGACTAGACTCAAAACTGGACTCGAAGATTTTGAGCTGTTGTCTCGATTTGACCTTCAAAGATGATTCAAACACTAACCACGGCTGACGAATGACATTGTTGTTACCACCACACAACAACTTGCTTCTTCTTCTTCTTCTTCTTTTTTTTTTTTTCCTTTTCGAATGATTTAATACTTTATTTTGGATATTCAAATAAATTGGAAATTTTCTTATCTATCTTAATATTTTACATATGAAGATTAAATATTGAGTATATGAAAAAATAACGTGCTCAAGTCTGTGTTGACCTAACCCAACTAGACATGGCATGGAGATTTTGAACTGTGATAATATGAGATAATGCAGGATGAGGCACAATCTCTTTAGTCCGATCCGATCTACTCATGGAATGGATTTTTTTTTTCTGAGTTCTAACTAAAGAGAAATGATCAAACGCTTTGAGAGTACAGTAAGTTATGGTGCTCTTAGTTGCATCAGGACACTTGGACAGTCCAATTAACTGATCTACCGAACATTAGATCCAAGATGCATTTCATGGGTTATCACATGGAAATTACACTGATGGGACCACAGCGCTATACAATCAATTGTTTATAAAATGGACAGTGAAGATCATTTATGGTATCAAATTGAGTCATCTATCTGTTGGCCTCATCCTAGGCTGCTCATGTTACTAAAATATCACTTCTCTCAGAGAATCCAAAACAAACCATCTGCGGCTTTGGAAACTGATGGTTTGATGAAAGAAGGCTAATGTACAGAGGATGGGGTCCATACTCATGGCTTAGTAGTAGACTCACAAGAGTTTCAAGGTAAGGTCATGGGTCATGGAGTACCCATTGTGGTGATTGTGGTGTGAGGGTGTGTGGGAAAAAAGAAAAAAAAAATTGTACAGAGGATGAATGGACTACACTAACAACCCCACCCCCAAGCACACCTCTACACATGGATTCTGGATAGAGGATCTCCTATGGTAATGATGGGTTGGATAGCTCATGGCCTGGTAATCACAATGCTCAGTTGACCAATGCCATTCTGTCAAAGATTGAAAAAATGGATGGTAAAACAGCTAAAATTTATAATTTCTGTGCAGGGAATATCACTAAACATTGTGTCAGAGTTGTTATTAGGGTATCTGTACCCCGGAAAACCGCTTGCATATCTAGCGTTCAAATCCTACAGCATGCTTTGCATGGCCCATACCATCGACTTCCTCAGCAACCTGAAGCTAGTTTATTACCTGAAGATTCCTCCAAGATCGTTCTTCATTGCTCAGGTAATTACACACACACACACACGCACACACGCACGCACACAAACACTTACTTCATGATTATTGCAATAGCCATGGTCCACCTGCTAGCTTAGGATCATGCCCTAGTCCAGACGACTTGCCAATCGCAGAACCACATAATGTTGAATTAGCCAGCTGGGCCTCTAGATACTCAAACCCAGTCCCAGTCCAGGCATTGATAGGACCAGAAATGAGTCGTGTCGGCATGGCTTAGGCCACACCAAATGGATTGGGTGTTGGGTTATGGCTAGAGAACACAACTGACTAGGAAACAGGCTGACATAAGTGGAGTTAGGGGCTAAAAAAATGTTTTGTAATGGGCCACAAGCTATATCAGTTCAACATATGCGCTTTGCTCATGGTACGTCCAATGGGTTGCAGCTCTTGCTTGGGTTAATTTCTTGGTACTAAAATGTATCAGACTTAGGCTGACTCGTCACAACTCAAACCCAGCCCGTTGGTACCCAAAGATTTGATCCTAGCAATGGGCAGGCAAGCCCGATCGAGACCTACACATTTATATTAAACAGGCAAAGAATGATAGCCTGAACCCAATCCACTTAAAATTCATCAAGCCCAAACCAGTCCTGACCCTATAGTCCAAGCTTACCCAATACCCAGTTAGCTTGACCCAAACCCACCTCAGAAGCAAGTTGGGCATGTTAAGTCGTTGACTTGTGCGTCATCTGACACATTCATTGTTTAAATGTTAAACCAAGATTTCTTTACAAAGATCCACGTAACCCAGTACAAGGTGGGCCCTTACAATGATTATGTTTGAATGGCCTAGATCGTTGGCATGGTGGTCTCTTCTATAGTTAACTATGGTGTGACCTGGTGGTTACTTTCGAGCGTGGAGAACATCTGTGACTTGACGAAGCTGCCCAAAGGGAGCCCTTGGACATGCCCCTATGAACATGTTGGCAACTCCGTTCTAGCCATATGGGGTGTCGTGGGCCCTCAACGCATGTTTGCCCCATACGGGCAATACTCGATGATGTACATCTTCTTCCTCATTGGCGCGCTGGGCCCATTGGTTGTGTGGACCATGACGCTTGTGTTCCCTACAAAGAAGTGGATCAGACTCATCAACGTTCCAACCATATTGCTGGCCACAGGGTACATGCCCCCGGCTAGTGCAGTGCACTACTGGTCTTGGTTCCCAGTGGCCTTCTTATTCAACTATGTCGTGTACAGGAAGTATAAAGGTTGGTGGGCCAAGTACAACTACGTCTTATCAACAGCGTTGGATGCTGGGACTGCTTTTATGGCTCTTTTCACAAGTTTCGCACTCCAGACTCAAGGTGTGTATGGGTTAGATTGGTGGGGATTGCCACTAGATGATCATTGCCCACTAGCAAAGTGCCCCACTGCGCTTGGTATAGAGGTTGATGGTTGCCCAGTTTTTCATTAACATGGTTTTTGAAATGTCTACAGAAATACAAGTGTTCAGTGATGTAAAAAATAGATGGGCCCGCTCGAAAACTCTGGCCATGTTCTTTACAATCGTATGTTTGAGTAAATTGTCGACCACTTGACTACTGAACAGGCCTGAATCTTGGACCAGGGCATCCATGCAGCAGTACCCCTATGATGGATGGGTTGGATCTCACACTTGCATGTTGTGAGGGTATATGTGTGAAGGTAGATGAAATGCCTTACAGACACGTGGGGCTTCGCCAAGCTATTTCTCACGACACCTATAAAATTCATGATAGCAATCGATAGGGCTGTCAACAGGCCAGGCTAGCCCTTTGGCTTTTGGGCCTGGCTAGCCTCAAGATGGGCTCAGGCTAAAAATTGAAGCCCGATTCCAGTTTCTAATGGGACCGGGTACAATCTGCCAACTCGGCTTAAGTCCAGCTCAGCCCATTAGGTTTACAAAGGCAATTTAGTATTACAAAATACAAAATATGTAAAAATTTCCATTTACCTCTCATGTTACTGGTCTGACGCACCCCCCTTATTTCTCTATAGGCTCCAACCTACCCCGGGTGTGGACCCAACTTTTGAAGTGTTGGTTCATCATCCAGACATGGCTTTGTTGAGGACCACTCATCACTAGGGGCTGACCTTTAATGTGGACCATCCATTATGTGGGGCTACCTTGATGTTGGTCATCCATCATGTGGTACCCACCATCAATGTTAATTGTCCTTCATGTGGGGCCCATCAATGTCCACTAACCATCATGTGGAGCCAACATTTGATGTGTCCATCATGTGAGCCCAACCTTCCAAGTGGGTTGTCCATCATGCGTGACCTGCCTTGGATGTAGGTAATTCATCATTAGGGCTGTCCATGTATGGATTGTCCATTATGTGGGGTCCACCTCGAAGTCTGTCATCCATAAGGTGAGACCCACTCAACGTGAGTCCTCCATCATATGGACCACACTTTGATGTGAACTATCCATCACGTGGGGCCCACCTTTGATGTGGGTCATTCTTCATGTGGGGCCCACTTTGATGTCTATCATCCATCATTTTGGATGCACCTTCTATGTGGATCATCCATAATGTTGGGCCACTTTCGATATGGGTCGTCCATCATGTGAGACCTTGTATATGGACCGTCCATCAGTTGCAGCCCACTTGATGCAAACCGTCCATCATGCTAGGCCACACTTTGATGTGAGTCATCCATCATGTGAGGCCCACTTCATCAAAGACCATTCATCATATGGGGCCCACCTTTAATATGGGTCATTCATCATGTGGACCCACCTTTAATGTCAATCATCCATCATGTGGGCCCACCTTCAATGTCCACCATCCATCCATGGGTCCCACCTTTGATATGGACCATCCATTAGCTACGGCCCACTTGATATGTATTGTCCATCATGTGAGGCCACCCAGGAAGTACCTCAACCCTAAAAGGGGACGTTTAAGATAATACAGATATGGTGAGCCTCGTCATGTAGACTATAAGCTAGGACTGTAAATGGTCGGGTTCGGGGCCGGTTTAGCCAAAACCAGACCCGCCCGTTTACTAAATGGGTCTGGCTCCAAATTTTAGACCCAGACCCTTTTACTAAATGGGCGAGTTTGTGTTGGGTTCGAGTTAACCCATTAGACGCATTTATAAATGGGTTTGCGTCTAGTAGAGCAAGATCCACCTAGACCCATTTATAATGGTTCGGGTCTAATGGGTCTAAGTCTAGATCTAGTATGCAAGCATTTTTACAAGGCTTAAAATTGGGTTTGGACAGGTTTGGGCAGGTTGGGTCCCTTGAAACATAGACCAAACCCGCCCACTTACTAAATGGGTTCGGGTCAGGGCTAATGTAAAGGAAACCAGACCCAGACCTATTTAGCAAATTGGTCTGTTCTTAGACCTAGACCCATACGTACCATTTAACAAATGGGTAGGGTCTAAATGGGTTGGGTCTGGTTACCCCATCAGGTCCGCGGACCCATGTACAGCCCTACTATAAAGAGACGTGTGAACATGAAACGTGGCACATTTACTGTGTGGCCCAACTTACTGCTATGAAATGGACGTGCGGCCCACCGCGATGTTTGTGAGAAATCTATGCTGTCCAACCCATTTTGTGAGATCATTTTAGGCATTGCAACAAAAAAATGAACCGGATCCAAGACTTGAGTGGGTGGAAAAGGTGACCATTGTACTTCCACAGTTGAAATATTTGTGGTGCCACAGAAGTTTCGAATCAGGATAATATTTGTGTTTTCAATTCATCTTAGTAGGAATGACAGTATGAACTGTATGGATGGCATATAAACACTGCTGTGGACCCATAGAGGTTTCAACGGTAGGAATTTCCCTACCCACCTTTTGCTTTAGTGCGGCTCACATGAGTCTTAGATCCCATTCAATTTTTGTCGCAACGCCTAAACTGATGTCACAAAATGGATGGACAGCATAGATTTCTCACAAACATCATGGTGTCCCCCACATAGATTCCTGAGAGCAGGAGATGCCTGCAAAAGGCTTTAGCAGGCAATCCGCGCCCCTACGAAACTAGAGTCCGGATCCTCCGTTGGCTTCCAGCCAGGGGTTTCCTGCTTGGAGCCTTTTCATTGATCCACTTCATATTACATGACGTCATGTGACCAGGTTGTTAGGATGAGGTCACTGGGGTTCGGGGCGTTGCCTCATTGTTAGACTTTACTGGTCTCGGTTTTGGAACCATCAGTAGTGAAATTCCACGCTGCTGACTGACCGGGTGGGTGTGTTGCCGTGACTGGGTGGTTAGGTTGCATGACTGACCAAAAAAAGAAGATAATTTCTTTACAGTGTACATTAAACTCCTACAATAGTTCCCCCACCATTTTGAAATGATGCGGACTCATCCTCGTAACACTGGGCAATATGAACGACGATCTAGACCATCCAAATTTTTTGACACATTATAGATGGGGTACAAGTCGAAATATAGGCTAATCATACAATAATAACCATCTTATTGAGCTCACTAAATGTACGGTCATAAGTAAAACAGTCATTAGTCCGAATTTCAAAGCTAAAAGCAAACGTTTTTATGTAATTTTCTCAGTTTAGCTTTGGATTAGGGGACGCGGATTGCCTGCGAAAGCCTTTTGCAGGCATCTCCTGCGCAAGGAATCTGGGTGGGGTCCACCGTGAGGTTTGTGAGAAATCTACGCCGTCCAACCGTTTTTTGAGATCATTTTAGGCGTTGCGACCAAAATTGAACCGGATCCAAGAATTAAGTGGGCCGAAAACATGACGATTGAACTTCCACAGTTGAAATATTCATGGGGCCATAGAAGTTTCGAATCAGGATACTATTTGTGTTTTCAGTTCATCTCAGTAGGAATGACATTCTGAACGGTATGGATGGCATATAAACATCACTGTGGACCCCATAGAGGTTTCAACGGTAAGAATTTCACTACACACCTTTTGCTTTAGTGCGGCCCAATTGAGTTTTGGATCCCATTCATTTTTTTGTCGCAACGCCTAAAATGATCTCACAAAACGGTTGGATGGCGTAGATTTCTCACAAACCTCACGGTGGCCCCACCCAGATTCCTTGCGGAGGAGATGCCTGCTAAAGGCTTTCGCAGGCAATCCGCGCCCTGGATTAGGCTCCTTCCCTTATTAAGTCAGAGACTAGGACGGTCTGGATTGTCCTAGAAAAATGTCATGTGTAATGGAGTCGGCACCATGAACTATCATAGCCCTAGCTGTGTGGCGATGAAAGACCTGTCTCAAAGAACATTTCAGAAAATTAGATTCTATTACAGCATGTGTTACTGGCGACATGGGCGGGGCGCGGTTTTTGGGATCCCCCGATCCACTCAGTTCGGTGGATCCCCAGGCCACTGTAATTTATGTACATTACTTCTACACCGTCCATGCATTTTGAAAGCTCATTTTAGGGCACTATCCCAAAAATGAAGCAGATCCAAATCTTAGGTGGACCATACCAGATGAAATAGCAGTGAACAAATCCACACCATTAAAACCTCCACTGGAATATTTATTTTCCATCCAACCTGTTGAATAGGTCAAAAACACCTGGATGAAGATACTAAACAAATATCAGCTTTACCCAAAACTTTTATCACCCACGAGAAGCTTTTAATTGTTAAGTACCATTGTTTACTGTATTATGGTCCACCTGAGATTTAGATCTACTTCATTTTTTGAATCATGCTCTAAAATTAGCTTTCAAAATGAATGTACGGCGTGGATGTAATACACACACATCACATAGCAGACGGCACGGTAAGGAATCCACCCACCTCGGTGGATCCGGGGATCCAGTGGGGCGCGGCTTCGGGATCCTGGCCGTAGGGCCCACCGTGATATTTTGTATTATATCCACGCCGTCCATCCATTTCTCCAGCTCATTTAGGGGGCGCGGCTTCAGTGGGGCCCATCTTGATGTATGCTCCTTACATCCACGCCGTCCAACCATTTTGAAAGACGATGTCAGGCTTATCAGCTCTCTAGATAAGCAATATCTGTACCTCGAGTAAGACCTTCGGCTATCTACTTATTCCTCTGATGTGGGCCACTTGAGGAGTAGATTGGCCTGATTTTTGTGCCATGTCATCTTCATGGAGGGGCCTACCGTTTTCATGGTACTGATGACCTACGAAAGTAGCACGTTGACAAAAACTGGTAAAACATGGTCCAGATTAATTGTGAAAATATAACCGTGTTATCTTGAAAAATACGCTAAACTATAATATCACAATATTAAAAAAATATAGCACATTTTATACCGTGTTTATATCACTACGAATTTGTTATATAAATAAAATTTAATTGTGACATTTATTTATTAATTTATAATAAATATTTTTATTTATGACGAGATTTTGTCACTAATATCTTGAGTAAAACTAATAGTTTGAAAATCTGTGGAGAAGTTGCAGGGGACAAGATTTCTGAATACAAAAAATAAAATAATTAAATAAGTTTTAAAGTATAAATATATAGTTTTAAAATGAATTCTTTTTAACTTCTAAATGGCTTATATGTTTACAAAGAAAAAAAAAAAAAACACTAACAAGAAGAAGAAGATAATTTCGTGATAAACGGTGAAAATTAAAAAAATGACGAGATTTCAAAATATACAATGCATTATGCACAATAACTTGATTTGATCAATTTTCAGCCAGTTGGATTATTTTCACATCAACCGTCTAATAAATATGCACCCATCAAATTTATTTAATTGGTGAAACAATGTGAAATTTTAATTTTTGATGCATCTATAGTTAGGCACATAATTTGGACAGTCTAATTTAAGTTAATCTACTGCCACGTGTGAAATTTCTTATTACCTCGCATACAATTAAAGTTCTATCTCTTCTTTAAAGCCCCTCTCAACCTTCCCAGTCTCCATCTTTCTCAGCACAAGACTCAAGAGCCTCTCTGTCAGCCTTCGTAATCTCTCCATCTTTCTGTGCAAAGACCTCTGACCCTCTCTCTCTCTCTCTCTCAAAATAGACTCTTGCCCGTTTATAAAAGACGCCGGCGTCTGGGCCGTAGCTCTCTCTCTCTCTCTCTCTCTCTCTCTCTCAGACTCCATATCTGGTAGAGATTTCCTTCCCCACGAACTGGAAAATGGATGGACGGGGTGGATTGACGCCACCTATCTTTCAACCGCATAAACTTTGGTGTTGCATGCAATCCGCATCCCTACCACTCCCCCTCTCTCAATGGCGAAAGCAATTTTACATGGAGCCTTGCTGCCTGAAAGAAAGCAGCGGGCGACTACTGATGGTTGTAATCCTGCTGCTGGCTCGCCCAGCAACACCCACCGCCAAAACCGCCATGCTGTCCAAATAGAAGGGAGAGATCGTGTGTGTGAGGAGATGGCAAAGAAAACTCTTTTTTTTAATTTTTTTATTTACTTATGAGTTGGCTTATGTTGATGGGGCGCGACTTGGGTGAGACACCGGAACCAGCAAGGTGGGTGGGACCCTGACCGTAGGGCTCACCTGGATGTATTTTTTATATATCCATGCCGTCCATCTGTTTCTTTAGTTTATTTTAGGATATAGTCTCAAAAATTAAATATGATGTACGTATAGTTAAGATTTGGACAGCTTGGATTCTCCCCTGTCAAGACGTGCGGTTGATCGAAGTCAACTATTTCAGTTTCTATGAGAAAAGAGGCGAAAGAAAAGCCTTTTTTTGTGCGTGCGCGCGCGCGCGCGTGTTTGTATGTAATTACTCTTACTCACAGCTGGTTCAGTTTCTATGAAAATAAATAAATAAAAATTCTAGAAAGACGAAAGTCATCCTTTGGAAATTGATGATCACCAAAGCTCGTACCAGTGGTAGATCCTTCAATTCCTTCTTCTCTTTGATCAATTGTATGCTTCTCTCCCCAAATCACATCTTTCATCAACCCTTCCTTTCATAATCAACACATTTGAATGATTCCCTTCATACGGATGAGAGCATTCAAATGGATTTTCCAGATAAAAATGGACTCATTGCAGTATTGGATCATTCATATTGTCGTGTGATTTTCCCCCAGTGACCATCTAAATACAAAATCCACTGCAATGGATGGATTATATATCAACCTTTGGTCCCTCAGTTTTGGATCGGCCATTTTTTAAATCCAATTAGAAAGTAAGGCGGCTCACATGATGGACGGATTAGATACTGTAAGTAGATCACAGTGATGTTAGTGATCTTGAAGGCCGGGCCAACCTTTTTTCATGGACCGGATGGTGAACTCGTGTGGGGTCAATCTACGCGTGTTCACCGCCAAAGGTTTCCGTGAGCTTCAATTCTGTCACACTTCCAATCAGGTGGACAACAAAAGTTATGTTGAATGAGAACTGTAGCTCTTTAATATCAATCATCCCCCTAAGTCAAGCATATGTGGCCGACCTCATTAGTGGATCGTCAGTTGTTTTTCTCAACCATCCATTATCTCGTACTCATGTCGCCAACTTCATAAATGGACCAGGCTCACCTGATAGATGGCTTGAATCTGGCCATTAAATGAACGGCTACAAAGAAAAATGATCATGCCGGTGAAAACCAATAGGTCATCAGACGTTAACGTACTGATATCATGCCCCATCAGTGATTGGACCCACCATTTTGATGGTATGGATATGGATTGACATCTATGCATGCATCTCGATTCTACATTGGCCATATGGGCCATCACCATAGGGCCAATGTGGAACATGCGTGCAAGATGTAAGTTGTCCTTTTGAACGGCCCCATATTGAGATTGATAGGACAGTCTTAGCCGCTGATTAGGTTTGTTCAGTTTGGACGGTGGATTATTTATAGTTTTAGTTGTGGATTAATGTATTGTGAACCTATCATCCAGCTGAGTAAAACTTTGAGAAATGCTCCAATACTCAAGAGCACCATCGGCTATTGTGCTCCATCTTCCAACCGCTTGATCTAGAATGTAGATTAGGTCCAACACAGATTTTATGGGTTATCATGTCACTCTAATCTAACTATCTGATCATTAACCTTTGATTTAGATGGCTGAGATTATTTTCATAAAATAGGTCCAATCAACAGCTGGACGGACGTGGATCATTATTTGTTGGAGTTCATAATCACGGTATCCTGCGGTATGGTCAAAATGGTTGGACCGTGTGGATGTAAGCAACATCTATTTGTCGGAGATCCCACCCGAGTAAAATGGTTGTACAGTGTGGATATATAATACATTCATCAAGGTGGGCCCCATACGGTCAGGGTAACACCGTAACAGTAACACCCCACTAACGTTTTACCCGGGTAACACCTAATCGGGAGCGGATTAGGTGAGACCCCGGATCCACGAAGGTGGGTGGGACCCTTGACTGTTGGCCCCACTGTGATGTATGTAACTACATCCTCACCGTCCATCCACACTGAAAGCTCATTTTGGGGGATGATCCAAAAAATGAAGCAGTTCCAAAATTCAGATGGACCATAGTATAGGAAACAGTGATGATTAACCATTAAAAACTTCTTGTGGGCCCTTTGGATCAAGATGATATTTGTGTGATCTCTTCATCCATGTGTTTGTGACCTTATCGATAGGTTGGATGGAAAATAAACATTCCGGTAGAATCCATGAAGTTTTAATGGTGGGGATTCAATCAAGACTGTTTCATTTAATGTGGCGTACCTAAGATTTGAGTCAGCTTCATTTGATATTGCCTTAAAATGAGCTTCCAAAATGGTTGGACGGTGTGGATTCAAGATTCATATATCACAGTGGGGCCTACAGGCAGGGGTCTTACCCACCTCTGTGGAATGGGGTCTCACCTAATCCGCTCCCGATTTTTTATTTTTTACCACAAATCCAAAGACTGAGATTCTCTTATTTAATGGTGGGCCCTCATAATAACTGTTAGCCGTTGTTTGGTCCACCCTGTTTTGGTTGTCCTTTTTTGGGCACCAGGGAGATTCTGAAGGGGGCCACATGATGGACGTATTGGATGTCTTGTACACGATACGGTGGGCCACAGATTGAGCTTACCCTCCTTTGTAGTGGATCCGAAAAGGCTTTTCGTTTTTCTTCATCTTTCCTTGATTGATTTTTTCCTTCTTCTTTTTTTTCCCCTTGTCTTCTAACCTTAAATTGTATGCATGTATTTCTGCAGGTGATTCCACCCTTTAATGAGTGGGGCCAAAATCCATCGGGACCATTTCCAACTCGAGCTAAATCATTAAGAGATCAGTAAAATGAAATCGACAGGCCAAGCCTGAAAGCACATTGGGCCCCCACGATGACAGAGTTTTAAGTAAATGTACATAGCATTAACCGGAGAAAATGAAATCGACAGCTTATTGACTAATAGAGGGTAGGTTTCTCATTAAATCAAACTTTGAAAATAAGTTGCTTTCAGTTGGATGTACCAAAACAGTCAGTTTATGAACATAGATGAAACAAACAAAATTGTATAGTCCGTTCCGACGGTTTGACTGATTGTACTGGTGTGGGTATGGCCCACCTAATGAAATTGAACCGCCTGATTTTCAAGAAGGGTGATCTTCATGGTGGGAAATATCACCTGATTTCCTGAACAAGTGCTAGGTAGGGGGAATGATATTACATTTTCACAAGGTGTGGTACAGTTGCTTGTAGGTGATCAGTTGTTAAAAGCGGATTAGGTGGTGACCCCTGTGGGGCTAACTGTGGTGTAAGTGTTTTATATCCCACACCGTCCATCCGTTTTACCAGATCATTTTAGGAAATGAACCCAAACAGGAAGTAGATCTGAAGCTCAAGTGGACCACACTGCAGGTAACAGTGGGATGACAACACCCACCGATGAAATCTATCCAGGCCCACCATATTTTTTATTTTCCATCCAACCTGGTCACGCAGGCCTGGACAAAAGGAAAACACAAATATCCACTTGATCCAAAAGTTTTATGGTCCTCAAGAAATTTTTAATGGTGGGCGTTCAATCACTGCTGTTTCCTGTGGTGTGGTAAACTTGAGCTTTCGATCTGATTCATTTTTGGAGTCATATTCTCTAAAATGAGATGAAAAAATAGATGGATGGACCAGATAAAATATGTTCATCAAGGTGGGCTCCACGGAGCTTGACCACGAAGATGTTCATGGTGTGCGCGATACAGTGCCACGTATAAAACTCATCACATGGGGTGCACATGGAGAAGAGTGGAACTGTTGATTCAGCAACTGGAAATGGTCGGACCCTGGCCCTTGAGTTGGCAGTATGCTAATCCATGCAAAAAGACAAAAGTCTGCAATTCATCTTTAATCAGAAAATGGCCTTTTATTTATTTATATACTTTAACACATTTAGTGAAGAGGGAGAAGTGGACGCTTTAACTTGTCATGAAAGTTTATATTTCAGGCATACATATCATTTATTCAGGACGTTGGTGCCATGCAAACAGTAAGACCCACTCGAGTCAACATACAAGCGTGGTCCATTTAATCAATAGATCAGTTTGATTTTAAATACTAATGATGGTGGGGCCTACCATTTTCTTGGTATGGATGTCCTCATAATATGATCCATGACACCAATCCGATCGTTTGTAATCCTGGATCTTGAACACGCATTATTTATACGTTTGATGAGCCCTTGAGTAATTTGGTCACAGAACAGGTTTGATGATCCATGGAGCACCGAAATTGTAGACCGTCTGACCCTCTTAGAGCACACTGGCCAACTCCTGAAGACCATATATTCATCTGATGAGTCCCCCAATGGACGGCCAATATGGAAAGGTTTCATCAATTGGAAGCTCCTGCTTGTCCTTCCCTATAAAAGGACTATGAACGATAGACTTATGGTTTTAACCATTCGTTTGGATTATGGACGTTCCGATCACGAGGCACTCGCTTCATGTAAAGGGAAGCGGATTACCTGTGGCCCTGGACACAGGATATCTGTGCTCCCTGTTGACCAAAGCTGTTTGGGGCCCACAAAGATGCCCTCGACAAATCCACTCCGTCCATCAGTTTAGAAAGACCAGAATAGTACAGGAATCTAGAAACACAGCATATCCAAAACTCATTTGATCCTGCCACACGAAACAGTAGGGATTGAAGGCCCACCATTGGAAACTTCGTGGGGGCATGTAAGTATTTTATGAGGATGATATCTGTGAATACAGTTTATCTGAGTGGTAATAACCCTATGAATGGTTTGGATGGCATATAAATATCATGGTCAGATCCAGCAACATTTCAACGGTGGACATTTCGGTTACCACTGTCTAGCTTGTGTGGTCCACATGATTTTTTTTAGCTTCCTGAGTTTTAGGCTCCTGTCCTATCATGATCTTTCTAAATTGATGGACGAAGTGGATTGGGCTCGGGTATCTTTGTGAGCCCCGCACAGCTTCCAACGACAGGGCCATAGAGATATTCTTGTGCCCGGAACAGAGGAAGTCACTTCTTCTTCTTTTTTTTTTTTTTTTTTTTTTTTTTTTTTTTTTTTTTCAGTCACACGATGCACCCACCCACCGGTGGGGGTTAATGTGCCTCCTTGGCATTTTTCAAATTGAGACTAGTTGTTGAAACGCCTGGCATAGATTCCATATGAATTGGAATTCAATTCACAATTTCCATGGAATCCATGGTAATTCAAATCTTAAATTATATTTGGCACCATGCATATGAATTTCATGTGAATTCAAAATTTGTGTTTGGCACCTTTTTTCCAAGGATCATATACACTTCACTAAATTTTTTAACGGTGGCCTGGCATAAGGTTTATGTGAAATCTACCTCAATCATGAACTATATCTCTCCATATTAGTTGTAGGTTCCAAGCCTCAGTTCATTATATGATTTAGGTGATCCATATGATTATAAACAACATATAAGTGATATCTTTCACAATTGTTTCACTTTGTGTGACCCACCTAAATTACAAACCGGGCTAGCTTTTGGGCCCTACCACTAAAATAGAGTGGCACACTTAGTGATCAGAGTTGATGGACATAAATATTAAGGTAGGGCATACTGATTCTTAAAATTAATTAAAATCATTATCATAATGACATCATTCATGGTAAGTGGTGGTAAAGGGATTTAGAAACATAGCTAGGGCTCTTAATGGGTCAGATCTAGATTGAATCCAGTTGGATCCGGCTCCAAGTCCGTATATCTATAGATGGATTCGGATCCAACTCGTATCCAAAAGGTGATATCTATATCCGATCCATTTATAAATTGTTAGATCCATTTCAGATCCAAGATCCATATAACCATCGGATTCGGGTCGGATCTAGGTCCGAATCCACCCCAATTACAAATCTAAAAAAATATATAATATAAAATATGTAATATAATATATTTAATTTAGTAGAAAAATGATGCAAATCCCACTATTTACTGTGGTATGGTCGACCTAAGAGTGGCATGTCTCAATTTTGAGACATGGCCTAAAATAATCTGTAAAACGGATGGCCAGCATGAATATAACATATACAGTAAGGTGGCAATGAGTCGAATCTTAATCGAATTCGGATTGAACTCGGATATGTTCCTGTGAATTCAAATCCAGTCCATTTAAGTAATTAGACCTATTTTAATATCCAAATCCGATTCATTTAACTAATCGAACCTATTTTAAGATCCAAATCCGCATTATACGGATTTGGAGTGAATCGGATATCGGGTCTGACCCACTCCATTGAGAGCCCTAAACATAGCGTTTAGCAAAGAATCTAAAACGGTTGAAAGGGTGGTAAATGAAATTCATTTACCAACAATTCCATGGTGTCAAACAAACCTACTTTATGCATTCACCACCCAATACCACCATTTACCACCAATTCCATGGTGTGAAACGAATAAGAAATCACTTCCCACATGTAGGCCTGCACACGGGTCGAGTTAGGGTTGGGTTGGGCCCAATCTTGGACCGACCCTAAGTATATCCGACCCTAGGTATATTTTAAAGGTTTGGGTTTTAGGTCGAGTTGTGACTGAGTTTGGCTGACCCAAACCTAACCCTGCCCTACTTGCAAAATGGTCAACCCTAACCCTACTCTGCCTTATATGCTGAACCGGGTCGGGTCAGGTAGGGTTTCTGTCGGGTTGATTTTTCGCATTCAAATGAATGGTACACATTCAATGAAGAGTACAAGAAGGCCCGGGTTACAATCTTTGATCAATTTGAGACATTTTTTTGGAGGGATTCTGTACTTATGATGGGACATCAAATCAATGGCTTGGATAACCCAACCATAGAGTTTTCCTATCGAGCCTCATGAAAAAATACCCCCACTTTAAGGGTGGAAACAGCTAGGTGTATTTACCACCTTACCATCCAAAGTTCCAAGTTCCAAACACATCGAAGGAGGGTATGCTTGAAGGGTTTGTTTTTTTTAGAATACTCTGGTAGAATTCGGGGCGGTTTAGGTCGGGTGAAACAGGTTGGGTATACACAGGTCGAGGTACGGGTCAAGTTGGTTGAGTTTAGTGTGTATCCTAAAATGTACCTAGATTAAAAACGGTCCAATTGCGTTTATCCATGATTGGGCCCTTTTCTCAGCTAGGTCAGGACAGATCGGGTTTCTACCGGGTCGGTTAGACGGGTCAGCTGGGTTAAACCCGCAAATGTGCAGCCCTACCACATGGAGTACTCAGTGCGCTTAGTAAACTTTGCGGGGGGCCGGCCACCGTGGTGCATGTGACTTATCCATGCGGTACATCTGTTTTATCAGCACATTTTATAGCAATATCCAAAAATTGAATCATACGGAAAGCTTAAGTGCAACCCAACACAGGAAACAGTGGAATTGCGCTTACGGTTGAAAGAACTGGTTTGATGACGAATAAACATCACTGAGGGTCCTGGAAAGTTTTCAACGGTGACTGTCATTATCCCTATTGTTTCCTGTGGTGTGGCCCACTTGAGACTTAGTTATGATTAGATTTCGGTCTGATTCCTTGAAATGAGCTCGTAAATCAGATGGACGGCTTGTATAAGATACATATATCACGGTGGGCCCACAGAGTTTACTCGGTAAGCTGAGTAAACAATCCCCGTTCCAAACATCCGTCCTTTTCCCGATTATTAATGACAAAAGCAGAACGTGACTAATCATATCCACATGCAAACGGCACGTTTGCACGTCGAATATATGTACTTCAATATAATTGTCCAGGAGATAGACCCCTCAACAAAATGGGGAGATGCCCAGAACTAGATCGATTCGACGGTCCTAATTCCTTTGATTGAGCTGCTGGAAAACTCTCATCCTAAACGTGCATTATTAAATAAATGAAACCCCCTGTTCTGATTAACTTTTAGGTCATTCTCATCCACAACGGGTTGTATGGTTATAATTTCGCTACATGCATGCCGCGTGTGCACTGTATATTAGCTGTGCGGTCGTCATACTCTGCCATCGTGTTGATGATCGTACACTGCTGGACTACTGAAAATTTTTCATTCTATAAAAGCCGACCACCACTTACACGGTATACTTCAAACGCTCCCCCTCTCTCCCTCCCGTAGGACGCCATCCAGAAACAGGAAGCTAGGCGGGGCTCACTGCGATATGTTAGTGAGAAATCCAACCCATCCATCCGTGTTAATAGATCAGGTTAGGTCATGGCCCCAAAAATGAGGCAGATCCAAAACCCAAGTGAGCCGCACGACAGAAAAATGTGGGTAGCCAAATGCCTACCGTTAAAACCTCTCTGCATCTCTCTCCCTGCCGTTAAAAACCTCTCTGCATCACCATTTTCAAAATAGTTTACATGGAAAAAGTGGCTAAGCAAGGGAAACAGAGAGAGAATGTGAGAGGGGAGATATTACTCTTGTTTTTTTTTTTTAGAGGGGAGATATCACTCTTGTTTTTTTTTTTTTTTTTTTTTCTTTTGAGTTTGGTGTCTCTTCGTCCTTTGGTAAATCAGCACCATCCATCTAGTTTCTCATGGTTTTATATGGGGCCCATTACATTTTGGAATAGAGTTGCATCTTGCCAGCTACGACGAGTATGATGTGTCTGACGTGGTGAATGGAGTTGATTTGATGTATACATGTTTGTGTGTTGGATTATGTTGATGTACGGTTAACATTGGAATGAAAATATTACTTCCCTCTCAATCTCTCTTCTAGATAGCTACTATTATCTTCTCAGTAATCTAAAATTATTCCTGGGCTCATAATCTAAAATTATTTGGAAAAATGGATGGACGGTGTGGATGAAATCCATAAATAACGGCAGCTCCTCGGAGCCCAGCTGTCCCGAGCTCGAAACAGGCTGGGTAGTACCTAATCCGCGTCCAAGATCCGGAACGTTGATCCGCTGGGCACCACCACCACCGATGTGGGGTAATTGTATGACAATCCAGACCGTCCATTCATGCCTGCAAGTTGCTCATGTGTGGTGCATTCAAAACATCAATCAGATGCCCCCTTGCCTTAAATGCAGGACGCCCATTTGTTTTATACGCTGCGGCCCCCCAGTGGACGGATTTATTCTGGACAAATGCATGCTCGATCGTGGTGGGGCCCGCATGATCTACGGCTCAGCTATTGTACACGTGTGCATGAATCGGTGCTGGGTGCGTGGGTGCAGGGTTAGCAAGCAGTTTTGAAGACTTTGGACAAGTGTGGCCCACTGCTTGGTGATCCAAACGGTTGGTCTGATGAGTCATGGGAGACCTTAGAAATCGATCCCCTGACCTAACAATCATGACCGTTCAATTGATAATCAATGACCACAATTCGATAGAATAAAACCGAAGAGCGGATGGAATATGTGGTCTCTATCTGCATCATTTTGGTGGCATGATCAATCTACGCAGGGGCCCATCAAATCAATGGTCGAGATAACTAAGCTACTGGGCCCAGTCATTATGGACTTTCCAGATTTACGGTTTCTTTCCTGTAATAAATATATATTACACATTTTTGTGTAATAAGCAAATGAGGTGTGTCAGTAACATGTGAGACTGAATAAGTTGGTGGGCCATCTCCATCATTCACAGGTTGCCGCTGACTCATCATCTGACAGGTGGACATTCTCGTAAATAATATTTAATTGTGACATTTATTTATTAATTTACAATATATATTTCAAGTTTTGGCAAGATTTTTTTCACTAATATCTTGAGAAAAAACTAAAAGTTAGAAAATCTGCTGAGAAATTGCTTAGAAAGAAATTTGTCACTGCGGTGATGCTTTCTCCCTAAACTAAAATCTATTACTACGGACATGAGCAATGCCTCCATGGACAATAAAAATCTCATTGGCAGGCAATTTCTCAGGCTTGGATGTTTTAAAAAATTTAGATTTTGGACTTTTTTCTCACAGCAATACTGAGAAGACCTCATCAAAAATCAAATACCAAAAGCTGCATAATAAAAATAAATAAGTGTTTAAGTTTTTCTTTTATCTTTCCCCATGGATTGCATTGTAGATTGAGCTTAACCTCCTATGCAGCGGATTCCAATAGTGTTTTAGTTTTTCTTTTATCTTTCCTTCATTTTTTTTTTTTCTTCTCTTCTAATGAGTGGGGCCAAAATCCATAGTGACCATTTCCAACTGGAGCTAAATCATTGTTAAGAGATCAGTAAAAGCAACATACTCTCTTCATCCAAACGGATTTTCTTCTTTCTAGGAAGCTTATCTCTTCGTAAAATTAGAGTCTCTTCTTTCTAGGAAATTTATTTCCAGACGCTCATAAACAAAACATCACACATGTGCTGGGCTAGCACACATTTATGCAATCTGAGACGTTCATCAGATAGGCCATATCCTTAAACCCTTCTTACCTACTGCGCATGACAGATAAAATCTTGCACCATGATCATCTAACTATCATGGCCCACCTGATTGTGGGATGGGCCCTATTTTTACTTCAGAAGATGCTGACAGCGAACTGAGTCGAATTGTGTGTGTGTGTACACGCACACCATGATCATCTAACTATCATGGCCCACCTGATTGTGGGATTTTTATGCAAAGAATGAGATTCTCTTGTTTAATGGTGGGGTCTCCATCCCGACCGTTTGCTGACGTGTGGACCACCTTGTTTTGATTGTCTTTGTTTTGGGCGCCAAGGAGAATCTGGAGGCCTCATGATGGACGTATTGGATGTCTTGTACATGTTATGGTAGGCCCCACGGATTGTACTGTAGATTGAGCTTAACTTCCCCTTGTAGTGGATCCCAATAGGCTTTTCCTTTGTCTTTATCTTTACTTAATTTCTTCTTCTTCTTTTACGTCATCTTGTCTTCTAACCTGAAATAGCTAAGCAACGTAGTATGCATGACTTCACCCTTTAATGAGTGGGGCCAAAATCCATCGGGACCATTTCCATCTCGAGCTAAATGGTTGTTAAGAGAGCAGTTAAAGAAACATGCTCTCTTCATGCAAACAGAGTTCCTTCTTTTTAGGATGTTTATCTCTTCATAAAAATAGAGTCTTTTCTTTCTAGGAAATTTCTTTGCAGACGCTCATAAACGAAGCATCACACATGTGTCATACTAGAACACATTTTTATGCAATCTGAAACGTTCATGTTAACTGTCTGGCCCACCCGATTGTGGGATGGGCCCTATTTTGAGTTCAGGAAATGCTGCAGTACTGAAATATATATGATCGATTCCATAAACACAGCATGCTGGGTCCCACACACGCACCCATTCTAGAAAAGCTAATTCTAAAAGTGTTTTAAACCATCGTTAATTTTATGACTGGGAGACTTGGAACCCGTTTGGCCTTATATCGAGTTGCGACTCTCCCGAGTATGGAGTAACTGGGGACGACATGTTCTACCCAACTCTCCACGTACCCTTCTTTAAAATATTATAAATTATTAAATAAATTTTAATTTTAAATATATATTTATATAACAAAGTCATTAAGGTTTCATTTAATATTACTCGAGTTAATATCTTGATATTTTAGTGATAAAACACGATATTTCAAAATCTGCTGAGATTTGCGATAATATCATGATAATATTGCTGATAAAATTTATCATGATACTTATCAAGAGATTTTTAAAATCTACGTGATATTTGTCACACTACCCAGACATACCTGCCAATATGGTGGCACATTGTCGAGTGCACATGAACATGAGTTGTATATTGCACACGCCTGTGGGCCTAGCAAAGCTCATCAAGGAGCAATATTGAAACGATCTGACGAGTCTGCTTAAAATTCAGTAGCCCTTGATGTTGAATAGAGGGCCCACCTTATTGAAGACACAGGACTTGTCTGATCTTATTTTGGTCATTCATTTCTAACTACAAAAATTGAAGCATGTCTTGGCCATGGACTCACGTAGTCCCATTTCCTCGGTCTCATCAGGATGTGTGTCTACACAAGTGGTGCTCTTAGTTGAGTGATCCATTTCATTGATCTGATGGGCCCACTATGGATGGACCACATACCAGAACTACACTAAGTGGTCTGTCAATAGACGGACAGATGAGAAAAATCTAAGCTAGGTCAAAGATCGAAAGGTGCTGGCTCAGTATTAGAGTTTTATGAGTTATGGTCCATCCATGGTGGGCCTCATTGAATTAACAGCCCCCTCTCCAATCAAGCAGGTATACCATCAAAATGAATGGACCATGACTAGTCACTTATTCTGAATTTTACCCTCGAGCTCATTATGTGTGGCCCCGTGTTTTAACGGCTTGGATGTTCCATGAATGGATACGTTTGTGGGAAAGAAAGAGTTGTATGTGAAAACTACCGTACAACAACGTTGGATTAAGCCCACACACGTGAAGAAGGCAGCTCATGGACATGCCACTGCCACTGATTTCTATTGCCTGTTTGGGTAAAAGGTAAAACATTTCAAGAAATAGATAAAACTAAGAGAAGCGCAATTTCCAGTCAAAACAGGACTTATTGGAATCATATTTGGCATCTGGTGGAGCAACAGGGCTCTTCTTTTATTATTATTATTATTTTTTTTAGAGGAAGGTGACGGCACACAAACAGACAAACAAACAGATAAACGCATGACTAAAGCATCTGTGCCAAAGCCCCTCTTGTTCCCTCTCTCTCTCTCAACTGGAAGGGAAAGATGTATTTTAGTTGTTCTAAAGGTAGTGCCCTCACGCCCTCCAAATCTTCATTGTTAATTCTAGGGAGAGCTCTTTGATACTCTGACTGGCGCATCGTGCTTGATATGCAGTCACTCAAAATTGTACATGTAGCATGCATTAACTTAAATCAAATTAGCTAATAATAGCACCCACTGTCTAAGTGACAATCCCAAAATTAGAACATTGAATAATCTTAACCTCTGATTCGTGGATACTTGTGTGCTTAAAACAATCGTTACATACTTGTCGTGCATTAAATGTCCACCATTTCAATAGTTAGATAATCAAATAATCTTACTTTTCGGTTCATCCTATGTAATAATTGGACCCATACTTTGTACAATTAGGTTTGAATTACTTTTATGCTATGTGTGCAATTTATAACTAATCGATGTTTTCTCTAAATCTAATCATAATGATGAGAATGATAACCGCAATGACAATAATAATAATAAAAGATATGGTACTGTGGACACTCAACACCCAATCCAATAGGACACACCTTATATTAGACCATGTGAGATGACTTGTGAGTTTGGAAGACACTTAAGAAGACATACTATGTGAAATAAAGTGTCTAATTCGACAGGCATGAGCCATCAAATTTAATCATAATTAATGGCTCGTGGTATCGAAAACTATTGTCACAGTTAATAATATCGATTACATGCATGTTTCAACGGTCGTAAGCCATCGACTCTAGTTTGATGGTCCAAGCAATGGCCGTCGTCAAAAGATGGTTGAATGCAAGAGATTAGATCCTGACTATTTGACGAACATGTACGATTGATGACTAAAACAAGAAGTGGGTAATGGTCCATGCTTGTGAGAAGTGTCCCATTAATTTGATTTACACTATAATCCGTCCACAACGGGGCCCACGATTTGAAAGGTCCGATCAGCATTTACATGGACCCATGTTTCATGGAGGCACGTCCGAATGTGTCCTACAACAGGGCCCACCATACGTGCTCCCTATGCAGCATAAATAAAAAATAAAAAATGCAACATACATGCATGTATTGAAGGGCATTTTGAGACTTGAATCCAAGTACCTTCAATATTTCCTTCCAACATGCTACTTGGGTAGGAAATCGGTGCCATTGAAATAGTAGGCCCCACAATGAATATCAGCCCATTATGAAAATCACACCTATCGGCTTTCTGGATGAGCAACATCTGTATTTTGAGTCAGACTATTGGTTCCTTCAGTGAGGGGTACCTGATGAGCAGATTGGTCTGATTTCTGTGCCATGCGATCTTCATGGTGGGGCCTACCGTTTTCATGGTCTTGATGCCCTACATGATGAAAAAAAAAAAAAAAAAAAAAAAAAAAAAAAAAAAAAAAAAAAAAAAAAAAACTCATATACGCCCCGGATATTGAAAATATGACGATGTAGGCTGAAAACTAAGTTAAACGATTTAAAAATAATAAAAACATCTCATGGATTTGTTAAATTTATTTATTAATTTATAATATATATATTTTTAAACATCTCCACTATACACGTGGCATATTGTTATGTATCGATCTAGTCCAACCGTATACTGGCACGAGAACGGATGGCTCGCATTTGAGTGCGGATCGTCTGTGTTGAAGTCACAAGAAGTTACATCGCCATTGCTTCTCATTAGTCCACGTCACTTTCGATTACTCCATCTACCAAGATACATTGGATTTTTCTCTCCCATATACAGTGATAACTACACAACCAACTTTTAACGTGTGAAACTTTTTTTTAGTTCCTCCATGATTTTTTTTGTTAAATCTATACCGTCCATCAATTTTTCCAGATAAATCTAGAGCACGATACCAAAAACGACGTACATCCAAACATCAAGTGGATTACAACACATAAAGCAGTGGGGATTGAACCGTTGAAACTTTTCTAGGGCCTACATCAATACTTATTTTACATCTAACCTGTTCATAAGATCACACATGCCTAGATGAAGTTAAAATAAAAATATCAGCTTGATAAGAGCATTATGCGGCACCAAGAAGTTTTCCATTGTACCATTAATTCCTACTGTTCCCAATGATGTGGTCCACTTTAACTTTGAATCTACATTGTTTTTGGGTTCATAGCCTATAATGATCTGAAAAACTGAATTGACGGTGTGGATCTAACAAATACATCATCATGGAGCCCACGTAAATTTCACACCTCCAATGCTTGCTATGTGATGTAGGGGAGCCGATTAGGTGAGACAGGGCATCACTCAAGACGGTGCAACCCTTACCATGGGGACCACCTTGATTTGTGTATTCTATATCCACTCCGTCCATCCGAATTTTCAGATTATTTTAGAGAATTCTACCAAAATTTAAGAATATCCAATTCTCAGGTGGACCATACTCTAGGAAAAATTGGTGATTGAACACTCTACTATTAAAAACTTCTTAGGGATCACCTTAATGTTTTTTATGGTTTTCATTTAACATCCAATCTGTTGATAATTTCATATAAGCCTAGATGAAGAGGAAAAACATACATAAGCTTGATACAAAACTTTTGTGGCTCGTTATTGGTAAGTCACCACTTTTTCCCATGGCATAGGTAATGGGAAGCCACCACTGTTTCAATTTTTGTATAATTCTTTAAAATGATACAGAAAAACGGATGGACGAGGTGGATATAGAATACACCAGGGCCGCACGTTCGGCTCCGTGAGAGAAGAAAGTCAGAAGTATTTTCATGTGAAACTTCAATGGGCCCTATTATGATGTATTTATCAGATCCACACCGTCCAGCCATTTTTTCATGCCATTTTATAGAACTAGACAAAAAAATGAGGCAGAACCAAGCTTAATTGGGCCACATTATAGAAACAGTCTGAATTAAATGCCTAGTGTTGAAAACTTGTTGGGGTCATAGGAGGCTATTATCAAATTTATATTTGTATTTTCCATTCATGAAGATATGTGTAACATTATTAAGAGGTTAGATAGCAAATAAACGTAACAGTAGACCCTAGGAAGGTGTCTAACCGTTTCCATTTAATCTTGGCTACTTTCGTTTGACGTGGTTTACTTGAACTTTGGATATGCCTCGGCTTTGGACTCATGCTCTAGAATCATCTGTAAAAATTGACGGACGGTGTGGATATAAAACATAAATCATTGTGAGACCAAAGAAGTCCTACACATTAAAAGTGATGTTGTGTAGCAAGCCGTGTATTTGGGAGAGAGAAATTCGGCGTATCTCGCCAGCCAAAGTCCTTTGGGATAACGTGGACCAATGAGAAGCTTGTGCCTTCAGCACATATGATCCGCAATCCTCACATTTTAGAAATAAAAGCCACGAAAGAAAGCTATACATATTGTTTTCTATAGTTTATCACAAAGCTTATCTAACCGTTAACTTTTTTGTACAACCACAACTCAGGTGGGCCACAACACAGGGAACAACGAAGAGAAGATGCCAACCGCAAAGCTGTGCGTGTGGGCCACAACGCTATCTACATGCGCAACTCACCAGGATGAAAGGGCACTCCAAGAAAGTAAATCCGGCGTGATTTAACGTTGCCCTGTTGTAGCCCACATGGGTTTTTGATCGGGTTAGTGTTTTGATTTTTAGTGAAAATGAGGTTAGGCGCCAGATGGACGGATTGGATTTGACGTATACAACATAGAAAGCCAGAGTAAGGTCCCGACTCAGTGTGTCAATGATTAGGTGATATAGACCGTTTATCTATGGGTGATGGTCCATCTATAATCGAAGCTCCTTACCAGCGATATGGATCATGGCCTTATTCATTTGTACAAGATATGTTGTGTGTGATTATCCAAATTCTCTTCATAGTGCCGGACAGTTGATTGTTGGATGGATGTTTATCATTTACGAATGCAAGTCTGCAATTTGCTGCCAGATCCCGTTCCTGTCTCCCTGAGCAGGTTTCACTATATCTCATCCGGCCGGTGAAATTCATTTGCACCCACATAACGCACAGGTGCGCGATATCCAAGCCATTCATTGAAGGCCCCCATTATTGGAAAAGCTCTGTGGGCCCTATCAGAATCTTCTATTAGGGTAATTTTTAGTATGTATGGTTAAAACAAGGATTCACATGATGAACCGGATGGATTTTGCATATACAACTTGGTGGACCACACATATGTTGTGTAACCGACGATTGGGATCCATGAAAGGAAAAGGGAAATTAATAAAACATTTTTTTTTCTTCTGCTTTCGGTTAAAAACCAAATTTGCATCTGTGAAGGAAATGCAATAAATTTCTAAGAAAAATAATCTGCCATGAAATTCAATTTTTTTTCTTTTTCCAAAAATATTCAAAGTCTGCCAGCAGTTCTTTGATGAAGGTATGTACACACTGATGGGGTGATCCTCATCTGAAGCAGAAGAGAGTGCAGCTTGGAGATCCTCGGGCGACCAAAAATAACCTGACCAGGCAGTTGGCTGCTGGACTATTTTCAGTCATTATGAAAATGATGATCTATTAATTAAAATAAGTAAGTATTATCAATTAAAAATAAATTGAAAAAGAATACAAATGAATATATAAATATATATACACACACATAGAGAGAGAGAAGGAAAACCACATTGTGATGTGTGATGGGCATCCATACCATCAGTCAGATGTACCATACCGTGGTGGGCCATGGGCCTAAAACTCAGGCTAAGCCATAAGTTGGGTGGGCCACACCTTAGACAATACTTAAGAGTGGATATCCATCCATCGAAACTTATATGATTGTTTATAGCATCGACTGAGATGTGGTCGAGAAATCCAGCCCATCTATTATGTGTGTCCCATTTAAACAAGAGGTCACACCAAGTTTCAACCATATCCAAAACTTAGGTGGGCGACAACAAGTGCTTTTAGATGTTGGAGGCATGATTTTACACTCTTTCAGTTTTTATGGACCACTTGAGTTCCTAATACAACTGATATTTTGGATATCCCATAACCAATAGGGGACCCACCAAATGCCTGGTGTGGATGCCCATCACACATCACATGCAGTGGGGCCCACATAGTTCGACCTCATGAGAACTTTCCATGATGTCAAGTGCATAGTACGAAAAATATAAAAAATGAAGGGATTGGTGTGTTGGTTGGTTCTCCGGGAACATGACACCTTTCAACTTCATGTTCTCATCTACAAAGAATATGAGAAAGAAGGCTACCAAGCCAATGTTATAATAGACACCTTGATCCATAGCTCAAGTGATAGACCGAGTGAAGATAGCTTCATCTCAACACTAAGGTCATGGCATTGATTCCCATAGTGGGGTGGCTAACATTGCGGTGTGACTAATATGGGGTGGGTTTATTAACAGCAGGTTATGTGTACTAATAGAAGAAGAGAGTAATATAAGCAAGACAAGACAATAAGGCACACAAGGCAAAACAAGGTAATATAAGACAAGCCCAGACAAGAATAGGTAATATAAGACAAAACAATGCAATATAAGGCAACACCAGATAAGACATGACAAAAGAAGGTAATATAAGGTAATACAAGGCAATCAGGATGTTGAGTGTTCTCTACCCCCTCTCTTTAGTCACGATTGTCAAGTCCTTAATTGAGTCGCATCTTATTTCTAAGATAGCTAATTTCAACGATCACATTCCTTTTCCTTTTACATGCACCAAGTTTCTATATCCATCTAGTTGATCGGTCTCACCCTATCCATAATGATCCCTATAAGCTGATTAGGTGGGCCCAACGAAGATTATGAGGAGGAGGACCCACCACGCCAATGTTAAAATAATATACGTATGCACCATCAAACAATAAATTGATACAATGTCAAACACCAATTCTAAAAGTTTGCTATAGGTGGAGAGGGAGTTGATGAAAGGGGCAGAGAGAGAGAGAGAGAGAGAGAGAGAGAGAGAGAGAATAGACATGCCACGTAGTAATGAAAATGTACATCTGGCAAAGTATGAATGATTGCAAAGAGCATCTCATGGGGAACTTTGGAGGGCATTGATGGTAAATGTGGCTAACTAGTGGCTATAGAGAGCATCTCATGGGGAAGAAATCTCTTCTTCTTTTTTTTTTTTTTTTTCAAGTTTTTAGTTTTTTATTTCATTTTTCATGTATGGTGTGTTCTTTTCGTCTTCATTTTTTCAAACGTAGCCAAAACTTAGAAGGAACCCAACAAGTACTTTTAGATGTTATATGCATGATTTTACACACTTTCAGTTAGTACGGTCCCACTTGGGTTCGGGATACAACTAGATATCCTACAACCAATACGGAACCAACCAAATGCATGGAGTGGTTGCCCATCACACATCACATTGGGGCCTACACAGCTCGACCTCATGGGAACTTCCCATGATGTCGAGCGCATAGTACCTTCTCCCATATATATGTGTGTGTGTGTGTGTGTGTGTGTGTGTGTGTGTGTGTGGTGTGTTCTTTTCTTCTTCTGTTTTTTCAAACGTAGCCAAAACTCAGGTGGACCCCAACAAGTACTTTTAGATGTTATATGCATGATTTTACATACTTTTAGTTGGTACGGCCCCCACTTGGGTTCCGGATACAACTGGATATCCTATAACCAATACGGAACCAACTAAATGCATGGAGTGGATGCCCATCACACATCACATTGGGTCCCACACAGCTCAACCTCATGGGAACTTCCCATGATGTCGAGCGCATAGTACCTTTTACCACATATATATATATATATATATATATATATATATATATATATATATATATATATATATATATATATATATATATATAGACACACACACACACACACACAAATGAAAAAGAAAAATGCGAAATTGAAGGAATTAGTGCGTCGGTTGGTTTTTCAAGAACGGGACACCATTCAACTTCATGTTTTTATCTACAAAGAATATGAGAAGGCGACCAAGCCAATGTTATAACAGACACCCGGATCCATAGCTCAAGTGATAGACCGAGTGAAGATAGCTATCTGAAATTGTACACATGGTGTATATTAATTAATTAAACTGTCCAAGTGGGACAAATGAGGCCCGACGGTTAAATCAATAATAATAGGATTAATTTAAAATAGGAGGTTTTTTCGTAATTTCAAGAAAAGACAGGCGATTTTAGTGAATGGCTCAAAAATAATAATAAGAAAATGACTAAAATACCCCTGAGTGCATGTCTTTTTCAAGCTAATCTGACGATGTAGCATGTCATTTTCAAGCTACCGAAAATGGAGGCGAATCTTAAATGACCGAAATAACCTTTGGCGCTAAAATGAATCAAACCAGTCCTTGAAAAATCTGTGCTAAGCTACCCAAAATGAAGGCGAATTTTAATTGACCGAAGTACGCTTAAGCCCTAAAATAGATAAAAACCACCCTTGAGAAATCCGTGTGCCTAGGTTTTGTTGGTTGGCAATTGGCAATTGGCAATTGATGCATGTGAAAGACCAGCATGCTTTGAATATTTCCAAAAAATGGAAAAAAATAAAAAGGTATTGATAATTATGTATCATAATAAAGCATCCATTGGAAGATCTTGACCATCTGATTACGAACTTTTGTCAGTTCCGTTTCAGGCATATACATGGTTGGTGTTTTTTACGATCTTGATCCATCCATCTGGTGGGCCTCATCAAGAGATGAATAAAACATGTACCATCGTTTAGTGCTCTATCTACACAAAAATGTATAAGATTCAAAACAATACTTGAAAGCCTTAAAGAGAGAGAGAGAACATGTCATGTGACTCATGTTTTTATATTGAGAAATTTCTGACTATAAACCTCTCTTTTAATCATTATTCTCAACTAAACCTTTGTAAGTTTTCTTCCCCAAGCTAAACCTCACTTGTACGGATTGGGTATTTTCGGACTAAAATACCTCTATTGTTAGGATTTATTTCTTCTCCCAAAGAAACCTATTTTCTCCTCGTTTTTCTCTTCTATATCCAAAACTTTTTTTTTCTCTCATTTATAGCAAAAAAAGCATTCTCTCTTTAGTTTTGATATTAGTTTTCACTTCAGAGCACTACTTTTCTATTTCTTTAACTCGTGTTTAATTGGAAACGAGGTTATGATGTGGACCAGGTAAGAAGGAAGAATCTGAAGAAAAAAATTCTCAATGAATGTGTTTTTTTATAATAATCAAGTAGGATCTTTGTTTTTTCGTAATGTGTTTTTGTAATAATCGAGATCTCGTTGAATTTCAATGAACATAGTGATAATTCAAAGAACACAATGTAAATGTTAGGACATTCGAAGATTCGTGATAGTTGTGCTCTTTGAATTTTACATTGTGCTCTTTGAATTATATCTGTGCACTTTGAATTGATGTGCTCTTTAAATTTTAAAGGAGTGCTCTTTGAAAGATGATCTTTGAATTTTACACTGAGTTCTTTGAATTTTAAAAGATGTGCTCTTTCAATTTTGAAAAGTGTGCTATTTGAATTTTGAAAGGTGTGCTCTTTGAATTTTACATTGTGCTCTTTGAATTTTGAAATGTGTGTTATTTGAATTTTGAAAGGTGTGGTCTTTGAATTTTACACTATGCTCTTTAAATTATACATTGTGCACTTTGAATTGTTGTGCTCTTTAAATTTTAAAGGTGTGCTCTTTGAAATATGCTCTTTGAATTTTACACTAAGCTATTTGAATTTTGAAATGTGTGCTCTTTCAATTTTACATTGTGCTCTTTCAATTTTGAAAAGTATGCTATTTGAATTTTGAAAGGTGTGCTCTTTGAATTTTATATTGTACTCTTTGAATTATATATTGTGCTCTTTGAATTGTTGTGCTCTTTGAATTTTATATTGTACTCTTTGAATTATATATTATGCTCTTTGAATTGTTGTGCTCTTTAAATTTTAAAGGTGTGCTATTTGAAAGATGCTCTTTGAATTTTACATTGAGCTCTTTGAATTTTGAAAGGTGTGTTTTTTGAATTTTACACTGTGCTCTTTGAATTATACACTGTGCACTTTGAAATGCTGTGCTCTTTAAATTTTAAAGGCGTGCTCTTTGAAAGATGCTCTTTGAATTTTGCACTGAGCTCTTTGAATTTTGAAAGGTGTGCTCTTTGAATTTTATATTGTGCTCTTTGAATTTTGAAAGGTGTGTTATTTGAATTTTGAAAGGGGTGCTCTTTCAATTTTACACTGTACACTTTGAATTGCTGTGCTCTTTAAATTTTAAAAATGTGCTTTTTGAAATATGCTCTTTGAATTTTACACTGAGCTCTGTGAATTTTGAAATGTGTGCTCTTTGAATTTTACATTGTGCTTTTTGAATTTATTTGTGCTCATTCAATTTCAACACGATCGCGTTGAATTGACATTGTGCACGTTGAAATTCAACGAAATGATCTCATTCAATTTCAACGAGATCGCATTGAATTTCAACGAGATCTCGTTGAATTATATCTGTGCTCGTTGAATTTCAACGAAATGATCTCGTTCAATTTCAAAGTAATCTCGTTCCATTTCAACGAGATCACATTGGAATTGAACAAGATCTCGTTCAAATTTATTTGTGTTCGTTGAAATTGAACGAGCTCGCGTTGAATTTTAACGCGAACTCGTTGAAATGACACTATGCATGTTGAAATCAATGAAATGATCTCATTCAATTTCAACGAAATCGCGTTTAGTTTCAACGAGATCACAGTTAATTTCAACGAGATCGCGTTCAATTTCAACGCAATCTTGTTGAATTATATCTGTGCATGTTGAAATTGAATGAGATCTCGTTCAATTTTATTTGTGTTCGTTTCAATTCATCGATGTGATCGCGTTGCATTATCATTCAAAGAATACCTTGAAATTTCAACATTTCGAGGTTACATTGACATTTCTACAAACACCTCGTATGCTTAATCAAACCTTAATATTCTCATTTCAACATTTCAATGTTACATATATAGAAATTTCAATGAACACCTTATATCCATAATCAAACTTTAATATTCTCATTTCAACATTTTAAGGTTACATATAGAGACATTTCAATAAACACCTTATATCCAAAATCAAACTTTAATATTCTCCTTTCAACATTTCAAGGTTACATTAACATTTCAACAAACACCTTGTATAAAAAATCAAACCATAACATTCCCATTTCAAAATTTCAAGCAAAATGTTGAAAAGTTTGAGAATGTGTATGAATGTGTTTGAAAGATCTCGTTGACTTGGCACTGTACTCTTTGAATTTTAAAAGAGATCTCATTGCATAGGCATTGTGTTCTTTTAATTTTGAAAGAGATCTCATTGAATTGACAATGTGATCTTTCAATTTTGAAACAAATCTCGTTGAATTAGCATTGTGCTCTTTGAATTTTGAAAGAGATCTCATTAAATAGTCATTGTGCTTTTTGAATTTTAAAAGAGATCTCATTGAGTCGGCACTGTGGTCTTTCAATTTTGAAAGACATCTCGTTGAATAGGCATTGCGCTCTTTGAATTTTAAAAGATATCCTATTGAATTGGCACTGTGCTCTTTCAATTTTGAAAGACATCTCATTGAATTGGCATTGTGCTCTTTAAATACTTTATGGTTACAGTTAACATTCGTAGCCTTTAGTTAAAATTTTACAAGATCTCATTGAAATTATTGTGCTCGTTGAATTTGAATGAGATCTCATTAAATTCTCACTACGCTCGTTGAATTTCAACGAGATCTCGTTAAATTCTCAATAGCTCGGTTTTGCTCATAAGATTTTGAATACTCTATGGCTACAGTTAAACTTCGTACCTCTTAATTAAAATTTAACGAGATCTTGTTAAATTTTCAATAGCTTGGTTTCGCTCAATAAATTTTGAATACTCTATGGCTACGGTTAATATCCGTAGCTTTTAGTTAATTCAACATTTCAAGGTTACATTGACATTTCAACAAACACCTTGTATAAAAAATCAAACCATAATATTCTTAATAGCTCGATTTTGCTCATAAGATTTTGAATACTCTATGGCTACAGTTAAAATCTGTACCTTTTAGTTAAAATTTAACACGATTTCGTTAAATTCTCATTGTGTTGGTTGAATTTCAACGAGATTTCGTTAAATTCTCAATAGCTCGGTTTCGCTCAATAAAATTTTGAATACTCTATGACTACGGTTAATATCTGTAGCCTTTAGTTAATTCAACATTTCATGGTTACATTAACATTTCAACAAACACCTTGTATAAAAAATCAAACCATAATATTCTCATTTCAAAATTTCAAGGTTAAAAAATACCTTATAACCAAAATCAAACCTTAATATTCAAAAGAAAACATTCCTAAAACATTCCAACAGAAAAATTAAAAATCAAAAGAGAATAAAAACCATACCTTTCCAAAGCTTCTTAGACAGAGGAACTATAATCATCATGTAAAATCGGAGATATATGAACGAAGATGAGATGAAATGATATGTCTCATTGAATTTCAACAAGATTGCGATGAATTTCGATAGAAAGAAGGGTAATTTCGTCCGAAAAATAATGAAAGTTTAGCTTGGGGAAGAAAATTTTCAAAGGTTTAGCTGAGAATAATGGTCAAAAGAGAGGTTTACAGTCGAAAATTTCTCTTTTATATTTATGAACCATGGGTCCCATTGCATGTGCACCCCCTGGCACAATAATAGTATCGTTCAAAGCGTTGGAGAGAGATAGAATATGTTTATAGTTATGAGCCATGGGTCCCAGTGCATGTGCACCCTGGCACAGTGACAGTGCCGCTCAAAGCCTCATAAGCAGTTGCATGTTTTCAAAACGAATATGGTTCACCTACTACCAGTTGTAGGTTATCTTAAAATGGTCGACTTGCTTAAAATGGTCTATTTGCTTATGGAATGTGCATGTGCACCCTCTGGCACAGTGACAGTCCTGGTAGAAACGTTAACCCCTAGATATTTGCAAAAAGATTCCCTTAGGAAGTCCTGCCGTGCATAGATGACTTAATGTGGATGAGATCCACTCCGTCCATCAGGTGAGCCACCCCATGTTAGGCGTTGATCCCTAATATCTCACTGATCCAAAACGTTGGTAGGCCTTGCCACAGGAAACAATGTAAAAAGCTATAAGACCTCTAAATTTACTTGGTATGGCACCATGATTTTTGGGCAGTACCTTCTTCTTGGTGAGAGGAGTCATACGAATGCATTGGATGACATATATAAACCACGGTGGGACCCATACACAACTAACAATGGCATATACAAATGCTCCTAGTTGCATGGGTTCACTTGGACAGTCCATTTAACTAATATTGACGGTGGATTAAGTTAATAACACATATCATCGGCTACCATGAAAAAAGCCCACTGAGTTCATCCGTCCTTATATGGCTTTAATTTCTGTAGCCATTCTTTTCAAGCTATGGATGGGGACACCTACAAATGATTGCCTCTTAACAAAAGTGCTTTAGAATCATAAGAAATCAATGATGGTCCCAAACAAATAGATGGGTCAGATTGTTGATTGGACTTTAAATGATCTTCACTGTACAATTTTTATAGCCATTGATCAAATGGTTAACAGCTACAAAGGATATGAGAAGGATACCAACACTCGGATCCATAGCTCAAGTAAGAGACCGAGTGAAGATAGCTTCGTCTCAACACTGAGGTCATGGCATCGATTCCTATAGTGGGGGTGGCTAACATTGCGGTGTGACTAACAAGGGGTGGGTGTATTAACAGCGGTATGTTTGTACTAATAAACAAAAACAGCAATATAAGCAAGACAAGATAATAAAATGCACACGAGGCAAAACAAGGCAATATAAGACAAGACCAGACAAGATTAGGCAATATAAGACAAAACAATGCAATGTAAGGCAACATCAGATAAGACATGGCAATAGAAGGTAATCTACGGTAATACAAGGCAATCATGTTGGATCTTGAGTGTTCTCTTCCCCTCTCTCTTTAGTCATGATTATCAAATCCTTAATTGAGTCGAGCATAGGCTCAGCTGCATCTTATTTCTAACCTAGCTAATTTCAACAATCATATTCCTCTCCCTTTTACATGCACCAAGTTTCTATATCCATCCAGTCGACCGGTCTCACCCTATCCAAAATGGTCCCTATACACTGATCAGGTGGGCCATACAAAGATTCTGAAAAGGAGGGGCCACCAAGACAATGTTAGAACAATATAAGCACAATTGAACAATAAATTGATACAATGTCAAACACCTATAATAAATGTTTGTTATAGGTGGAGGTAGTTGATGGAAAGGACAGAGAGAGACAGGGATTAGCTAACACCGTCAGCTGTCTCACTTTCGGCATCTTGGGGGAGTGACATGGCTCCCACATCTAACGGCCAATAGACATGCCACACAGTCACGAAAACGTACATCTGGCAAAATATGGATGATCATACTCTGCTAGAGTACTGAAACTTTATTGCCTATAAATGTCGGCAACATGGTACACTCATTCTCACCGTTTCTCCCTCTCTCTCTCTCTCTCTCTCTCTCTCACGAGCTAGTATACACCCCACTGTTAGTCACACCACAATGTTAGCCACCAGAGGTTATCTTCACTCAGTCTACTACTCGAGCAATGGATTGGGTGTATCTTTCTATCTACTCTTCCATTCGCCCTCTCTGCAACTCTCTCTCTCTCTCTCTCTCTCTCTCTCTCTCTCTCTCTCTCCAAAAAGAAATTGTGGATAAAACTAATTCTCATCATTTTGAAATTCGTGTTCACCATGCTTCTCCTATTAAACGTTCTGTCACTGACCGGCTGCGCTAAAGCTCGAACTATTAGGGAACGGTAGAACAATGTAAATCAGGAGGCTTGCTAATGCCTCCAACACCTCCCCTCACGTACGGGCACTATACTGGGCTCCGCACGTGATTCTCTGGGCTTAGATAATACTGGATGCCCATAATACCAAATTTTATATACCCCGAGACTTGAACACCAGACGTTCTACTTTGATACCATGTTACTGATTGGCTGCGCTATAGCTCAAGCTATTAGGAAATGGTAGAACAATGTAAATCAGGGGGTTTGCTGATGCCTCCAACACGTTGCTCCCACTCCTGACAGGGATTTCGCGCCACCGAAGTATTACTGCCCCCATAAACCATGCTGCCCAGAGGAGAGCAGCGTGCGATAGAGACAGTAAACGTGGCTAACTGAATATTATAGAGAGCATCTGGGAGGGAAGACAGCTCTATTTTTTTTCATTTTTAATATTTTATTTTTTTTCCTTCTAGTTTGTAGTGTTCCAGTGTGATGTTGATGTAATTACATAATGAAATGAAACCAATTTTCCCTCCCAATCTCCTTCCCTGTCTCTTCGTACGCTGTAATTGGTGTTAATGGTGATTCTCCTATTCAACGTCACTTCTGCGACTGCGCGAGGCATTGGTTCGCTGGAGGATTGCTTCCCCATAAATCATATTGCCCGATGGAGAGCAACAATGGTAAATGTGGCTAACTAGCGGCTACAAAGTGCATCTGAGAGATGAGAAAGCTCTATTTTTTTTCTCTTTTTTAAGTTTTAGTTTTTTTTCTTCTTCTTCTTCAGTTTGTAGTGTTCGTGTGCTGTAGATGTAATTACATAACGAAATGAAACCAATTTTCCCTCTCAATCTCCTTCTTTCTTGTCTCTCCGTTCGCTGTAATTAGTGTTAATGGTGATTCTCCTACTTAACATCACTCTTGCAGTTGCGCAAGGTGTTAGGTCGCCGAAGGATTGTTGCCCCCGTAAACCACGCTGCCCGAAGGAGGGCAGCAATGGTAAACGTGGCTAACTGGCGGCTACAGAGAGCATCTGAGAGGGGAGAAAGATATAGTTTTTTTTTTTAAGTTTTTTTTTCTTTCTAGTTTGTGTTGAAAAAAGGTTGTTTTTTAAAACAATTTTAAAAGAAAAAAGCGTTTGGTTTTTTGTCTCATATCGGATGCGAGAAAGGATTTTTTCCTCTTTATAAGTAGGGTGTTGTGCACCTTATTTATGGTGGAAGAGAGGCAGAATGGTGGCTTGCGTGTTTCAGTGCGAAGCACTGGACCACCGCGCATGTGCATGGGGCACGGGCACGGGCTCGGTCTCGGTCTTGGTCTCGATCTCGGACTCGGTCAAGGTCTCGATCTCGGACTCGGTCTCGGGCACGGGCACGGGCTCGGGCTCAGGCTCGGGCTAGGTGAGAGGGCGTGGGCACGTGAGGCAGTGTGGCTGTAGAGGCGCTAGTGGCACACTTGGCACTTCGCACGTGCACATCGTGTCGCAGATGGGTCGCGACCTCGCGGACCGGAGCCAAACTGGTGCGACAGAGACTAGGTAGTAGGTCAGGTGGCTGGGTTCGAAACAGAGGAGATGCTGTGGGTGGGAGATCTAAAAGAGAGACCTCTCTGCTTTTTATAGAGAGCTGCAGGGCTAATTAGAGGGACCTGTGTAACTGCTCATGCAGTAATGGTTCAGACCATGCAGTAACAGCTACATGTGGCTAGCCCAACAGTCAGAAACGGCTAGCCATTGAGTCTAAACAGTCAGCATGCAGGTGCATAACTCCAGCATGCACACAGCTAGTTTCTCACAACAGCCAGAAAACGGCTAGTGTCATTATGGCTCTGGACCGAAACTATCAGCCACCCTTGCCTATATAAACCGGACAGGTCTGGTTCATTCCAACACAACAACAGCAATCACAACCATCCCTACTGAACCAGCACCCATCTAAGTCTATTAGCCTCTCGGTTTGGTTGATTCAAACCAAGCTACTTAGACTAGCGTAGTGGTCTACTACTACAAGAAGAAGACCTCCATTCTTGTTCTCTCTTTCTTTTCTTCATCTGCCAGAGTGTGTTGCTGACACACTGAGTTCCATAATGGTTCCTTCGTTTTTGCTGAATGCAGAATCACATAAGGCTCGTCGTATCCTGGAAGCAATCCGCCTCCAACCTATCAGCATACTCAAAATAATTTGAGTAGGGGTGAATTACGCTTTAAGGACAGCGTGTTTTTCACGTGCTTCAGCCAGTCCTTATTTCTTGATTTTTCTTATTAATTTATTTTCTGATATCAGAATTTTATCAACAGTTTGTAATGTTCATGTGCTGTAGATGTAATTACGTACATAATGAAATGAAAACCATTTCCCCTTTTAATCTCCTTCTTTTTGGTCTCTCTGTTCACTGTAATTAGTGTTAATGGTGATTCTCCTACTTAATGTCACTCCTACGGCTGCGTGGGGTGTTGGGCCAGTGAAGGATTGCTACCAACATAAAACCTGCTACCCGAAGGAGGGCATGCAGCAATGGTGTGAACGTGGCTAACTGGCGGCTTTAGAGAGCATCTAAGAGAGGAGGAAACTCTCTTTTTTCTTTCTTAAGTTTCTAGTTTTCTTCTTCTTCTTCTTCTTTTTTTCTTTTTTCTTTTGTGGTGTGTTTTTTTCTTCTTCTTTTTTTTTCTCTTTCTTCCAATTTACAGTGTTCGTGTACTATAGATGTAATTACATAATGAAATAAACCAATTTCCCCTCTCAATCTCCTTCTTTCTTGTCTCTCCTTTGCTTTATTTATTTATTTTTTGAGCTATGTACTTGATTTACCCATAGGTGTATGGACTGGCAATGGTAGGAATAGAATTGGGTCGGGCGGCATGGCTCAGGTCACACCAAATGGGTTATGGCTAGAGAACGCGACTCACTAAGAAACAAGCTAAGTGGAGTTTGGGCCTAAAAAATTAATTTGGGATGGGCCACAAGCTTTATCAGTTCAACAGATGGGCTTTGCTTGTGGTCCAATTAATGGGCTGTATTGCTAGCTCGTCACGGCTCAAACCCAGCCCATTGGCACCCCAAGTTTTGGTCCTGGCAATGGGTGGGTAAGTCCAAGACCAACTCATTTATTAAACAGGCCAAGAATTCTTACATGAAGCTAACCTACTTAAAATTTATCAAGCCCAACCCCATCCTTACCCTAACCATTTAATTGCAAGCGGGTAATTAAGCTTGACTGACCCGATCTGACCTAGCGTAACCACACTTGGGTTCAAGTATGGAAAATGAGGCTAAAATATGGGACCGATTTAGATTGAATGGGGGCACATACTCTAGATTCAATAGTTTATTCCTTCTAATTTTGATGAAGGTGGGCCATAATCCATAATGATTTGAACGGTTTGAATTGGAATACATACACATGTGCTTTCACTTTTCTCGTTTCCAGTTGCCATCGAATTTCCTTTTCTCCTGTACGTCTGTCTGGGGAGTTGGTTGCCAGTAGGGCTCTCAATGGGTTGGATCCGGCTCCAAGTCCGAAAACCTGTACATAGATTCAAATCCAACTCGGATCCAAAAGGTGATATCCATAATTGGATCTCGCTCCATGTCCAAAAATCTGTAGACACATTCGGATCCAACTCGGATCCAAAAGGTGATATCCATATCTGATTCATTTATTAATAGCCAAATCCATTTTCAATCCAAAATCCATATAACTATCGGATTCAGGTCAAATCTAAGTTCGAATCCACCCCATCACAAATTTAAAAATATATAACATGATATATTTAATTTAGTAGAAAAATGATGCAAATCCCACTATTTACTGTGATATGGTCAGCCTGTGATTGGCATGTCTCAAAATTGAGACGTGGCCTAAAATAATCTGAAAAACGGATGGCCGTCATGGATATAACATATACAGTAAGGTGACTATGAGTTGGATCGGGATCAGATCCAGTTAGATCTAGCTCCGAATATGAAAATCTATAAATGGATCTGAAAATCTATAAATGGATTTAGATTGGATTCAGATTGATTTTTGTGAATCCAAATCCAGTTCATTTAATTAATCAGACCTATTTTAAGATCCAAATTCGGCCTATTTAATTAATCGGACCTATTTTAAGATCCAAAATCCACATTATATGGATTCAGAGCCAATTGGATCTCGGATCTAACCCAGTCCATTAAGAGCCCTAGTTGCCAGTGACCCTGTTACAGTGTTATCTCTATGCCTGGGACTGTATGGGGCCAATAGATATGTCTGTGACAAATCCACTTTGTCCATCTGTTTTGAAATACCATAATAGGCAAGGATGCTAAAAATCAGGCAGATCCAAAGCCCATGTGGGCCATACCACAAGAAACTGTGGTGATTGAACGCATGGCATTGACAGAAGTTTTGTATTAGGATGATATTTGTTCCAAAAGTTTATCTGAGTAGTAGTATTTCTATGAACGGTTTGGATGGTACATAAACATCATGGTCAGCTCTATGAAGGCTTCAACAGTGGACATTGTTGGTCCCACTGTTTTGTTGGTGTGGCCCACCTAAGTTTTGGATCTGCATGATTTTTAGAATCCTGTCCTTTCGTAGTCTTTTAAAACAGTTGGACGGAGTGGAGTTTTTACGGACATCTCTATGGACCCACACAGCCTTGGGCACAGAGATATTCCTGTGCCCGGTGCAGTGTGGGGCCTAAAGAGATGTTTGTGACAAAGCCACTCCATCCGTCTGTTTTTAAAGACCACAATAGGATATGACTCTAAAAATCAAGCAGATCCAAAACTCAGGTGGGCCACACCAAACGAAATAGTGGGAACGTAAATGCACACCGTTGAAACCTTCTTGGAGCTGACCATGATATTTATATCCCATCCAAACCGTTCATAGGGTTATTATCTTTTGGATAAACTGTAGGCACAAATATTATCCTGATATAAAACTTCCGTCCACCCCAGGCGTTCAATCCCCACTTTTTCCTGTGGTATGGCCCACGTGAGTTTTAGATCTGCATGATTTTAAGCGTCCTGTCCTACTGTGGTCTTGAGAAACAGATGGACGGAGTGGATTCATCACAAACATCCCTGTGGGCCCACAAACCCCTGGGAACAGGAATATTTCTGTGCCCTGGGTCACAGGCAATCCGCTCCGGGAAACGGTGCAGGTAGATCTGATAAAACTGGGAATATCGTAGAGATGTAGAGCCATCTCTCTGCAATACACGGGCAATGATACCTATCGATAGGAACCGTCCAACATATTTCAGGTCTTTGAAATAAATTAAAAAATTTCTTACCTACCTAAATACTTTACATTCATGGAATAAATATCGAGTTAGTCTATTAAAAGACCTGACCCAACTAGACATCGTGTCCAGTTTTTGAACTGTGATAACATGAGATGTGATGTAGGATGAAATTCGAAAAGGTATAATCTCTTTTAAGTCTGATCCAATCACGGATTGGATTTTTTTCTTTCTTTCTTTCTTTCTTTCTTTCTTTTTTTTCATTTGGAGTTCTAACTAAAGAGAAATGATCCAGCGCTCTCGAAGTAATCTAAGTTATGATAATGCACCATCAGGACACTTTGGACAGTCCAATCAACTGATTTGCTGATATCATTAGATCCGTGAGACATTTCATGGGCTATCACATGGAAATTTCACTGATGGGACCACAACAATACAATCAATAGTTTATAAAATGGATGGTGAAGATCACTCATGGTAACAAATTGAGCTATCTGTCTGTTGGGTCCATCTAGGTTACTCATGGTTCTAAAATATCACTTCTCTCGGAGAATCCAAAAGAACCCATCTGCGGCTTGGAAAACTGGGTGGTAGCATAAAAGAAGGCCAATGTACAGTTAATTGTAAAGAGGATGAATGAACCACACTAACCCATCTAAGCACACCTCTACGCATGGATACTGGATAGAGGGGATTGCCTACGCTCATGATGAGCCATTGGATATGAAGGGTCCATCTTCTATACCGGTTGATCAAAGCCATTCTGTCAAAGGACAGAAAAAATGGATGGTAAAACAGCTAAATTTAACATTTCTGTGCAGAATATTGATCTAAACATTGTGTCAGAGTTGGATATTAGGGCATCTGTACCCAGGAAAGCCTCCCGCATTTATAAGGTTCAAATCCTACAGCATGTTTTGCATGGCCCATATGCTTGACTTTCTCAGGTTAGCTAGTTTATTACATATAGATTCCTCCAAAATCGTTCTTCTTTGATCAGGTAATAAGTGCTTCATGGTTATTGCAATAGCCATGGCCCACTTGCTAGCTTAAGATCATGCCCCAGCCCCAGCCCAGACAACTTGCCAATCAAATGTATTTTTAATCTGATTCAATATCATACTCCAATTGCACCGTCAGAGGAAGACAAAGTGTAGGAAGTGAGGGCACCGCTCACACGGGTTATTCAGAGGATCTATCTCATTTTTTGGGCTCATGTCCTAAAATATAATGATCCAAAATCAAAGGACGGTGTGGATAAAACACATCATTGTAGGGCCCACAGATCACCATCTAGTAGTGATGTCGCTATTGGCAGTGTTAATAAGCAATTTGCGTCCCTGCCACCCTCAAGTTATTATCAACGAAATATACCTAATGAATGCTCAACACCCCAGTGGATATACGTACAGGTACCCATTGGAGCACGGGCATGAGCATGAATATGGGTTAATTATTTTATCCATCGGCAGGATCTGAACCAGCTCATGTCCACCCTTACTCTCAACGCATGTTGTCAGTACTGTTGCAACGTTCCTCGGCAGAAAAAACAAAGAAACATTTGATACTAGGGAACGTGACATTGCGAACACACACAGTCCATATCTTGGGCCCCATTTTGGAAGGGCCATAGTCCTAAAGATCGACCAAGCAAATGATCGTACGGACCTGATTTGCACCCATAAAAAAGCTCATTAATAAGAGGTAAACAAATAGCATCTTTCTATCAACCTGGTTTTGAGGACATGTCCCGTTGAAAGTGGCCCCTATATGGTCTTGGGGTAGCTCGAGCTACTTTAGGCACCCAACCTGCTGGTTGCAAGATTCGACCAGATCACGATTATTAGCTTAGTTTTATTTTAATTTTACTATTTATAGTAAGTTTTGTTTCGATCATAACTTTTGGTCGGTGGTGAGTTTGTGCCCAACATGAAAAGGGCTTAGAATAATTAGCAGAACAATGTGGTTGGGCCCACTGGAAAACTTTCTATTTTTGGTCTAGGAGTAAGTTAGGCTTTCTATGAGTTTGAGTTGGAGTCTGATACTTTACCTAGGGCTTAGTTTGTTATTTATATGCATTGTAATTTTGTTTTTAGTCATTTGATCAATTATTATACAATTTCTTTAGAATTATTTCATTTTACCTCTTTATTTCTTCTCATGGATTCGAGAACCACCTGTGTTATATATCATGTGTACATGAGCCATTGGAATGCCAATGGATGGGCACACCTCCTTCCTAAAGGAATAGGTTTCCCTTGGTGATAGTGGGCCCATCAGAAGATGAATGTTTTAGATCACCAAACCACTCCTACGTGCATGGCACTCTGAAATTCCAGAAATGTATTCCAACTGGGCTGGGCGGGCTTGGCCTCAGGCCAGCAACTATGGGCATGGACCAGATTTGGGCCTGTCTGTTTCGAGCCATGCTGGCCGGGCTGGGCTCAAGGCCAACGTTTTCGTTTTGTAGCTGCACTTGGATGACCTTGGCCCCGCCCATGGATTGCCCTACCTCCGTGCCTACATGGATTAGGGTTTTGGGTTCATACATGGGATGAGGTTGTATTAAGGTGTGTTAGTGAAGTGGGTGGCAATTGGCTAACTAGCTTGTGCCCGGCTTGAGTCAAGCCACTTCAACATATAACTCAGCCCAACCCAACTAGAGCCCCTTGGTTCACTGTTTGGGCAGGGCATGGACTCACGTCCTTAATTAAATCATCGGCTGGGCCTGCATATGATTAGGCCCGGCTTGAGTGCGACATGCATGTCTTCCCAACTCGACACACTTATATATCATGTCCATAGATATGGTGTATGTATGTTTGTGTATACCCACTAATTAGGGAGGGCTGATATGCCTTTAGTCCAATATTCCATTCTCAAACCGGACTATGCTTGTGTCCGGTCGGGCACCTACGCGGTCAGGTCAAGCATTGACCGGATGAATTTTATCCGAGTTGAGTCGGGCTCTAGCTAGCTAATGGGTGGTGGGTGAGCTTCAGCTCAAATTCCTAGCCCGTTTTGTAATGTGTAGACTCCATGAGCTGATCATATTAATCAGGGCAGTTGTATTTATGGCCCACTTAAAATCATATTAGTTTGATTTTTATACGACGCTATCATCATGGAATGGCCCACCCTTTTCATGTCTCGGATATTATACATTGACATATTGTCCGTGTGAAGAAATGGCCATGTGAAAGTTCACAAACAGCAGTTGCATGTGATAACTTTTCTTTTGAAGGAAAGCTCGACAGAGAAAGAGCAGGCACTCATAACTGCACATGTATAGCAGTAGTTCAAGGGGCGTGCTCCAACCATGGGCTACGGTGGTACTGGGCTGCCATGGGGTCCACATGATGTGTGAAGACAATCCAGCCTGTCCATCATATCTGCCACATCAAAAACCCTTAGGAACCAAAAAGCAGCTCAATCCAAAACTCCAGCCGCGGGCAACAGCACAGGCCACAAGGTGAGAGGGGATGCAGGCCGTTGATTTGTGTGAGTGGCCTACTGTGCTGTTTATATGGAATCCAGGCCTTCTGGTTAAGGGGGTAGCCCAAAATTCAGGAGGTTTCACATCTCAAGTGGACCCCTAATTAGAAAGTCAAGAGTGGGCGTCCCATGATCTCCACATTTTACCTATCGTATGGCCCACATAAGTATTTTATCCAGCTGATTTTTTAAATCATTAGGCTTTTCAGAGGTGAAACATCTGATGAACGGAGTGGATAATACATACACATTATGTGGGCCCCACTTCTTCTACAGTAGCTTACGGAGGTAGTGGGCCACAGCAGGGGGATAAGTTGCAAGGGGATGCCCACCATTGATTTACCGGAGGGGGTGGCACAGTTTGTGTATACAGAATCCAGGCCGCCCATACCTATACCTGCCATCCCTGGAACTCAGGTGAGCGCTGGTAAGAATCAACAGTCGGCATCCCTTCGACCACGGTTTCAAGGGGCTTGGCTAAAGCTAGCCCTAAGTCTGTCTGCACCTTGCCCGCACAACACAACATGGTAGAGTTTTGTCTATATATATATATATATATATATATATATATATATATATATATATATATATAAATAATAATAATAATCCTGCGGTTACCATGCATTCAAAGTTATAAAACGAAAAAAAAGAAAGAAAAAAAACGGTAAAGAAGAGAGATTCAGAGGGGAAAAGTTAATTTCATTTCAACCATATTTACATATACAGAAGCTTCATAAAAAAATATAAAAAAAAAAAAAAAAAGGCCACACTCCAAAGATTTAAAACTAAAGAGAGAGAGATTTCATTTCCCCTCACATACAGCTCTCTCTCTCTCTCTCTCTCTCTCATTGCCTAGACACCGTGAGTGCTGCCATTCTTATGGCAGCATTGCTGATCCGGGCAACAGGGCCGAGGCGGTGAGCCTCTAGCTTCTGCAGGGAGTGCAGCACCACTCATCATTAGAAGTAGGAAAAAAACCAACTTAAGAATCCTTAGAACGTTGATCTTCATCATTTTGTCAGAGAGAGAGAGAGAGTGAGAGAGAGTATGGATTACCCCTCTCCCGTTGCCGAGTTTTATAGACGGTGAGAATGATCTCGGCCGTCTGTAGTGCTGCCACATGTAGGGTTATGATTCATTCACCCTGACGAAGTCCAACAACCGCATTCACCTCTTCTTCCCTTCCCTTCTCCCTTCTCTGGAATTCGGATAAAAACGGAACCTTTCCAAATGAGAAATTTCCCGGCAAAGTAAGCTCCTGTAATTGGAAGCTGTGTGGGGCCCACAGATATTCCCGTCACGAATCCACTCCGTCCATCAGTTTTTAAATACAACATTAAGATAAACACTTAAAAATCACACAGATTTAAAACTCGCATGAGCCCCACCACACGAAACAGCAGCAATTAAACTCCCACCATTGGAAAATTTGTGGGGCCCACAGAAGCTTTTTGTCAGGATGATATTTCTGATTACAGTTTATCTTATTGGTAATAAGCCTATGAACGGTTTGGATAGCATGAAAACATCATAGTCAGCTCCAGGAAGGTTTCAACAGTGGATATTTCCGTTCCCACTGTTTCACGTGATGTGGCCCACAGGAGCTTACAATCTGATGAAGGGCTCAGATAGTTGATGTGGGCACTGAGCAGTACAATCCAGACTTTCAAGATGTAAGGATTGATAGCCACAAATCTCAACATCCTTCCTTGATTTATGGGCACACGTTTGGTGAAATGGGTCCCTAGGATATCTTTAATTTCAACCGTCCAATAAATGTCCACCAATCCGATGGACGGATAATCCGACATGTGTAATATTTGGTTAATGATATCTGTAAACTGGAATCCATTATTTAGACAGTTTAATCTGAATTGATTATATTCTAACCTATACAATTACAAAGTGGCTGATTATTATCTAACACACTCTACCAGAGTATCCAAGCTATCTCCATTTAAATAACGGTTTAGATCCTCCAAATCCCATTGTGTGCGAGATAGTCAGATAGGTGGTTTATGGCCAAGACATCTAGACCGTTAAAACGGCATAATGAATAGCTTAGCGTAACCTTATGCATGCACTCATATCTGGCCTATCAGAGTTGTGGGTCCCACTTCGGATGGAGCATAAACCCAGAACCTGTTTAGCCATTGCATGTGATCGCTTTTGTTTCCATTTTCGTCATTTTTTACTTCTACTCATGGAAGAGATTAAGTCCAACCGGTTGGACCACAAGCTATGGTTCATCCAATGGACAACATCAAACTATTAAGTGAATTTGATATCCAACCTTGAAAATAGATTGGCCCCACCATGAGGATCACATACTGAAGAAATCAGGTCCATATACGGATGCAGTGGGCCACACCGTAGAAAAAAATTTCTAGCAATTGATAGATAACAAAATACAAATTCGGCCCAATCCATTAGTGGATTTGGCTTATTTTTAGCTCAGGAAATTCTGCTGACTCGGCCAACCAATTGGACGGACTGGATGTCACACACACATTAAAAGTTGTAAGTTATCAACTGGGTGGATCATTAATTGTAGTCCAGCCGGTTAGACTTGAGACTAATCTATATACACCGGGCCAGAATATGGACGGTTCACATCAATATACACGGGAGGGACTCGATCCTAAGGCGCTCTTAGCATGTTCAAGTGGGTACATGATTAAGTGATATAGACCGTCTATTCAATGGGGGATGGTCCATCTATAATCGAAGCTTGGCCTTATTCTTTTAGACAAGATATGTGTATGTTATGTGTAATTATCCAAATTATCTTCATGGGGACCTTCGGATGGACGGTTATCTTTTACGTGCAAGTATGCAATTTGCTTCCTGATCTGAATCTGTTCCTGAGATGGTTCCACTAGATCTCATCCAATATCGTGAAATTTATTTACACCCACCCACATAACGCACAGGTGCGCGATATCCAAGCCATTCATTGAAGGCCCCATTGCTTAGGGGATGTTATGGTAGGTGCAGATGGACTCGGATTCGGTAGTGACCCTATAGTAGTGGTCGGTGCTGGAAAATCTTTGTGAGCCCCACCATGATGTATGTGTTTTATCAACACCTTCTGTCTATTTTGCCAGCTTATCTAAGGGAATGAGCCCAAAAATCAGGCAGATTCAAATCTCAAGTGGACCACACCATAGGAAGAAGTGTTGACTGAATGCCCACCATTAAATACTTCCTGAGGGTCATAGAAGCCGTTCCCGGTGGTCTACCTGAGCCACTTCCCATTTAGATTGGCCTCAAACTCGATTTGGAAGTGGGGTTGGACTTTGACTTGTAGATCAACTTAAAATATTTTAAATTCTCACAATCTTCTCATTAATGTCTAATATTGGGTGTACAATGAAAACTATATGACACTTGTTTTTCTATTCAAGAAATGCTCATTCACCATCTCACGTGAAATGTACATGAAAGTATATATCTATGGCTCAGCAGTAGACTCACGAGCGTTTCAACATGAGGTCATTGATTGGAGCACCCATTATGGTCTGAGTGCGTAGGCATGTGTGGGGGTGTGGTGATAATAATAATAAAAAAAAAAAAAAAGAAGGCTACTACATGGTATGTTTAAATTTATTTTCTATCTCAAAGATATGAAATATTTGAATGCTTTGAAAATTTTAAAGCATTTAAACAAAAATTAATCTATTAAAAGATTAAAAGAAATTTAAATGATAATGTTGAAGAGTACACGTCTAATGATTTTAATATAGGGAAAAGGTATTATCCTATAAATGTTCATAAAGGTTTCAATGGGTAGATTTTCACTCTTAACTATTGTCTATGGTATGGCCCACCCAAGTCATGAATTGGCCTGAGTTTTAGGTCCATGGCCCACCACGGAATGGTGTATTGTGTGGATTCCCATCACATATCACTCTCATAAGAACTCAGAGCACTTTGAGAACTTATATCACATGATGTGAGCCCAAAATCTAAACTGTCCACATGATGGAACACCTCAAAAAACCCCTATGGCCTAATTTTTACCTTAATCCAAAAATTTAGCAGGTCATCTCCGCAAATAAAGAGGAAAATCAGGGGAGGAAACTATTTTTTTTCTCTATGGCCCACCAAAGTTCTGAATCAGGGTAAAAATTCGACTTTGAGGGTTTCGTGGGGTGTTGCATCACATGGATAGTTTAAATTTTAGACTTATATTATCATGTGAGTGAGCTCTCAAAAAATGCTGACGAATTCTCATGAGAATTGGTCCGCAAGTGAGCATTCCTCTCTCTCTCTCTCTATATATATAGACACATACAAATGGGAAATGGTACTATGAGGTCTAAGTTGTATGGGCGCCATTGTGATGTGGATTGAACATCAACATGGTGTATTAGATGGGTTCCCTTTAGGTTATGGGATATACCAAAAATCAGCCGTATATGAAACTAAGGTGGGCCATACCATCTAAAACCATGTGAAGCCATGCCTAAAACATCTAAAGGCACTTGGTGGGGCCCACCTGGGTTTTGGATGCAGCTGAAATTAATGGTCTTACCCCTCATTTGAGTGGAACACACATAATGGATGGGTTGGATTTGTAAACCATATCTCGGTGATCCCAATAAACGATCATGAAGGTTTTAATTGGCGGATAACCCCCCTTAAATATTGTATGTGGTGTGGCCCACTTAAGTCATGGATTGACCGGATTTTTAAGCCTATGGCCTACCATGGAACTGTGCATCAAACTGATATGGTAGATGTTTGATCCACATCACTGTGGGGCCTACACTGCTCGACCTCATGGAATATATAAAGCTATGCATACTGGAGTATACTTGATTAGTAAATGCTATTATTCCAATTTAGTATGAAGGTTTCACATCAAATTTTAAGGAGAAGCTAGATCTGATGTATCTATGGGTGTTTGCAATGTGTAGCTTATGTAAAGTGCAATAATCAAAGCCATGCAAGCTTAATGAGAGGATCATGGTGTATTTTTCTTGATAATTCATCTAAAAGAAACGCATATTGATATTATGATTCAGTAAATTATTGTCCATTAGATTCATGATGTAAATTTTGATAAGGAATTATGATAACAGGTAAGTTTCAAATAGTAAGGTGTAGCCTATCTTCAAAGCCTATAAGCAGAATTACATACAAGATCAATCATCCACTCCACAATCAATAAAATCAGTGAAAACATCTCGATTGGCCAAATCAAAGGAGATTTAAGCTACTTCGCCCGCCAAAGTCATGATTTAGGGCGGAGAAATTCTATTTAAAGACATGGCAACGGTCAAGATTCGATGTTGCTGTGTGACCTGTGTTATAAATTAATGGTCCTGATCATCCTTTGCCCACGCCATTAACATGGTTGATCACCACATCATATATAAGGCATGTGCCAAACTTAGGCACATGTGAGGTTATCAATCTATCAATGTCATTTATCTTTATATCTTTATTAATTTAAAGGCAAAACTCGTCCCTTTTGAATGCTATTTAACTCTTTCTTCTAAATCGGAAGCGTGGGCCCCACCGCAAATCAGGTGGTGCGTAGCTACTGGCTCTAAATCATTTTGTCATTTACCGAAGAAAATTGCTAAACGACATGGGCGTCAACACAGCACCCGAGAGCAATTAGAGCATTAATTCCAGGCAGTGAGGCCCACCATGAACATGCCCGATTCCAATTGAGTGCACAGGCCTTTCATGTGTGGTCCACTTGCTGAATGGACAGGCCTGATTTTTGTACTGGACCATGTGCAGCTGAAGCTGAATTGATAAATGGCCTGGATCTTGATCATCATGTCTGGCAGTTGTCAAGATCCAGACCATTCACCACGCAATTCACACCTTCAAACATCGTCTATGAATTGTGAGGGCACCTGATACATACAAATTGGTGGAATTACATCCAAGCTGTCATATGCGTTAGGCTAGATCGGGTTTCGGGATATGGCCCATCCTATAAACGATGAATATCTTCCATGATTGCATAAATATTGTTAATCCTGTGCAAATAAACTTCCCAAAAAGAGGAAACTCTATTTGCATAAAGATAGTATGTTGCTTTCATTGCTCTCTTAACCACCAGCAATTTAACTTTACTAGTTTTTATCAAACGAAAAGCTTTTTTCAGCAATTAACTTTATTATTTTAGCAAACCCACGAGCTTTTTCTTTAAGGTCTGTCGGAGCAATCACATGTCCAGACTTGAGAAGAGATGATAGGGTAGAGCTCGATGAACAGTGGTATGGTACGGCTATCTCTCCCACGTAAACATTGTAGGATGAAATAGCAATCGGGTTCGTCCATCTATTAGGATCTATAATGAATAGAAACCAACTTAAAAATCATATTTATTAGGCAATCCTGTTTATCTGATTGATGTCCTTGAAAACAACGGAACTTGCATTTGTTTATGTCACGTACTAGTAGTTTAAATTAAACCATCTAAACTCATGGAGCATATGTTAGATTATAAACTCATCAACTTCTGAGGCATGTGGACAAGGGGACACACTGAACTGTTCACAAAAGCAATTCTCATGGATCTTCTTATAATAAAGGAAGTCATACGTACAGCAATCAAATTGGGGGCCCGCCATGGATGGCACCTATGTGTAGGGCTCTCAATGGGTCAAATCTAGATCGTATTCGGCTCCAAGTTCGAAAATCTATAGCCAGAAAATATATAATATAATATATTTAATTTAGTAGTAAAATGATGCAAATCCCACTATTTATTGCAGTATGGTCGACCTGAGATTAGGATCTCTCATTTTATGGGACATGACCTTAAAATAATCTAGAAAATTGGATTGCCGGCATGGATATAACATATACATTAAGGTGGACCCTCATTCACGCCCAAAAAGGGTGTCCTCATGGATGCTAAACCACTCTCTCTCTCTCTTTTTAATCTTTGGCCAAGTGGGGTCTAGGTACAGATGATCTGCTCGGTTCATTAGCTCAGTCATCTCATGAAGGGACCGAAGAGCCCCGTATTGGGTAGCTTTTGGTGGCATATACACATCACAATGGGCCTGGAATGGTTTCAATGGTGGACACACTTCACTATTCCTTGTTGAATGGCCCACCTAAGATCGGGATCTTCTCCAAATTTAGGCCCATGACCTTAAATGATCTGTTAGATGGATGGACGGTATGGATGTAACATATACATCATGATGGGCCCCAGGAGTGGCCCCTAAGAGGTTAGGACCACTTTTCTCAAAAGGATTTGGCTGAAGGCCACTTCGGATGGGTTGTCCATCATGTGAGTCCATCGATTAGGGCCCACTTGATGTGGATTATCTATCATGCTAGGCCATACTTTGATGTGAGTCATCCATCATGTGAGGCCCACTTTATCCATTTTGTGGGCCCATCTTGATGTGGACCGTTCATCCTATGGGGCCCCACCTTTAATATGGGCCGTTCATCACGTGGACCCACCTTTGATGTCAACCACCCATCATGTGGGCCCACCTTCAATGTCCGCCATCCACTGTGTGGGTCCCACCTTTGATATGAACTGTCCATCAGATGTGGCCCACTTGATGTGCATCGTCCATCATGTGAGGCCACACTTTGCTGTGGGCCATTGATCATGTGGGACCACCTCTAATGAGAACCTTGAATTGTGGGCTCACCTTGAAGTGGACCTTTCATCATGTGGGGCCCACCTTCAATATGTGTCTTTCATAATTTGGGCCCAACTTTGTTGTCCACCATCGATGATGTGGGTCCCACTTTTGACATGGATTGTCCCTCCAGTGGCGCCAACTTTATTAAAAAAGGTATCAGGATGTAAACAACAAATTAATGAGGTACTGTTTTGTAAAATTACCTTAAAGATTTCACATTAGTTAACAAACAAGTTAAATACAGACGTTAGATTAAGACTTCCTTCCATAGATTTAACACCTCAATCTACATAGGCTGTCCGATCTGCATGGAACCGTAGCCGATTGCGAACTGAGTAAACTATGTGGGCCCGCTGTGATTTAAGTATTTTATCCACTCCGTCCATTCATCTTGAAAGCTAATTTTTGGGTTGAAACCTAAAATTGAAGCATATCGCAAGCTCGAGTGAACCTCACCACAGGAAAAGTGTGAACTGAATGTCTACCGTTGAAAAATTCTTGGGGGCCAATTAAGTATTTGATCAAGTTGATGTTTGTGTTTTCCCTTCATCCATGACTATGTGATCTTTGGAACAGGTTGGATGACAAATAAACATCATTGTGGGACCTAGGAAGGTTTCAACGGTGAAAATCATTATTCCCACTGTTTCCTGGGGCATGGTATACTTGAGCTTTGGATATACTTCAATTTTAGGCTCAACCCCTAAAATGAGCAGGAAAAATGGATGGACGGTGTGGATAAACCACATACATTCAAGGTGGGCCCATCAGAGTTTACTCAGTACGATAAGAGCCTACTAAGTAACTGAGTACGGAATCCGATTTCGTATGGACCACAACTTTGCCTGCATCCAAGCGACCAGCGTCGGTGTTTCACCAGTCCGTGATGAAAAAAGACTAAGATGGTGGGTCCAACAGTACACCTTGCCAGCTGGTGGTACCGTAGCAAATATAAAAGCAAATATATCAAGGTGGGCCCACACGGTAAGGTAACACTTAAGCCGCTCCCTTCCTACCTGGATGCGGATTGCGTCCTGCCCCCGTCCACGTAGAGGCTTTGGGCCCACTGCTATGTATCTGTTTATCGATAGCGTCTATCCCTTTCGTTAGATTTGCAAATCCAACACTCAAGTTTGCCACAGATGGGACGCGGATTGCGTCCGACCCTGAGCGTCCGACCAAATCTGTCTGGGTCCACCTTGATGTATTTATTTATCCATGCCATCCGTTCCTTTTCTAAGATCATGATAGGGTATAGTGCCAAATATGAGTTAGATCCAATGCTCCAGTGGATCACACCAAATGGTAAGCTTGGTTGCATTAAATGAAAGTTAAACGCAGAAAGTATTAATTGCTTAAATGCAAGAGTCATCTCTAGTGTTGGTCAACTGCAGCATTGAATCTGCTCAGGTTTGGGCCCCTACCCTAGCATAATCAGAGGAGTCAGTCCTTCCTCTACCGAGCTGGGGAGGGGCCCACTGTGATTTATATGTTTATCAGCTCCGTCCATTCCGTTTCTGAGATCAGGCCGACCACATTCTTGGCTCATGTGGTAGGCCTAATCTAGGTGCATTAAATGCAAGAGTAAATTCTGGTGTGGTCGATCTGACCGTTGGACCTGCCTCATTTTTGGCTCATGTGGTAGGCCTGATCTTAGAAATGGAATGGACGGAGTGGATAAACAGATACATCACGGTGGCCCCTCCACAGCTTGGTACAGACGCAATCCAACTCCAATATGGGAAAAGTAATGGGCTTTAGCGAAAAGGTCAAACATACTTAAATGTAAGAAAAATACCAAGATTGGCTTGATGGAAAAACTTTTGTAGCCTACAAAAAGCTTTTAACGTTTATTCACCACTTTTCCAGTGGTGTGGTCAACCAGAGATTTAGATCTACTTAAGTTTTTTAATAATGTCCTAAAATATGCCGGAAAAACGGATGAAAGGCATTGGTATACAACACATTCATCAAGGTGGACTGCAATCAGAAAGGGTAAGACCCACTTACCACGGCAACACTTGAGGGGAGAGGGCTAATTTTCTTTCAGAAGGCTGCTGGCTGGGCCTCTTGTCTTTAGTTTTTCTTGGGGTGGGTGCCTTTTGTATACCGGCCCTGTGATAGGTGGGGTCCCACAAAAAAAATCCTTCCCTTTAAAAAAAAAAATAACACCCAATGGCACTGATTTCTTACACAAGTGGCATGTTGGAGGGAAATAAGATACTTGGTGCACCGTTGGTTTTAGTTGATCAGATTTCTTATTGAAGGTCCCTAAAATTCAAGTCTCATAATATCCAGCACATATATGTTGCATAGGATACAAAATGGACAAGATAAAATAGAGCACGTATGGTGGGCCCTGCTGTGGGATACGTTCAGACATGCCTCCACAAAACATGTGGCCATTTAAATACTGATCGAGACCCTTCTAATGTATTTTTTTTTATTTTTTTTTCTCTTTGTCATTGAAACTGGAACTGTAGTCACTTCTGCTTTTCAGATGTCAGCTTCTTTCCTTCATCGAATAAGAAAGCTAGCCCGTGAGTGGTTCAATGTCTGGTGGGGGCCATGGGCCACAACACCGTAATGGGGTATCTTTCATGACCATGGGCGCCCAGCGGCTTAGCTCTTATGTTAGTTTTCTACCATTTTAAGAAAGTGGCTGATACCACCGAAGTGGGTGGGACCCCTGACTATGGGGCTCACAGTGATGTATGTACCTTAAATCCACACCGTCCAACCATTTTGACAGATCAATTTAGGACATGATCCCAAAAACGAAGCTGATCCAACTCTTAGGTGGACCACACCACAGGAAACCGTCGTGATTGAATCCCCACCATTAAAAGCTTCATGGATTTCGCTTGAATGTTTATTTGCCATCCAACCTGTTGATAAGGTCACAAAGACCTTAGATGAAGAGACCACACAAATATCATCTTGATCCAAAGCATTTGGGACCCACAAGAAGTTTTTAATAGTCAATTACCACTGTTTCCTGTACGAGCATGAAACATGAGGTTTGAGCAATTTCCTTGGCCTAATGGGATAGTATGTGTAGTTTGGCAATAGCTACCGTCTTCCTCATCTGAGATTTAGATCATGCCCTAAGATGAGGTTTCAATAGGGATAGACGCAGTGGATGTAGTCACATACATCAAGCTGGGCCCCACAGTCAGGGGTCCCACCCACCTCGTTGGATCCTGGAATCCACCGAAGCCGCGCCCTACTTTTTTTACACGGGCAAATCCAGACCGTCCAAATCGCTGAGCTTAGTTTGTGGATGGCCCATGGGCGCCTTGTGGACTACTCTCCAATGCTAGTTTTTACCATTTTACAAAACAGGTTATAAGAGAGTGTGCTATTGGCTATTTCGCCTGTTTATTTCAGTACATACGGTTGCTAAGTGCTCTGTACATCCATCTGCACATCTGCCCTATGTAGGGCCCACCCTTGGTGTAATTAATTCATCATTTATAAACCTCAGTGACATATGACCTAATAAGCATTTTCTTTGAATGAGTATTTTCTTCATTTTTTCCAATCTAAGGAAGTTGCTGGGTATCAACGGTAGACAGTGTTACCCATCAAAACAATCGTCAGATCACTGAAACATGGGACCCGCTTGTACGATCTGAAAGAACTGAGTATACTGTGGGCACGGTTTGGGTGGATCCCTAACTGTGGGGCCCACTGTGATGTACGTGACTTGCATCCACACCGTCCATACATTTTGAAATCTCATTTTAAGGGATGATCACGAAAATGAATCAGATCCAAAACTTACGGGTACCTATCACAGAAAGCAGTAGTAATTGAATCCCCACCATTAAAAACTTCATGAGGGCCATGGGAATGTTTATTTTCCATCTAAACTATTGATAAGGTCAGTAGGTCCCAAAGACCTGGATGAAGAGACCATCCAAAACTTTTGTGGCCCAAGAGAAGTTTTTACTGGTCCATTACAACTTTTTCCTGTATTATGGTCCACCTGAAATTTGGATCTGCTTCATGTTTTGGATCATATCATAAAATGATTTTAAAAACGAATGGGCGGAATAGATATAATACACATATATCAAAGTGGGCCCCACGGTCAGGAATCCCACCCCGGATCCACCGTGTGGCTCTTACAAATGGTTCCGATTCTATTCATTTTTTTGAACCACCCAATGATCAGAATCTACACAGTGAAGATATCACCACTATTGGATCAGATCTTACACACGTGTGGCTGGTTCCCACGTGTTATGCCAGTTTTGGCGTGAATGACAGTCTGACCCACTGTTGTGATTGCTGTCGTTTTCGTAGTTTTGGAAATAAAAGGGTGATAACCCATTAAAGGAGAGAAATGATTTTATTCTCTTTTTGTTGTCTCAATGAGAAGTGTATGACAGTTGGTGGGCCTTCATCATTCAATTTGGTGGGCCATGCCATGAGAACGGCTTTGATCTTCTTTTGGGAAAGCTTTTGCTAAGCCCATGCGAGTGTGCAAGCAAACCTATTTACGTCCGTGCGTGTAAGAGTTAACTGTGCATCAGATGGGACCAACATGCAGATGCTCTTGGACGGAAGTTGGGCCTGTTTACTGATCAGTTGAGATAGAAGCAAATGGACGGCTAATAAAGCTTAACCATATTTTTCCAAGCGATCTTTTTGTTTGTAACAATGGCCTGTTTCATGAGTGGATTTTCAGGCATGGGCATGTTGATCGTCACAGTTGGATCCACACGATGGATGGATTGGATCTTATTAATGTGTGCTGTGCTGGTACATGGGATTCCCGCGTGTAGGCTTAGCAAACCTCTGACTCGCCTGACTTTTGGTGCATACACTCCTATCGTCAGGTGCTAGAGCCCATCTACACATGTCAGTAATCTAGACAGTTGATTCGAGGAGACATATGGTGGACGGTGGATTTGTGTTAAATCTCTCCTGGAATAAAGATTCCTAACCCTTCAATAGCAAGCTTGGAAATAGACGGTTCAGAGAAAAAGCAAAAGCACCACTTTTTCAGCTTGATCCAAAGCTCAAGTGGCCCATTAATGGTCAATCACCATTTTATTCCTATGTTATGGTCCACCTTAGAATTGGATCTACTTCATCTTTTAAGCCTAAAATGATATGTTAAAACAGATGTACAGCGTGGATATAGAGTCAGTACATCAAGGTGGCCCCACGGTAGGGCCGCACTGTCCTGTGTGAGGCCGGGGCTGCACCTAATCCTCTCCCCACAAATGTACTTTGCTGGCATGTGTGAGACTTGTTCAGCAGAGAGGCGCATGTGAGATGTAATAAATATCAATTGTTGCTTTCGCCGTCACATATAAAGGGCCCATTGATTTGGACCGTTCAGATGCTTTATTATTCTCTACGCCTTTCTGGGTTTAAAGCCAAACTCACCCTCTTTTTAATGCTATTTCTATTAAAAGAGGTGTGGCCCCCACCGGATGGCGCACAGCTATTGATTTCAAACCATTTTGTGTCCATTCTTCTTGTTTTTCCCGCTCTCTTGTTCTTTGAGCCGCGCGTTCACATTGTAGGACCCACTATGGACAAAATTCCCTAGCCAAAAAATCAGGTAGGTCCATCAATGGTGTGGTCTAAATATTTGGGGAAAAGATCTGTGGATTAAAAAAAGGATTTTCCTGTCAATTATCTTGATCATCTATATTAAAGAGAGGTGATAGAATGTTTCATATATTTATCAGATCAGCGTGATGTTTGGGTCGTAGCCTATGCAATGTATGCCAAATTAAAGGAACGGTATAGATCAAGGGATTGGACTGCCTAAGTGTCCCAATGCAACAAGAAGCACTATAACTTAATTATCAGTTTTGAACTTAGATTGATGTTCATACCATGATTCTCGGATTGTATAGTGTAAGACATAGCCCCAAAGTTCGATACTGTATTGACGTGGCAAAGTTTTTCGAGGCCACAGCAAGAATCAGGGGCGTCAATGGGCCGGGCCCGGCCTATTGACAGCCCTAGTCAATATTTAGGTGTAATATCAACACCGTTCATCCATTAGTCACGGTGATGTTCATAAAAATGGCATGATTTTGAGACACCATGCATAGCTCGGCACGTTGGTTTTGACAGCCATTTTCATCTATTATTTTTGTCATATTTGCTGCTAATTGGTAGGAAGGAGATGTATTTTCATTTGAACCGTAAATATCAGGTGGACCATAGGCGCCCCGTGGCCTACTCTCCTATGCTAGGTTTTTACCATCTTACAAAACAGGGTATAAGTGAGTGCTATTGGCTACTTCGCCGGTCTATTCTAGTACATACAGTTGTTAGTGCTCTGCACATCCACATGAACCTCTGCTCTATGTGGGGTCTGTTGGGCTTGGACACCTCAAACCTTCAAGCATGAACACCACCGACCAGTCGGTCACGTTGGAGATTAAGACAGCATTTGCTTGAAATTTTTTAGGATGGCTGACTGACCGGTCGGCAATTTTCTTTTTTGTCTGGGTTTGTTGCGTGGGTATATTGCGTAAGAAGTTTTTAATTTCGATTTTTCCCATTTAAGGGATGTAATCCGAGATTAGGGTTGCTACCAATAGGCCAAGGGATTGAGAGGGTTTTAGGGTGAGAGAAAGAGCTAGGAGGAAGCTTGGAGTTCTCTGGATTGAGGGAAATGGCTGTGTTTGTCCTCCTTATGTGAGAATTGGCTTCGGGTAGTTTAGGATTTCTCTTGTGGGTTGTGATCCATGGTATTCTTCTGTAATCTCTTGTAACTTCTGATATCATAGTGGATTAGTGTCGCTTTGTGCCATGGCTTTTTTACCCTCGAGGGGTTTTTCCACGTAAAAATCAGATTGCCTTATTGTGTGTGATGATTTGCTTGTTGATTGCCATTGTTGCATGTTCCTCGCCTGCTTTGATTACTTCCACTGCGGGGCTCCTAACCTCAACAAGTGGTATCAAAGCTAAAAGTTGGGAAGAAGGTAGAGAGAATCTGAGGCGAGGTATCAATGACGTCTTCTAGCATGAGATTTGTTATGGAAAAGGATTCCGTGAAAGAAAAACATAGAAAGCGATCGATATCTATGAAAGAAGTAGAGTTGAAGAAGGTGGATCGGTACGCCAATATCTCAATCAGGTTTGTCGACTGCGATCGGGTTTGATCGGGAGCACTATTCATGGTCGAGTTGCGGGATCAGCAGCGGGATCTACAGTTGCTCATGTGTGGCATGCGCAAGGGCCACATGAGTGAGGGGGTGATGAAGGTGTAAGGATGAAGTCGATGAAGCATGAGAAGTAGTGGAGCTATGATAACGACGAAGTAGAGATGGAGATGGTGCTTGGGAAAGTGTTGCATAAAGATTTGAGTCGTGGTGGAGTTTATTGGGCTTGGACGCCTCAAACCTTCAAGCATGAAGACCACTGATCGGTCGGTCATGTTGGAGATGAAGATAACAGTTACTGGAACTTTTTTGGGCCATCCGGTTGGCTGGCCAACCGACCGGTGGGGTGTTCGACCGATCGGTTAACTGGTCGGCAATTTTCCTTTTGGTCTGGGTTTGTTGCTCGGGTTTGTTGCGCAAGGAGTTTCTAATTTCAGTTTTCCCTATTTAAGGCGATGTAATCCGAGATTAGGGTTGCCGCCAATGGGCCAAGGGACTGAGAGAGTTCTAAGGTGAGAGAAAGAGTTAATGAGGAAGCTTGGAGTTTTCTGGGTTGAGGGAAAGGGCTGTGTTTGTCCTCCTCATGTGAGAAGCTTTGGGTAGCTTGGGATTTCTCTTGTGAGCTGTGATCTAGGGTATTCTTCTGTAATCTCTTATAACTTCTGATATCATATATATAGTAGATTAGTGTCGCTTTGTGCCATGATTTTCTACCCTTGAAGGGTCTTTCAACGTAAAAATCGAATTGCCTTCTTGTGTGCGATGATTTGCTTGTTGATTGTCGTTGTGGTGTGTTCCTCACCTGCTTTGATTGCTTCCGCTATGGGGCTTCTAACCCCAACAGGGTCCAATACCCTTGGTGTAATTAATTCATCATTCATAAACCTCGGTGACATATTACCTAATAAGCATGACCATGTTGGTGCATGGATAGTTCTGGCCACCACTTTGAATGAGTATTTTCTTTATTTGAATGGGTGGCTATTGTTTTTTTTCCAACGGTAGACAGTGTGCCCCATCAAAACAGTGTGGCCCCCATCACATATTTCAGTGATCTGACCATTGTTTTGATGGGGCACACTGTCTACCGTTGATACCCAGCAACTTCTACGATCTGAAAAATTGAGTATACTGTGTATATCCTTCGTCCCATCCTTCGTCCCAGCATAATGTAATTCCCCAACGCGGTCGCACTGTAGTAGCTCTGCATGGCTAGAGGAATGGTAACGGAACGCGCTCACACGTGGAAATGAAGCGCACGTATATAATATCGGACCTGATCTTAAGGAAATCGCAACAATGTAATGCAATACGTATAAGTTCATGCCAATGAGATCATCAGACGGGCCACACCTTCACAAAATAAATCAACGGTTGAGTGAAATCTTACAAATTGTTCGGATTCTATTCATTTTTTTTACCCAGCCAATGATCAGATTTGCCAGACTTCATAACCATAGAATCCACAAAGTACTGAAGATACCACGACTACTCAATCAGATCTTACACACTTGTTGCTGGTTCCCACGCGTGTGCCAGATTTCACGTGAATGACAGTCTGACCCTCTGTTGTGATTGCTGTCGTCTCGTAGTTTTGGAAATAAAAGGGTGATAAGCCATTAAAGAAGAGAGATGATTTTATTCTCTTTTTGTTGTGTCAATGAACGGCTTTGATCATCTATTGGGGTAAGCTTTTGCTAAGCCCGCATGCAGATGCCCTTAAGACGGAAGTTTGGGTCTGTCTACTGATCAGTTCAGAAAGAAACAAATGAACGGCTAATAAAGCTTAACCATATTTTACTAAGCCATCCTTTTGTTAGTAGTAACACTGGCCTGTTTCGTGTGAGGATTTTCAGCCACGGGCATTTTGATCGTCACAGTGGAATCCACGCGATGGATGGATTAGATCTTATACATTAGTAATCTAGACAGTTGATTCGAGGGGACATATAGTGGATGGTGGATTTGCTAAAGCTCTCCTGGTATAAAGGTTTACTTACTCTTCAATAGCTGGACGCGGATTGCCTCCGAAAGCCTTTCGCAGGCATCTCCTGCGTTTGGAATCTAGAAGGGGGGCCCACTATGATGATTGTGAGAAATCTATGCCATCCAACCGTTTTTGTGAGATCATTTTAGGCGTCGAGACCAAAATTGAACAGGATCGAAGACTTAAGTAGGCCAAAAACGTGATGATTGAACTTCCACACTTGAAATATTCGTGGGGTCACAGAAGTTTCGAATCAGGATAATATTTGTGTTTTCGGTTCATCTCACTGGGAATAACATTATGAACAGTATGAATGGCATATAAATATCATTGTGGACTCCAAAGAGGTTTTAATGGTAGGAATTTTCCTACCCACCTTTCGCTTTAGTGAGGCACACTTGGAGTCGGTTCATTTTTTGTTGCAACGCGTAAAATGCTCTCACAAAACATTTGGACAACGTAGATTTCTAACAAACATCACGGTAAGCTCCACCTAGATTCCGAGCGCAATACATGCATGCAATCCGCATCCTCGCTAACTAGAAAAAGCAAAAGCAATGTAGAATGAGTGCATAAGATATTTAGATACGGAAGAATTTGTGAGTCTATCATGTCCAATAGAAGAGCCCAGGCTCACTTGGACATCGGCTTAAAAATCAATTGAATCAAATGTCCAAAATTATTAATAAAAGAGAACATAACAAAATTAATAAATGATTATAAACTAAGTATTTTGTCTCAAAGCCACAAGCTCTTCCTTAGTCAGTATGGCCAATACCCTTAAAGTTTCTTTACCAGGTTGACATCATTTTTCATATTTATCTTTGGTAGATAAAGTTCAACTACACTTATTTACATTTTTAACCCACAACTGTCAACTTGTCAGGCTCAGTGAGTGACCCAACATGGTTCATGCACATAATAGGTAAGATGGTAATACAAATAAACTAATGAAATGCCATGCAATAATACATGATGCATGATTTCAGAATGAAGTCCGTCTACTAGCTTGAGTTGGAGTCCATCAAGCCGTATCAACCTCTTAGGGCCGGCATCTACCCCTTGGGTAAGCTTCCACTATTGCATGGGCATTCAGGGATGATCTCTTAGGTATCTAGTACTTAAGTACTTATAGAAAATTTTAATAGACATAATTAGAACCGTCAATCATGTGGAACCTACCATTTGGATCAATTTCTAAAATTTTAGGCTATTCAACAATTGAATAAGCTGCACCTATGTGGAAATAATAGATGGTTTAAAAACTTCCAATTTTTAGATATTATATGAGGGGAAGATTGGGATTCAAATCATTCAAAATCCTCAAAATGTTATGATTTGAAATCACACCGAAAAGCTAAGATTCCGAAAGAATTGTGTAGCTAACTGCTTACTTTGCAATCCTGAGACACCTTTGAAATATTAAAAAAGGTAATGGCAACTTCAATGCCATCTCTCTACTTGGTTATGCGCTTGAAGATTAATGCAAACTAAAACTTGTGGTCACATCTTGATGGTGAAGGGGTCAATGGCCTAGGTGGGCCCCACTGTGAAGTGGATTGCGTCCTTCCTCAAAGTGTCCATACCAAGGTATGGAGGGGCCCATCGTGATGTATTTGTTTATCTGCTCTGTTCATCCATTTTATAAGATCATGTTAGGATATGGGCCCAAAATCAACGCAGATCCAATGCTTAAGTGGGCCACACCAAACAGTGAGTTGAACCTGGTGACGGCACTCAAATAGTGAGTTGAACCTGGTGACATCACCAGGTTCAACTCACTGTTTGGTGTGGCCCAAAATCTGCCTCCATTTTAGAGTCATACCTTAAAATGATCTTATAAAATGAACAGACAGAGGGGATAAACAGATACATCATGGTGGGCCCCTCCTATGGACGCTTTTGAAGGACGCAATCCGACTCCATTCAGTCCAATGCATAATTTAGGTGGTGCAAAGCAACATGGATTGTCCAAACTATTTTCCTTAATGTGGCCCACCTCAATCACAAACGAGGTTGATTTTTGGGATCCATGCCCTAAATTTTCCAATGGCATCTTATGGTTCGAGTGGATTTCATATAATCATCACAGTGGGCCTTGTAAAAATCAAAGGTGGATGCTTCTCTCCTAATTGTTTCCTTTTGGTGTGGCCCACCTCAATAACAGGTCAGCTAGAATTTTTGGCCCTGGGCTAAACATTGGATTACCTATCCAATGATGGGAGTGGATTTAAGGTACACATCACTGTGGCCCCTTTCAACGGTGAGACTAGTACTTGTTTATTTTTTTTCTCTTTTTAAACTACAGTCCTGAACTCCCGGAACGAGCTTGTAACGTTATAAACCTAACGAGAAGGGGCCAGCACTGCAGGTGTGGATGTTTATGTAAAATCCACTATGACCACTGGTGCTTTAGCCCATGTTAGGCCTAGGCGCCAAAATATGCCACATTTGTGATTTAAGTGGACCATGCGATTGGAAACAGTGTAAAGGGAATCGTGTGCCTTTCGAAATGTTTTGCTTGTTATGGCCCACCTTAATTACAATGGACCTGATTTTTGGCACCCACACCTAAATTTTGGTATGGCAGCTGATGATTGGAATAGATTTCATATGACCATCACAGTGGGCCTTGTAAAAATCAAGGGTGGATGTTTCTCTCCCAACTGTTTACCTTGGTGTGGCCAACCTGAATCACAAGTAATCCTGATTTTTTGGCTCTAGGCATAACGTTGGATGACTCATCTAATGGCAATAGTAGATTTTAGGTACACATCATTGTGGCCCAAATTTAATTATGTGACCATATCTTTCATACATTTTTTTTTCATTTACCCTTGCAAAATAAATTTCTATACACTGGGGTACACAAATTCTATATTGTGATAGGTGCCTTCTTGTAGTAATTTAAATTTGCGTTCACGTATGATTATCGACCATTCATTCGTTCATTCTTCCCACTTAATCATCTGCCACACACATGATCATGGTATGTGATCGACCATTCATCCATTCATCTTATATCTACTTGATCATCTAGCAAAATAGATCTCACTCGTCCATCCACTTGACTATGTATCCCATTCGAGTGCGGATCGTCTGTGTTTAAGGCGCAGAAAAATTCAGTGCCTTCTATTCTCATTGGTCCACATCATCACTAATGACTTCAGCTCACAAAACAAGCCGATTTTCCCTCTCAAGCATGGATTGCGTGCTACATAACCCCACTTTTACTGTGTGGAATTTATCTGGGCCTCACCATGATCTATCTGTTAGATCCTCACTGTCCATCAATTTTTTCAGATTATTCTAAAGTACAAGACAAAAAACCAGGCACATCCAAAGCTTAAGTGGACCACCCAACAAAAATCACAGGATTGAACGAGTAACATTGAAACCTTCCAACGGTCCACTGTGAGGTTTATTTGCCATCTAACCTCTTCATAAGGTCACTTGGACCTTGATGAAGGGAAAACACAAGTATCATCTTGATCAGAGTCGTCTATGTCTTCAAGAAGTTTTCAATGGTAAGCGTTCAATTCCCACTCTTTCCTATCGTGTGGCCCACTTGACCTTTAGATCTAACTCATTTTTGACTTCATAACTAAAAGGTATGAAGCAAAATGGATGGACGGTGTGGATCTAATAAATACATCATGATGGACTCCACAGAAGTTCCACATTTCAACCGTTCGGATTTTCTTCTCTCTAAGCTAGCAGCGGAATTCTTGACGTGGGAAATTTATGCGGGCCAATGATGATTTATTTCTGAGATCTACACCGTTCATATATTTATTCAGTTCTTTCTAGGTTATAAGGCTAAAAAACAAGGCATATCCAAAACTCAAGTGGAACACACCATAGGAAACAGTGGAAGTGATGCTACCGATTGAAAACTTCTTAGGGCCACAGATGGCTCTGATCAAGCAGATATTTGTGTTGTACTTTCATCCAGGTATGGGTGGCCTTATGAACAGGTTAGATGTAAGATAAGCCTCACGCTTGGCCCTAGGAAGGTTTCAACCACAGTTTGTGTAATCCCCGTTGCTTTCTTTGGTGTGGTCCACTTGAGCTTTGGATGTACCTCATTTTTGGAATCACGCTCTCAACCTATTTGGAAACATTGATGGACGGCGTGGATGTAACACGAAGGTCATGGTGAGGGGTGGTCAAGTTTCACTCGTTAAAAGTTGTGCTATGTAGCACCCAGTGCACTGTTAAGAGAGAAATTGGGGGTATTCCGTTAGGGGGGAGATATTGAAAATGACGTGGGCGAATGAGAACGCCCGCACTGGAAATTCCAGTACTTTCAACACAGACGATCCGCACCCATCCCATTCATGTCTAGTATAATTCACCAATGTAGCACATACGTGTGTATCATGAGCATTTAAGTTTCAAATGTTAATAGTATTTGTTAAATACTATTAAAAAAAAAAAACATCAACATATATTAATTAGTAGTGAAGGTATTATTAGGTGAGTGAGGTGATTGTGATCAGTGATCAATAATCTAGGCTGTTCATAAATATATATTAAAAAATTACATGCATGAATGACCAGCATTTGACTTTATTTATTTTTAGCAAAAACAAATAATTTCTTTCACCAATTAACTTTATTATTTTTAGCAAACACACAGGCTTTTTCTTTAAGTTTGCCTGAGCAATCACATGTTTTTGCAGAAGTATAGTACGGCCATCTCTCCCATGTAAATATCGCAAAATGAAATGGCAATCGGGTTCGTCCATCTATTAGGATCTATAATGAATAGAAATCGTTTTAGAAATCATGTTTATCAGGCAATTCTGTTGATCTGATTAACGTCCTTGAAAACCACGGAATTTGCATTTTCTTATAGACGAAGTCATTTGTACAACAATCAAATTGTGGGCCCGTCATGGATGGGACCTATGTGAACAGTGGATTGAGGGGCTCAGATTAAGTACTACCCCCACCAAGACCTACCTAGAGAGGGACGGTCCAATCAGGGCTGGGCTCTGTGTGGCCCATTATGGTCTATATGTTTGCATCAGTCCAAAATTGGCAGATTTAAGGCTCAAGCGAACCACACGACATGAAGCAGTGGAGATTGGAATCCTACCATTGAAAACCTCTCGAAGCCACAGAAGTTTAGGATCAAGCTGATATTTATGTTATCCCTTCATATATACTAGTTTACGGGACCTATGACTATGAACAGGTTGGATGAAAAATAAACATCACAGTGTGCTGTAGGAAGTTTTCAATGTTAGGATATCAATCCCCACTGTTTCCTATGGTGTGGTCCACTTGAACCTTCGATCTATCTCCTTTTTAGGCTCATGCCCTAAAATGATCTTTAAAGATGGGTGGATGGCGTGGATAAAACATATAAATCACTGGGGACCTCATAGAGCCCCTCACAGGACCGTCCCATCTCTTGGTAGGTCATCGTGGAGTGGTACGCAATCAGCATTTTGTTGTGATTTAGGCTAACCACAACAGGGCCCATGATTTTAAAGGTCCCGTCAACATGTATAGGGCCGTTTGTTTCATGGAGGAATGGCAATTTTGTTCCATAACATGGCCCACCATACGTGCTCTCTTTTGCCTTATCTATTTTGTGGCCATATATATATGAATCTGGATCCTCTGTTGAAACCGAGCAGAGAACCTCTGCTTCTGCTGCTCTGATTGGTCCACTTCATCCAGCTCAGCTCTGACACAGTCATCCTGATCTGGACCAATCAGAGAAGTGACAAGCAGAGTTTCTCTGCTTTTTCAACAGAGGATCCGGACTCTACACACACACACACACACACACACACACACACACTCTGACCGTGAGACTCGAATTCAAGGATCTTCAATAAGAAATCTGATCACCCTATTGCCAACGGTACACCAAGTACTATATATCCCTCCAACTAGGGCTGCACACAATTCAATTTATGATCAATTTATCGATTGAATCGAATCGAACAAATCGAATCGAATCGAATCGTTTTCTAAGATCAATTCAATTCAATTTTTTTTTTTTAAGTCAAATTCAATTTTCAGTTCTGATGGATAGAATCGAATCGAAAATCGAATTAATCTATATCAAATTGAATCGATTGATCAAATTGAGTATATATATATATATGAAAATCGAATTAATCTATATCAAATTGAATCGATTGATCAAATTGAGTATATATATATATATATATATATATATATATATATATATATATATATATATATGGAAAATGTACTATGCGGTCGACCTCATGGGAACTTCCCATGAGGTCGAGCTGTGTGGGCCCCACTATGATGTGTGATGAGCATCCACTCCATTAGTCAGATGCACCATTCCATAGTGGGCCATGGGACTAAAACTCAGGCCAATCCATGACTTCTGTGGGCCACACCATAGACAACAGTTAAGAGTGAATAGCCACCCATTAAAACTTTTATGATTGTTTATAGGATGAAATGAGATATGGTTAAGAAATCCAGCCCATATATTGTATGTGTCCCAATTAAACAAGAGTTCACACCAAGTTTCAACCGTATCCAAAACTCAGGTGGGCACCAACAAGTGTTTTTAGATGCTGTAGGCACGATTGTTTTAGTTGGTATGGCCCATTTAAGTTCCAAATACAACTGATTTTTTAGATATACTATAACCAATAGGGGATCCATCAAATGCATGGTGTGGATTTCTGATATACATCACAGTGGGGCCCACACAGCTCGACCTCATGGGAAGTTCTCATGAGGTCTACCACATAATACCTTTTCCCTATATATATATATATATATATATATATATATATATATATATATATATATATATATATATATATATATATATATATATATATATAGTGTGCGTGTGTGTGTGTGTATTTTATCTATGCCCTCTATTCATTTTTACATCTGAATTTAAGGAAAAATTTCAAAAATTAGAAAGATTATATCTCATATTACCACACCACAACAAAACAATGGGGATTGAACGTCCACCATTAAATTCTTCCTAGGGCCCATTGTAATGTCTATTTACCATCTAACCTGTTGATAAGCTCACATAGACCTTGAGGAAGGGAAAAAACAAATATCAGCTTGATACCAAACTTCTAAGGCCCTAAAAAGTTTTCAACAATAAGTGTCAATCCCCCACTGTTTTCTTGTGGTGTGGTCCACTTGAGATTTGGATGTCTCATTTTTGGCATAATGTCTTAGAATCAGATGGAAAATGGACGAAGGGCCTAGATAAAACACATACACCATGGTGGGGCCTACAGAGCTTTGAAACCACCCTTTTGCATATTCGCGCCCACCCAAGAGTCCAAGACGAATTGGATTGCATACTTAGTAACTCAATGCGCTTTGCGTACTGAGCAAACTTTGTGGGGCCCATGGTGATTTATTCATTTTATCCACTCTGTTCATCCACTTTAAAAGATAATTTTATGTATCGAGCCCAAAATTGAAGCATATACAAAGCTCAAGTGGCACACACCACAGGAAACAGTGTGAATTGAACCTCTACTATTAAAAAATTATTGTAGGCCACGGAAGTTTTGAATCAAGCTGATATTTGTGTTTTTCATTCATACATGTCTACCTGACCTTACGAACGGGTTGGATGACAAATAAACATCACTGTGGGCCCTAAGAAGGTTTTAACGGTAGAAATCATTATTCCCACAGTCCCACTGTTTCATGTGGCATGGTCCACCCAAGTTTCAGATATGCTTCAATTTTGGGCTCAACGGCTAAAATGAATAAGCAAAACGAATGGACGATATGGTAAACCAAATGCTTTCAAAGTAGGCCCAATTAAGTTTACTCAGTATTACAAAAGTGTACTAACTTAGTACGTAATTTGAAGTTCAACCAAGAGTGAATTAAGTATTACGTTAGTAACAACTTAGTGGGTGTTACCCCTACCGTGTGGGGCCTACCTTGATGTATTTTTTGTCTATCCATTACATTCATCAAATTTTACATCTTATTTTAAGACATGATCCAAAATTATAAGAAGATCAAATCTCAGGTGGACCATACCAAGAGAAAGAGTGATGAATAGCCATTAAAAACATTTTTTGAGCCTCAAAAGCTTTGGATCAATACGATCTTTCTCATTTCCACGTATGAACTAGTTATTATGCATATGTTTTCAGAAGTATTTCTACTAATATTACTATTTGGGGCATTATAAAATCCAAACCTACAAAACCTATAAGTTTTCAAATTGCAATGTGTGAAAAATTGAACAAATTAAATCGAAAAATTTATCAATTCAATCTCAATTCAATTTTAAAAAAATTGGGTCAATTCAATTTCAATTCAAAAATTTAAAATTAAGATCAATTCAATTTCAAATTTATCCAAAATCGAATTGATGTGCAGCCCTACCTCCAACATAACATTTATGTACGAAATCGATGCCATTGAAATGGTATGCCCCACAATGAAGATCAACCCATTATAAAAATCACACCTATCAGCATTCTGGATGAGCAACATCTATATTTTGAGTCAGACTGTTGGTTCCTTCAGTGAAGGGTACCTGATGAGCGGATTGGTGTGATTTTTGTGCGGTGTGATCTTAATGGCAGGGCCTACCATTTTCATGGTGCGATTGGTTTTTTTTATTTTTTGCAGGAATTTCAGTATAATATCTTTTTTTCTTTTTTTTGTCATGCGACACCCACCCACGCCTGATGGGTTTCGAGACTAAGACCTCTTGTTGTAACTCATGAGAGTCTACCAACGGAGGCAAGGCCCGAACCCGATTATATAATATCCCTTAAAAAAGGTAGAGTTTGAAATTCTCCCGAGAAATTTCCGGGATGAGAAATTGCCGAGAACAAGAGAAGCGGATTGCGTGGTGTGCAACACACCTCGTTTGTGTGTTTACGTCACCAAGTTCTATGTACCCCACCATGATGTAAGTGTTATATCCACACCGTCCATACATTTTTTGAGATATTTCTAGGACGTGGACCCAACAGTGAGAAATATCTAAAGTTCATGTGCACCACACGACAGTAAGCAGTGAAGATTAACACATACCATTGTGAACTCCTCGGGCCCACAGAAGTTTTGGATCTAGCCGATGTTTATTTTTTTCTCTACATACATTCCTGTGTGACCATATGAAAAGGTTGGATGTTAAATAAACATGATGGTGAGCCCAGGAAGGTTTCAACGATAGGATTCGTTGTCCCCACTTCTTTATGCGGTGTGATCCATATGAGATTTATTTCTGTCTCATTTTTCGGCACACGACTTAAATTGACTTTTAAAAATTGATGGACAGTCTGGATATAATACATACATAATGGTAGGAGCCACATAACTTGGTGACATCAACCCATCGGTGGTGTATGGCACCACCACGCAATCCGCATCAACGAGAGTACTGAAATTTCAGTACTACGCCAGAATACTAGAATTTGTCCCACGTCTATAAAAGCCGGCCCGAGAAAACTTTTGCTACACCCACGAGTTAGCTACGCTGGCTACACCGGCTGTAGCAATGACCCACCATGATGTATGTGCTGTATCCACACCGTCCATCCATTTGGTGAGATCATTTTAGGGCATGAAACCAAAAATGAGACAAATCCAAAGCTCAATTGGACCCAGCACAGAAAATAGCGGGGATTGAACGCTAACCATTAAAAAAATTTCGAGGGCCACTTGAGCTTCAGATCTGCCTCGTTTTTGGTTTCTCGCCCAAAAAATGATCTCGCCAAATGGATGGACGGTGTGGATATAACAAATACATCATGGTGGGGTCATTGCTAGACCCGGTGTAGCTAGCGTAGCTAACTCGTGGGTGTAGCAAAATTTTTCTCAGCCGGCCCCATGCATGATCTTCAACCACACACCCTCTCTCTCTGTCTCTCTCTCTCTGCAACTCTCTCCCTCTCCCTTCCTCCCTCAACAAAAATGGCCAAATGTATTATTCTCTCCATTTTCAAATTTTTAGTTACTTTGGTTCTTTTAATATCGACTATTCGTTCCGTTGATGCGAGGGTACCGCAGCCAAAGCCGTACTGCTGCCCCAACAGGAAGTGCTGCCTCAAGAAAGGCACCAATGAAAATAGTGGCTGAGTAGAGATAGAGAGAGTCTATGTAAGAGGGGATATGAGTGTCCTCTTTTCTTCTTCTGCTTCTTCTTTAGTTTTTAATGTGTGTGTGGTGTTTTTTTTTTTTTTTTCGAGTTTTTAATGTTTGATGTGTCTTTTGTAGATGTATATATTGAAATGAAAGTAATGTTCCCCTCTTTATCTCCCTCTTCTTTGCATCATATTACAGTAAATCCGCAAAATGCCCCACTGAGCATCTCTCTCTCTCTCTCTCTCTCTCTCTCTCTCTCTCTCTCTCTCTCTCTCTCTTTTCTTTATTTTAACACATCCTAATCAACCATTAAGCTATTATGGGCTGGAGGGTGTAAAGTTTTTTTCATTTTCTTTTATTTTTTATAATGATAGCACAACATCAGATCTAACCCTGAATCACTCACCACGCACACTACACCGTCTCTACCAGGTCGGCTAACTGTATCGAAAGCTCACCATGCACCTGGCTGCATTTGGGACTACATGGTCCACATCACCTATCTGGACTGTACATTAATGGGTCTACTCCACTTTGCAGAGGCTGCTTAGAAAAGAAAATAATACTTTGATTATCCAAACCATACAGTCAGTACCATTATAAAATGGATGGACAATCCAAGTTTGGTCGCACTGTTCGGGGCCTTGCCTCGTTGGTAGACTCTGCGGAGTTTCAACAAGAGGTCTAGGTCTCGAAACCCATCAGGGTGAATTCCCGCTCCTAACAGGATCACCAGTGGGTGCGTCGCATGACTGACCGGGTGTGTGTTGCGCGATTAACTGGGTGGGTGCGTTGTATGACTGACTAAAAAAAGTTTAGTAGTAACTCTGCATGGTTAGAGGAATGGTAACGGAACGCGCTCACACGTGAAAATGAAGCGCACGTGTATAATATCGGACCTGATCTTAAGGAAATCGCAACAATGTAATGCAACACATATAAGATCAGGCCAATGATATCATCAGGTGGGCCACACCTTCACAAAATAAATCGAGGGTTGAGTGAAATCTTACAAATGGTTCCGATTCTATTCATTTTTTTGACCCACCCAATGATCAGAATCTACACAGTGAAGATATCACCACTAGTGGATCAGATCTTACACACGTGTGGATGGTTCCCACGTGTGATGCCAGGTCTGACCCACTGTTGTGATTGTTGTCGTTTTCGTAGTTTTGGAAATAAAAGGGTGATAAGCCATTAACGAAGAGAGATGATTTAATTCTCTTTTTGTTGTCTCTTCTCAACGAGAAGTGTATGACAGTTGGTGGGCCTTCATCATTCAATTTGGTGGGCCATGCCATGAGAACGTCTTTGATATTCTTTTGGGGAAGCTTTTGCTAAGCCCACACGAATGTGCAAACGAACCCACCTACGAACGTGCGTGTAAGATTTAAGGGAACGGATTGCCTGTGACACCGTGGCCGGGGCTGTGTGGGATCCACAGGGAAGTCCGTGACAAATCCACTACATCCATATGTTTTTAAAGACAAAAATAGGGCAGGATTATAAAAATCAGGCAGATTCAAAACTCAGGTTGGGCCACACCAACAAAACAGAGGGAACACCAAAGTCCACCGTTGAAATCTTTATGGAATTGACCATGATGTTTATGTACCATCCAAACGGTTCAAAGAATTATTAACATTCAGATAAACTGTAAGAAAAAGTATCATCCTAATACAAAACTTTTATCACAGCTAAGTGTTCAGTACCCACTGTTTCGTGTGGTATGGCCCATCTGAGTTATGGATCTGCATTATTTTTAAAATAATATCCTAAAGTGGTCTTCCGAAACAGATGGACGTAGTGGATTTGTCACGGACATCCCTGTGAGTCCCACACAGCCCCAGCCAAAGGGATATCCCTGTGGCCGGGGTCTCAGGCAATCCGCTCCCAAGATTTAACTGTGCATCAGATGGGACCAACATGCAGATGCTCTTACACGGAAGTTTGGCCTGTTTAATGATCAGTTGAGATAGAAGCAAATGGACGGCTAATAAAACTTAACCATATTTTTCTAAGCGATCTTCTTGTTTGTTACAATGGCCTGTTTCATGAGAGGATTTTCAGGGATGGGCATGTCGATCGTCACAGTGGGATCCACGCGATGGATGGATTGGATCTTATACATGTGCTGTGCTGGTACCTGGGATTCCTGCGTGTAAGCTTAGCAAACCTCTTACTCGCCTGTCTTTTGGTGCATAGACTCCTATCGCCAGGTACAGAGCCCATCTTCACATGTCAGTAATCTTGACAGTTGATTCGAGGGGACATATGGTGGACGGTGGATTTGCTAAAGCTCTCCTGGAATAAAGGTTCCTAACTCTTCAATAGAAAGCTTGGAAATAGACGGTTCAGAGAAAAAGCAAAAGAACCATAGAATGGATGCACAAGATATTTAGGTATGGAAGAATTTGTGAGTCTAACATGTCTATTAGATGAGCCCAGGTTCACTTGGTGGGCCGCATCGTATGAAATAGTTTAGGGGCATAACCCACGATTGATTTCCATTGGGCGCTACTAGAGGCTAAAAAATGGCTTGATGTTTGTGGGATTGCTAATCCTAGGCAAATATTTTATGTCATGCGTTGAAATTTGGATACAGAGCGTGTACCCTCGTGCTTTGATTATGGGGTATGACTCGTACTTCTAAAATATTTTACCACAAGTCATACAGTTAGTTGGAGGCACAATTATTATTTAAATTAGATTTTCATCACACTACATATCATTAATCACAAACAATTTATTCTGACCATCTATATGTCTATAAATGTTAATCCATTTGACTAAGTCCTTCCATTCGAAATTTCATTTAAATGTATCATCATTGAATCAAAGATACAAAATTAATAACAGATAACATATATAACAAAAAGCTAACAATATAATTATAAACTAAGCATCTTGTCTCAAAGTCACAAACTCTTATTCAGTCCAGTATACAATCCCCTTGAAGTTTCTCCACCGGGTCAACGTCACTTTTCATATTCATCTCTGATAGGTAAGCTTCGACTACACCTATTTACATTTTTAATTATCAACAATTATCAACTGACCAGGCTTAGTAAGTGACCCATCATGGTTCGTGCACATAATAGGTAAGATAATAATGCAAATGAGCTGATAAAATGCAATGCAATAATGCATGATGCATGATCCGAGTGAGAAGTTCGTCCATCAGCTTGAGTTAGAGTCCGTCAACCCTATTAAGGTTGGCATCTACCCCTCGAGTAGGCTTCCACTATTGTGTGGGCATCCATGGGGTCCCCAAGGTATCCGGTACTTTAAGTACCTACAGATCTTCTAGAGGGGTCCTTCGGGTACGCACCATGATGCATGTAGATGGACGCATTTAATGCATATGTTCACATATCATTGCACAATCTCGTCTCTCCACATGAGAGGTCACAATGTAATACCATCTTGTCCCTCCGTGAGAGGTCACAATATAATACAGATTTGCTTCATCATATGAGAGATAATATCTCTTTTTTCTTTGTTTCTCATATGGGTAATCAAAATACTTAATTTGTGCTCATTAATGCTCATGTAATTCATAGTAAATATCATGACACAGTAGCTCAAATACAACTCATTCATTAAATACATACAATCCACCAATCATCAACTAGAGATCCCATATATGCAATCCATCTTAACCGTGATGGAGAGGAAACATGTTGGGATTCACTCACTTGTTGTTGGTGATGCATATCCCTCTAGTCCTCCAATACATGGATTGGAGCCAAGTCCTAAAACACAATCATCATACAACTATCTTTATTTATTCGAACCATTTGATACCCTTTCTCGATTAATAGTTTGCTGTCTAGTTTACTAAAGTCTTCTACTATTCAGTTATTCAAGGTAAGTAAATATTGACACTTCAACTCAATAAACCAATACAATCACGATGGATAGACATTTCTCGGTTGACCGAACCCTGTTTTCGATCGACCAAAGGCCTCCTCGATCGATTGAAGCTTTCTTTGGTCAAAATTATAAATTGCTTTAGCTTTTAGAGAAATGCATCCCTCAGTCGACCCAGCCCTTCGTTGAGTCGATCGAAGGCTCCCTAAGTCAGCCAAATCCCCATTCGGTCATTATTCCAAATTGCTTTAGGTAATCTGAAACTAAGCTCGTCAGTCAATCGCACCCACGCTCTCGGTCGATCGAAGAACGTATAGTTCCCCAAAACAATCGATTTATATTCTTATGCAATTCTCTTGATCTCTTTGATTCTAAAGGATTTGTGGTCATCATGGTTCAGATCTGGACCGCCCCTCTAATGTTCTTAAGATGGGCTATGATAATAGATCTAAGCTATAATGATCATCATAAATCCCAATTTACATGATTAATTTCTAACTATAATGATCTTAATGGCCCATTAGAAGATTCGATCCATACAAGATACTTTCCACAATATATATTGGTTAAAACGGATCAAATGCCCTCGATGGTCCATAGTGAAATCAACATTTATTCTTAGGTTGAAGTAGTGTGGCCCATTTAAATGTCGGAACATCCCAAGATTTTGGGTCCTAGTATGATTTAACCTAGTGATCCTTGTGATTCGTACAGATCAGGTCCGCTACATTTAGACAGCCCACATAAATTGCTAGATCTATAGACTTCGCATTATAATATTCTAGATCACAAAATTATCGATAGATCGTAACAATGGACGATTGGCTGATCAGTTCCGTCTATTAGATAGATATGGGAAAATTTGTAGAAAGCAATAAAAGATAATGAAAATAATCAAAACATCCAAAATCTAAGCTCCCAGTAAAACTCCCTCTCTTCTTTCTCCCCTCTTTAATTTTAACTTTAGCGTTTAAGTAGGGTTCTCTCTCTCTTTGACTCCCATTTAAGAAGAAACCTGTTGGGAATGAGAGATAATGAAGGAGATAGGAGATATATGTTGTCTCTCTAATTTAAGTAATTTGACTTTAAAATAAAATCTAATTACGGATTCCCATTATTATCACTATTATGGTGGTCATCTCCTTGTATGGTTAGGATTGACATTAAGGTTTAGGTTTGATGATAATATTACGGTATAGATCTTCTTGTGAATTATTAGATTGGGTTTTCTATATGCATGGTATGATGGATGATGGAATGGATTAATGGACCAAAGTGCATGGATGGCTAAGATTCATATGCACAGGGATAAGATGGTTGAAGATATAGAAGGCCTACATTTGGTGAACCACAACCTTGGGTTTGAATAGAAAGCAAGAATGAAAACGGAAGAAAGGATAAGGTTTCCCTTTAGAAACTAGTCGCGATTTCTATGGAACCGAAGTGGGGTCTACCATCATGTTTAAGTCAAATCTGAATTGTCCATCGAGTTCTCTAGATGATGATCAGTCATCGGGTGAAAGATGAAATAAATACGAATATCAGGTGGCCATGTCGAACAGTTATATCCTTAATCTCCATGGATGGTTGTTGAGCTAATATGTAAAGAAATATTTTTAATTAGTTGGGGAGGATCTTACGGGTGGAGGAGGTTTCCATTTGATTTTCCTGGGAAATGGAAATGCCTAGAAATATCCCATTATTACTTCTTTACTCCATTTGAATTTCGGTGTAATTCTTACCTCAGTTCAAAAGTAGTTTAAAATTATGGGCCCCACCGTGATATATATGATATATCTGCTCCGTCCATTAGTTTTACTAGAATATTTTGAGACATGAGCAAAAAAATGAGGCAGATCCAACATTTAAGTGGCCACACCATAAGAAATAGTGGCAGTTAGAAGTTTTTAATGATACGTGTTGGATTCCCTTTTTCCTGAGGTGTGGTCCACCAAAGCATTGGATTTTACTCATTTTTTTATCCATGCCCTATGTTCATTTGGCAAAACAGATGAATGGTGTGGATAAGCCACATACATCATGGTGGGCTCCACCTATATTTCACTATTCTCCTCGATTTTAGCAATAGAAAAGTAGGGAGTCAAAATAATACGTTCAAAACAGCATAGTAAATACCCAGGAAATAATTATTATACATTTACATTGATATGACTTTTAGTTCCATTTCTCAGCTGGCTGCCCACTTGCGCATGCCTCTTCCTACCGTAGAAGCTATACTGCGATATTTGTTATAAAATCCACCCAGTTCATTAGGTTTCGCTTGATCAGGTTAGTCAAGAGCTCAAAAATGTAGTGGATCCAAATCTTAGGGGCAATAATGAAAGGAAACACATTTCCTATGTTCACTGCCGCATAGACAGGAGGAAGAAGGCATGTACATATCCTAATTCCAATTTTACCTTTTCTATTGTCTTAAATTCTTTCCCCCGTGTTTCTCTGTAGCACAGTCCAATTGGTGTGAAACTGAACTACATCCCATCATTTTATAGCTCTTTTTACTACCCAACTATGAGCCTTGATCTCTTCAAGATGACCAAGATGCTTTCTTAATGAATTATATTATTTTGTGGTCTAAAATAACATGTGTATGTGTCCCCTGGAAAAGTTAGCCACTAGTCTTGACATATCCTATATGATCTTCGAGATGGTCGGTTTATTATGACTTTTGAATGGCCCACTTGGTGGATCCAAATATGATTGACGGTTAGATGATGTCCTAAAATTAGAGTAAGTGTATAGTTATAATCCTAATCACATTTACAAGTTGTTGTACAGCCCGTTTTGCGAACATAATAGTACAAACTGATTTTTAGATGTGGTCTACGTTTAGAAGGTACATCGTCCACTTGTAATGACATGTTTATGTATACAAACTTACTTATATTAGTAGGTTAAGTCTATTCCTAGGAGATGAACGAGATGGACAAATCATGTTCTAAATTTGATATGTGTACGGATGGATGTGGAGATTGGGTAGTTCGCTTGCCATGATCGGGTGGTCTAAATTCAAAATAGACAATCAGATGTCTTCATCTTCATTGATGATGATAGAGTATTTCTATGGTTGGTTTTGCTAATCAAGTGAAAATACTTGGGTATTCGGTGGTTCATCTTAAGAATTAACATTCGAATGACTTAATCTATAGGCGAAAATTACTCCCCGTGGTGTAGATTCGAATTAAACCACGCATAGACGGTCAAAATTAATTGATCTATAAGTGTACGATTGAACAAGTGTAACCATAAATTCTCATGTACAGTGAACTCGCACTCAATATTCTGGGTTATTACACTTCGAGTTGGACGTCATATACACAACACAGGCCCTCCACGAAATCAAGGGTGGGCATCCCTTCAACAGGCACGGCTTGGGTGGATCCCCCATCCACCTACCTCGGTGGATCCCTAACTGTAGGGCCTACTTTGATGTATCTGCCTAACCCCATCCATCCATTTTGAGAGCCCAGTTTAGGGCATGATCCAAAAAATGAAGCAGTTACAAATCTTAGGTGGAACGTACTGCGAGAAAAAGTTGTAATTGAAACCGCACCATTAAAAGGTTCATGGGGTCACTGGAATGTTTATTTTCCATCCGACCTGTTGATAAGGCCACAAATATCTGGATGAAGAGACCACACAAATATCAGCTTGATACAAAACTTTTGCGGCCAATGAGAAGTTTTTAATGGTCGACTACCACTGTTTTCTGTATTATGGTCCACCTGAGATTTGGATCCACTTCATTTTTGTGATCATCACCTAAAATGAGATTTCAAAACGGATGGATGGCATGGATGTAAGGCACATAAAACGGTGGACCCCATGTCAGGGATCCCACCCACATCTTGGGATCTACCGAAACCACTGTTTCTGTATTATGGTCCACATGAAATTTAGATCTGCTTCATTTTTTGAATCATGCCCTGAAATGAGTTTTCAAAACGGATGAACGGCATGGATACAAGGCACATACATCACGGTGGTCTCACGTCAGGGATCCCGCCCTCCTCAGTGGATCCAACGATCTACCGAACCCTTCAACTGTTTTCAGGTCGCGTGTCCCATCCGAGTCATACACCGGCGTAATTTTTGGGCCCATAGCCAAGCAATGGATGACACTTCTGGTGCTCAGAGTGGATGCAGAAGAAACTTTACCGTGGGCCCAAATGATTCAATGAAAATATTTTTACCATAATTTGGATGGTAAAAACTTCACCGGTAGAAACATTTTCACCAGAGTCGATTGTAGGACATTTGACACCTGAACCATTCATGGGCAAGGTTAATGGTCTGGATGTCCTGACCAAATAATCAATCTTAGCCACCTTCAAAGAAGGTCATACCATGCACTCAATGAGATGGAAAAAAAAATGGACGGCGTGGATATACAAAAAATACAACAAGGTGGGCCCCAACGTGGAAAAACGGATGAACGGGGTGGATAAGACACATAACTCATGGTGGGCCCCAGAGAGTTTACTCAGTATGCTAACTCTACGCCATCCGATTTGGCATGACAACTATCACCAGGGCCCGGGTTCGCTGTAGATGGCTCACATGCAAACATAGAGTTTTCTAATATTCGACGTCATGTCCCACAAATGGGCTGTGGATTAGGTGCTGCCCCGGGCTCACCCAAGACGGTGCGGTCCTTACAATGGGGCCCACCCTGATGTATGTATTCTATATCTAAGCCGTCCATCCATTTTGTCAGATCATTTTAGGAATGAGCAGTAAAAATGAAGCAGATCCAAATCTCAGGTAGACCATACTTTAGGAATCAGTGGTGATTGAATGCCCTACCATTAAAAATTCCTAGGGCCTGCTGTAATGTCTCTTTAATGTTTAGTATAGAATAAAATAGCAATATCAGTATGAACCAAAACTCTCAAGTGTCCCATTAATGGTCAATCACCAATTTTTCCTACGTCATGGTCCATCTGAGAATTCGATCTGCTTCATTTTTAGGGTCAAGCCCTAAAATGATACGTGAAAACGGATGGACAGCGTGTATATAGGATAACTACATCAACGTGGGCCCCACGGTAAGGGCCGCACCGTCCTTGTGATGCATGGGTCGCACCTAATCCGGTCCCCACAAGTTAACTTTGCTGGCATGTGTGAAACTTGTTCAGCGTCCTCAGAGTGGCGCATGTGATGCCTGCTAAATCTCCAGCGATGCTTTCGCTGGCCAGTCCCGTGCCACTTATAAATGTCACTTTTGCCACATATAAAGGGCCCATTGATTTGGACCGTTCAGATGCTTTATTATTCTCTACGCTTTTCTCGGTTTCAAGTCAAACTCACCTCTTTTTAATGCTATTTCTATTTAAAAAGGTGTGGCCCCCACCGGATGGCCCACAGATATTGATTTCAATCCACAATCTCTCTCTCTCTAATGTTTTCCTGCCGTTCATGTTGTCGGAATCACTGTGGACATTCCCTAGCCAAAAAATCAGGAAGGTCCATCAATGGTGTGGTCCAAATATATGGATAAGAGTTTTGTGGATTAAAAAAAAAAAAAAAAAAAAAAAGGATATGGATTGTGTAGTGAGGCGCTCATCACCCTTTCTCGAGTGTGAAGACTTTGCAGGGTCCACTGTAATGTATTTATTCGTCCATCTATTTTTCCAGCTTATTTTTAGAAATGAGACTAAAATTGAAGTATATGAAAAGCTCGCCTGTAACAAACTACAGGAAATTTTTTGAAAGCCACAGGGGCTTTTAATCAAGCTGATATATGTGTTTACCCTTAATCCAAGTCTGGACAACCTTATGAATAAGTTAGATGATAAATGAACATCAGTGTGGACCCTAGGAAGGTTTCAACGGTGGACATCATTATCCCACATCATAGTAGGGCCCACAGTGCTCGACCTCATGGGAAGCTCCGATAGGCTGACCTCGGAAAACCACGGTTCACATCTATGTACACCGGATGGATTCGATCCTCAGGTTCTTAGTATGTACAATTGGGTCCATAAGTGATATAGACCATCGATCCGATGGATGATGGTCCATCTATAATCGAAGCTCCTAATCAACGATCAGGATCGTGGCCTTATTCATTTACACAAGATACGTGTATTTTGTGCGTGATTATCGAAATTCTTTTCATAGTGCCGGACAGGTGACCGTAGGATGGATGGTTATCCGTTAACGAATGCAAGTATGCCATTTGCCGCCAGATCTGAACCCGTTCCTGAGCTGGTTGCACTACATCTCATCCGATCACGTGAAATTTATTTGCACCCTCATAACGCACAGGTGCACGATATCCAAGCCATTCATTGGAGGTCACGGTAGAAATCGGATTGCGTACTGTGGGGCCCACCATGAGTTATGTGTCTTATCCACCCCGGCCATGTACCTACTGGTGAATGATCCGTGTGCCATCTGAACCCGTTTACCTTTTTTTTTATTATTATTTATCATTTCAATGTTACTCATGTGGCCCACCTGAACAGTGAATCTTTTTTTTATACAAGCAGGTACATTTCCACATCCATTTCTACATGATGTATGGATCGGATCCCTCGTTCATGCTACGACCCACCTGATTAGTGTATAGGGATATCATTTTTGGACAGGACATCTGTATGGTGAGGCCCACTTCATGGATATGGGAAGCAATATGAGGTTGTCAATGGGCCGGGCTCAGGCCTGAAAAATCAGAAATTTTGAATAGGGCCGACCGATGGCCCGGCCCGAGATAGTTCAAAATGCGGGCCGAGACCTACCCCTGACCCGGACCATTGACAGGCCTAGATATAACCCTTGAAATTAGCTAGGATTGTGACACTTGGGCTAGTTGACCAGCAGCCCAACCCGACCCACTGCCATCTTTATAGATGTGTGTATGTACCTTGAAACACATACGCATGGGCATGACTAGTACAGACTATTGCTATCATGGACTGGGCGTGCTCGATACCTGACCCAAGGAATCACTGGCCTTGATCTGGGCCAAGCTATATTGATAATCTATCAGGGCCTGAACTGTAAGAACTAACCCAACCTAAGGGGCCCAGAAGTCTAGGCCTGAGTCCGCGGGCCTAGCCCAAAACTTGATTGGCTGATCTGACCCGTTGACATCCTTACGACAAACCTGCTTTTATTTATTTATTTATTTTTTGGTTAAGCAACTTTTAAAAAGGAAACGCTTGCTGAAACTCCGAAAGAATGCATGGTCCAGCCCTTGTATCGGTCGGCCCAATGGACTTGTTATTTAGTGGACAGGAATCGTCCACAGCACTGGCGGCTTCATGAAGTACCCAAGGTATGTGGGGCACAACATCTTGAACATATTAATCCACTCCGTCCATCATGTGGAAACCATTATTTGAACCGTAGATACAAAATATTGGTCTGATTTAAAACTTCTATGGGCCACACCATTGGCAACAATGTAAAATTATTCCTAAAACCTCTAAGTTCAGGCGGTGGGCCCTACCTGAGTTAGTTTTGGGTCAGGCTGATTTTTGTTGCTTCACTTTATCATCATGAATTACACCTGAGTTAACGATTTTCATACAAACCTATGGTTGGCATCATATCCCTATTGATCCCCCTCGTGTATCTTACCTAATTTTTCGATCTGGCTGTTTTTGAACCCCCCCGGGTTTAGAATCGATGATAGAACCTGATTGACGGATTTGATTGTACACATGCAACATGGTGGGCCCCACCGAGCTTATACGTTTTAGGTGATGTAGATTATTCCATACGTATTTAGTGGTTTTTTTTTTTTTTGGCAAATGTATTTAGTGGTCCATTTGTCCGTCGGTGCATGGAGTGGCCAGATTAACAGGAAAAATGTCAGAGCCATCTCTCAACGGGACACGTGGCAGGTTAATGCATCCATTGGGTACAACCATATACAAGGCGCCAGGACAGTTGGTTTATGTTGTAAAAATAAAATCCATAGGACAATCCTGTCCATTGCTTTTCTACATTTGATCCAACTGCATATATATAAACTGTGACCTAAAATATAACTATTATAATTATTTAATTTTATTTAATTGTTTAAAAATTATATGCCACTTATTCTGAATAAATTCTAAGCGCATGCATATAATCCACCATAGTATCAGAGCTTTTCTCTTGCAGTGTAACCAAGATATTGCCATTTTAGGAGAGGAATTTTGGGGTCCAGATTCATTAGAACCTGAATAGTTTACTGGGAAAGTATTATGCAGAAAAAGTTCCATTGAAAGGGTGATCCAGACTGTTGATATGATGGGACGTACCTTCGATGGGTTATTCACAAAAAATATACAAGATCTGATATTCCTATCTCTTTGATCAGGGGCCAACGAACAGGTGTTGTTGCTAACACCACCCCCAACCGTGGCGTGTGGATGCCTTGGCGCTGTGGGGATCCATTGCGGTGTATGTGTTCTATATCCATGTCGTCCATCTGTTTTACCCCCTCATTTTAGGGTGTGAACCCGAAAATTAAGCAGATCCAAATCTCAAGTGGACCGCACCAAAGGAAACAGTGGCGATTGAATTACCATCATAAAAAAAAAAAAAAAAAAAAAAACCTTCTTGGAGGCCACCAAAATTCTGGATCAGGCTGGTTTTTATTTTTTTCTTTCATCTGAGTGACCTTATCAACAGGTTGGATGACAAATAAACATTATCGTGGGCCCGTGTTATTATCTCTCTTTCCAGTGGCGTGGTCCACTTGAGCTTCAGATCTACTCCATGTATTGGAGAATGCCTTAAAATGAGCTGAAAAAATAGATGTACAGCATTGATAAAAAACACATACATCACATTGGGCCCCACAGTGACCAACACATCAAAACATCACCGCTGGTAGTGGTGTTGGCACCACCACATAATCCGCGTCCTAGTGAAAAGGGTTATAGGCTAGATGACCAAGATATTCCAATTACGATGAACTTAGGTCATTCTCCATCGGCAATGGGTTCCATCAGATTAACAGTCTAGATTCTAATCTAGACATTTTTCTTTTTGGGTATTACCCATCCAAGGGGTGGCCATCATATTAATGGTTTGGATCATTGCAAAATAACCCTAGATCCAACGGCTAAATTTCGGTTAAAAAAATTAGCAATAGGCCCAAATGCGTAGTAACAAACCTCTTACCTAATTAGTAATTACCTAAACATGGTCTCTAACCAGTTGTTAACCTAACACTTTCTATTTTTCTTACTTTTTAAATTTTTAGTGCGGTTTCCTTTCCCGTCTCTCTCTTCCTAAAGTTTTGAGCAATCTGGCCTACCAAGTGATGATCAAGACCGTTCATTTTGAAGCTCGTGGAATACATGGTCAACTTGAAAAGAATCTTAATGATCGGAGACCATCACCTTCATGCGAAGTTTAGATAGAAACCACTGTTCTGATCATTGTTTCTTAGTTACTTTATATGAATGATTCTCTCCATAATGAGTGAGATATTCTTTCAATCCCATACAAACCATCTACGGTCGAGATCTTCTAGATGAACAGAGTACTAAATTGGGAAAGCCTTGCCAGTGTATTTAAACATTTTTCTTTCTTTCTTTCTTTTTTATTTACAAATTCTGTCCCTCAATCGCACAACTTGTACCTGTTCTGTGTTCTTACTCTGATCTTTCATGGCTGCTGAAGGAGGTAATTATGTAACTTTGATTCTTTCTTTTGTATCATGCATAGGTCTAAGATGGCTCCAACACATAAATGTTCCTAAACAATGTGAGCCGTTGGATATGTAAGACATGATGGTATGGTTCGGTGGTTCCAACGATTAAGATTGTCTAGTTGTTGTCCCTTTTTCTTTATTGATTGATAGTAAATGGGCTTGTTCGCCCTTGAAATGGTTTTCAGTTTGGTTTGCAAGTAGCATGAGCTACGAGGGTTCTTTGATGCTTAGGCCATGAGCCATCATGGTGGAAAACCTCAAAGGTATTTGGATGCCCGTAAAATTCATAAGTTGTAAAGGATTATAGGTAATCTAAATTGTCAGGGCTGTTTGGATGCCTGCATTTGCTTGTAAATGCTTTCCAGGCCATAAAAGCATTATAATTTTTAGATGTAATTTGAAACCTTGCAAAAAATCATGTGTTTTATATTATAAGTAAAATCTTTAAAGCTAAAACAACATTATACATTAGAACACGATGGTTGATACACACTTTTATTGTGTAAGGCCCATGGTGTGTATGGTGTATTCAATCTATCAATAATGTGCTTCCCTAGATGCTTTCCCAAAAAAAAAAAAAAAAAACTGACTCGTCATCAAATGGATAACACAAGAGGGAAGGATGGGACATCCACTATTAAAACCTTCCAAATTGCATCTGATGACACGCTATGATTAGTGGAAGACATCCAATCTATTTAGTACATTCATATTTTTAATGCTCTCCCAAGGCCAATAATACCACTACTACTACTAATAATAATAAAATCTTTTTTATAAAATCCTTTTTATGTGATTTTGAGATTTTTGGTGGGATTTACCACCCTAAGCTTTATATGGTGTAAATACCTATTTTATATATTAGCAAAATATATAATCACCTATAAATAGATTACCACTTAAAAGCCAAATAAAATTGTAAACATGTAACACCTAAAAAAAAAAAAATTAAGTGTAAAGTGTTTACAACTGAAATTTAATTTACGGGCATTTAATCGAGATAGGGTGTCAATGGTCCTGATTTGGGCTGGGCCACTGCCCAAGCCCAGTCCACATTGTTCAATAGAGGCTAGAGCCCAAAAGAAAAGAAAAGGTCCATCCCAAGGCTTACAGTGGATAGAAAGTTGCTGTAATCCACAGAATTTGATAGAAGGAAAGTGAGAAGATTGGGTACTGTGAAGGAGAAATTTATATAGGAATTATATGGGTGAAGATAGATATTTTAATTAGTTCGTTTTGCCTCTTGTGTCACTGAGGATCTAGCATAGGTCTGTTCAGTATAAGTCTCTTACACCAGGCCATATGGCATAGATTCCACAACATGGATGGTCCCCATCATCAAATCCTCATCACAAGCCCGTGGAGAATTGAAAGTCGGTCATGCCTAGGAGAGAATACTTTGGGTACCATTTTGAGTGGACTATGTTCAAATAATCACAAAAGGAAAAACAAATCCTGGTAAGTTATTTATCAATTTGAACATTGGCCGTTGAATTGTTTCCTTTCAACGAACCACATTCAGCAAGAGTAATTCATTCATCACACTGAGTGTGGTCTGGGTTTGCACCTATAACATGGGCATGCAGTTCTATCTGTCTCATGTGTTGGACATCAAAACCATGCAATTGGTGGGCCCAAGTGTGTAGGTCCCCTTGCCATCCATCTATACTTATAAGAAAAGGTATTAAATAGGTTAAATGGCATTCTCGATGGCACACATTGATAGATAAGGATGGCCCACCTAATGGGTGGACTAGCTTAACTTAAAAATCAGTTCATTTACTACTGGGCATGCTGTGCCTAATGCAATGATCATGTCCATCACATGTAGGCATGTGAGCTTGAAAAATCTCCAACTTTAAAGTGCATTATACTAATGGTTCATGCATAATATATGCAGACGAAATCAACGATGCTCCAATAGAGCAAGTGCGGCTCACCGTTCCTATCACCGACGATATGACATTGCCTGCTTTAACAGTTCGGACGTGGGTCTTAGGACTCAGTGCTTGTGTTTTTCTTGCTTGTACAAACAAGTTCTTTAGTTTCCGTCAAAACCAAATGATCATACCAAGCACTTGTGTCTTAATCCTAGCTTTCCCGATTGCGAAGCTGATGGCAGCCACACTTCCATCGAAACCGGTAAGGATACCGGGGACAAAGTGGGAAGTTTCAATGAATCCTGGGCCATTCAATGCAAAAGAGCATATCTTGATCTCGGTCCTTGCCTACGCAGGGACCTCACCTCCATACGCACTAGGGATTGTGTCGCAGATGAAGGTTTTCTTTCACAGGGAAATTCATCCCTTGGCAGCTCTATTAGTGACCCTAACAAGTCAAGTAAGACTCTCTCTCTCTCTCTCTCTCTCTCTCTCTCTGTGTGCATTTGCTGCATGTTGGCCTAGTGGTATGGGCCTAATGAATGAGTGATTATGTTGGAAAAGTCCAGATTGAAAGAACTTATCCTTTTATTTGTGGCCAATAGATAGATTGTTAGCATAATATTTAAAAAAAAAAAAAAAAGCATCGGTGAGGCCCATCAAATCAATGGTTTAGATCAACAAAACATGGGCCTCACATGTTTGCTCACCTTTTAAATTATTGGGCATCTGTGATTAGCCCAGATCAGGCTTGATGCATGGGCCTGATGGGTATAGTTAATATTTAATATCATTTAAGTTTATTAGAATGTAGCTATGCTTTGAATGTAAAATACACATTTCTGTATGTGTTGCACACGCAGTTGTTGGGCTATGGATTTGCTGGACTATTTATCAAGATCCTCGTCGAATCTCCCTTCATGTGGTATCCTACCCTCTTGGCTGATGTTACCTTCTACGGGTCTCTCTCTTCACTCTTGTTTCTTAAGTTCCACATGCTACATTCCACCACAGCACACAATGTTCATTACATTAGTGTGCGTATGGTTAACACACACTAGTGGGTCAACTGCTAAGGCTTGCTCGTTGGGTATTGGGGTTTGAACCATCATGGGTTTGGATCAACCCTAAATTAACTTGTAGACCCATTGGATCATGTCAGATCTTAAAAGTCCGGGCTCAATTAGTAACTGTGTTGCCGGGACCCAGGTCCCCTTGGTTGAGTCAGGTCTGAGCAGGGTTAAGCCTGTGCTGCATTATTTACATTGGGAATATGTATTTGTATTACAGCTTAACTTACTAAGCGATGTTCATGGCCCACTCTGATGTGTGTCCATTATGTGCGGCCCCCTCTTATTCTCCTAGGCACCCCACAAACTAAGCCAAACTAAGGTTTGCCACACCAGTTGGGATGGGGATGTCACCATTGAAAACCCTCCAGCTTTTATGTGAAGCCAACCATGTTTTGTATGTGCCATTTACTCCATTTAGAAGATGAGCCCCCACCAATATTAACAGACAATACCCTAAAGGGCCATTACAAAAGTCATGTGGGCCACACATTTTAGATGTTTTTGGCATATATTTAGATGGTGGGCCCCACATGCATTTTTGTATTGGCTTAATTTTTAGATTCCAAGGAGACCATGAGGAGACTCACACAATGGACCAACTGAATGTAATGAACATATCATGGTAGGCCCACACATCATATTGTAGTGCATCCAGCCTCTTACATATGATCATGCATGTGGATATTGCTCGATGGGTCGGGCTAGTGCCCACACCCCTCCCTCCCTCTAACATTCATATTTACTAGCTCTTTGTTTTGCTCCTCGATCAGGACACTGCATGAGAAGACAATAAGGCAGAAGGGCCAACTAACAAGACTACAGTTCTTTACAATAGTTTCAATCGCGAGCTTCGCCTATTACATTGTTCCTAACTATTTCTTCCCTTCCATAAGTGCCCTCTCATTTGTTTGTTGGATTTGGAAAGACTCTGTCACGGCCCATCAACTTGGCTCTGGTTTCCATGGCCTTGGCTTTGGTACTTTCACATTGGATTGGTCTACCATATCTAGTTTTCTGGGCAGTCCTTTAGTATACCCAGTGTTCGTAGTGATGAACATGATGGCTGGGTTTATATTAATCCTTTATATAATAACCCCCATTGCTTATTGGACTAATTCATACAATGCAAAGCGATTTCCACTCTTTTCTTCTGATCTGTTCGATGCTGATGGAAATGTATATAACATCTCTCGAGTTCTGGATCCAAAGAATTTTGTATTTGACCAGCACGGCTACAACAATTACTCAAAGATCTACCTAAGTGTCTTCTACGTATATGGTCAAGGGCTCACGTTTGCAACCGTAACAGCCAGCCTCACTCATGTTGCTCTCTTCTATGGGAGGTGAGATTTTTCTGTCTTTTCCCATTTTATGATTATATCTTACTAGAAGTTGCAAGGAACAGTCATACATATAAACTATAAACAAATGTTGAACATGTCCAACCATCTTGATCGCTCAACTGAGGTTCAACCTCTTTGTAAACCACGACTTTATCAAAAGGAACGAAAAGAAAAATGACCTCTTAATGCAAAATTTAGATGGTTAGGATCATTGAATTAATTTAAATTTTGGTATATGACCATTATGAAATGTGGCTCATTTACTGTCGATAGATCTAACATGAAACCTATGTTTTGAACTATATATATCTAGCATATTTTAGCTATTTAAATATTTATCATGCTTAAATTTAAGAAGGGCCACATGATATTATGTGCACCACTAAGAATTAATGCTTATATACATTTGTGATGCATTAGCTAATAATATATGTATTTTTTTTTTTACTTTATATTGAAATAAGCTAGGTCGATTTGGAATCAATTAAAGGAGGCATATTCAAAAGAGAAACAAATGATCGATGTTCACACTAGGATGATGAAGAAGAATTATGATCCTATACCTAAATGGTGGTTTTATGTGCTGTTGATTTCGATGTTGGGACTCGCAATTTTCGCTTGTGAAGGATTTGGAAAACAAGTCCAACTTCCCTTTTGGGGAGTTCTACTTGCATGTGCAATAGCTCTGGTATTTATCATTCCTATTGGTGTACTTAGAGCAACAACGAGTCAGGTAAGCTCTCTCTCTCTCTCTCTCTCTCTCTCTCTCTCACACACACACACACACACACTCACACACACACACACACACACACACACACACACACACACACACACACACACGTACATGCACACTCATGTACACACAATAAACATATCAAGTAGAAGTTATTCCTTTGTATAATCTCTTGAAATTGAATTTTTAATGTTTAAAAACCATATAGTTATGCATTAGACCATTCTTAGATGTGGGGACCACTACAGTAGCCACCATCAGTAGGTGCTTTGCTAACTGCTTGCTTGTGGTCCCCCCCCTATAAAGGCTAATTACAGGTCTGATTGTGGATTTGCCGTTCTCCAAAAACTCACAAATGCATCTGAGTCAACTCGACTCCAAGATTTTGAGCCGTTATCTCGATTGGACTAGGAAAGACGATTTGAACGCCAACCCAATGAATTTAAAATGTTGTTACCCATATGAATACTTTATATTTGACGATTAATTATCGAGTTGAGACTGTTAAAGACTTGCTTGAGTCTTTGAGTTGACCCGACCCAGCTAAACATAGAGTCAGAGTTTTTGAATTGTGATAACATGCAATATGCAGGATGATATTTGAAGAGGCATAATCTCTTTAAGTGATCTGATCCATTCGTCAGGTGGGACAGTGTACTAAACCAACTGATATGCTGATGATCATTAGATCCAAGACAATTCATGGGCTATCACATGGAAATTACACTGATGGGACTACAGCTATCCAATCAATAGCTTATAAAATGGATGGTGAAGATCATTTATGGTAACGAATTGAGCCATCCATTAATTAATTGTACAGAGAATGAATAGACCACACTAACCCCTCCAAGCACACCTGTACACATAGATAGTGGATAGAATATTACCTACTATGATGATGGGCCATTGGACAGGAAGGGTCCACCTAGAATAGATCATGGCCCGACAATCACAACCATCGGTTGATAAAAAGCCATTCTGTTAAGGACCAGAAAAACTGATGGTAAAACAGCTAATTTTAAAATTTCTATGCAGAGTATAGAGCTAAACGTTGTTTCAGAGATGATCTTAGGGTATCTGTACCCAGGAAAGCCTCTTGCATATATGACGTTCAAATCCTACTGCATGATTTGCTTGTCCCACACCCTCGACTTTCTCGGCGACATGAAGCTGGTTTATTACATGAAGATTCCTCCAAGATCATTCTTCTTTGCCAAGGTAATTGTATATATTTTATGATTATTGCAATATCTTGGTCCACCTAATAGTTTAGGATCATGCCCCAGCCTAGGCCCAGATGGGTTGCTAATCACCAAGTCTCATAATGTTGAATTAGCTGGCTGGGCCTGTAGATTTACTCAAACCCAGTCCCAGTCTAGAAATTGGTAGGACCAAAAATGGGTCGGGTCGGGTTGGCATGGCTCAGGACACACCAAATGGATTGGGTGCTGCGTTTTTGTTAGAGAACGCTAATTTATCTGGCCCTACTCACTGAGAAGCTATAAATACTGCTGTCTTGAACGGTACTGATGGGTCTTAAGATGAGGCCCACTTAATAAACAGGCTGAGTTAAGTGGAGTTTGTGCCTAAAATTTGTTTTGGGATGGGGTACAAGCTTAAATTCTATATTGGTTTAACATATGGGCTTGGCTCATAGCTCAATGGGCTTCAGCTCTGGCTCGGGTTAATTTCTTGGTCCTAAATGGGTTGGACTTAGGCTGTCCCGTCACAACTCAAACCGAGCCAGTTGGCACCCCAAGATTGGGTCCTGGCAAAGGGCAGGTAAGCCTGAGGCTGACCCATTTACTAAACAAGCCAAGAATTCTGGCCTGAACTCAACCTGCAACTCATGGATTTGGGCATGACCCAACCCACTTAAAATTCATCAATCCTGACACTAACCATTTAATTATAAGCGAGTCAGGCTCCACTGACGTGGATGTATGTGTGATATCTTCAATTAATTTGTTTCAGGTTTTGGGATGGGTTGGGTGATTTGCCCCGCCCATTGATAAGCTGTATGGGTGGGTCAGGTTGGGTTGGGTTGGGTTGGGTTGGGTAGGGTTCAACTCAGCCACGACCATTTACTTAAATGATCATCTTTCTAGCCCAAGCTAACCCTCCACCCATTTAGCTTGGCCCAAACCCACCTCAGAAGCATGCAGGTCAGGCTTCTTGAGTTATGAGTCACCTGGCCCATTGTACCTTGCTGAAACTCATTCCCAGGCTCAGCCCACTTGCATCTAGGCTACGCCCAAAGTGATCTGGGTCCATTAAATTCGTGATTATTTAGAGTTAAACCATGATTTCTTTACAATGATCCATGTAAGTCCATTAGGTGGGCCTTATAGAATGATTGTGTTTGAATGGCCTAGGTCATTGGCATGGTGGTCTCTTCTTCAGTGAACTTCGGTGTGACCTGGTGGATACTCTCGAGTGTGGAGAACATCTGTGACTTAACCAAGCTGCCCCAAGGGAGTCCATGGACATGCCCCAATGAACACGTGGGCAACACCGTTCTAGCCATATGGGGTGTCGTGGGCCCTTCTCGCATGTTTGCCCCATACGGGCAATATTCGATAATGTACATCTTCTTCCTAGTTGGTGTGCTGGGCCCATTGGTTGTGTGGATCATGACCCTTGTTTTCCCTAGAAAGAAGTGGATCAGACTCATCAACGTTCCAACTATACTACTGACCTCAGCATACATGCCCCCGGTTGGTGCAGTGCACTTCTTGTCATGGTTTTCAGTAGCCATCTTCTTCCACTATGTGGTGTATAGGAAGTATAAAGGGTGGTGGGCCAAGTACAACTACGTCTTATCAACAGCGTTGGATGCTGGGATTGCTTTTATGGCTCTTTTCACAAGTTTCGCACTTCAGAGTCAGGGTGTCTATGGGTTAGATTGGTGGGGATTGCCATTGGATGATCATTGCCCACTAGCAAAGTGCCCCACTGCCCCTGGTATAAAAGTTGACGGTTGCCCAGTTTTTCATTAACATGGTTTTTGGAATGTCTTTATACAAATACAAGAAGCTTTTTTTTTTTTTTTTTTTTTTTTTTTATATGTAATCCCTCTACTTGTAGAAGTTTTAAAGGACCCGTTTGGATGACAGTTTACAAATTATTTTATGAAAAATCCATTTTGTGGGAGTGCAGTTTTAGAAATGCAGTTTTTGAATGCTCATTTCATCTATAAATGTTGGGAGCGGATTGCCTGTGACCCCAGGCACAGAGATATTGTGTGGGGTCCACAGAGATGTCATTAAGGCCCACCTTAATGATGTGCTGTATATTCACGCCGTCCATCCATTTTTCCACCCCATTTAAGAACGTAGTCCCAAAAATTAAGCAGATCAAAATCTCAGGAGGACCACACCACAGGAAACAGTGGTCGTTGAATGCCTAGCATTAAAAACTTCCTAGGGCCCACATTAATGCCCACTGTAATGTTTCTTTTCGATCCAACCCATTGAAAAGGTCAACCAGACCTGGATGAAGGGAAAATATAAATATCAGCTTGATCCAAAACTTTTGTGACCTCCTGACATTTGGATCTCTGGGATCACATCCTAAAAGGAGCAAGAAAAACGGATGGACAGCGTGGATATAAGAAGCACACTGACTTCAGTGGAGTTTGTGCCTAAAAAATTGTTTTGGGATGGGCCATCTATATGGGCTTTGCTCATGGTTCAATGGGTTGCATCTCTGGCTCGGGCTAATTTCGTGGTCCTAAATGGTCGGTCTTAGGCTGACTCGTCCCAACTCAAACCCAGACCGTTGGCACCCCAAGATTTGGTCCTGGCAATGGCAGGTAAGCTCGAGACCGACCCATTTATTAAACAGGCCAAGAATTCCGGCCTGAACCCAACCCACTGAAAATTCATCAATCCCAAGCCCATCCTAGAGTAACAATTTAATTGTAAGTGGGTTAGGCTTGACTGACCCAATCTGACCTGGCATAACCATGGTTGGGTTTAAGAATGGAATATAAGGCTAAAAGTATGCCTAGCTAGCCCAATTAGTGAATACATAAAAACATACATGATGTGGCTAAATGTATAATTATACATGATGCGGATGTATGTATGACTTATCGTCCATCAATTTGTTTTAGGTCTTGGGACAGGTTGGATCATTTGGCCCATCCCATTGATAAGCTATATGGGTAGGTTGGGTCAGGTTGAGTAGGGTAGGGATCCACTCAAGCCTGACCATTTACTTAAATGGTCACATTTCTGGCCCAAGCTGACCCACTATCCACCCACCTCAGAAGCAGGTTAGGCCTGTTGACTTGTGGATCACCAGACATTGTACCCTTGCCACGAGCATCTAGGCTACGGCTGAAGTGAGCTGAGCCCACCAAATTCATCATTGCATATGGTTAAACCATGATTTCTGTACAAAGATCTACATAAGCCCCCAAGGTGGGCCCTTACAGTGATTATGTTCGAATGGCCTAGGTCGTTGGCACGGTGGTCTCTTCTTCAGTTAACTACGGTGTGACCTGGTGGATACTCTCAACCGTGGAGAACATCTGTGACTTGACCAAGCTGCCGCAAGGGAGCTCGTGAACATGCCCCAATGAACACATGGGCAACACTGTATTAGCCATATGAGGCGTCATGGGCCCTCACTGCATGTTTGCCCTGTCCGGGCCATACTCGATGATGTACATCTTCCTTGTTGGCGTGTTGGGCCCAGTGGTCACAGGGTTCATGCCCCGTGTGCAGTGCACTACCAATCTTGGTTCCCAGTGGCCTTCTTCTTCAACTATGTAGTATGAAGGGTGGTGAGCCAAGTACAACTGCGTCTTATCATCAGCGTTGGATGCTGGGACTGCTTTTATGGCTCTTTTGACTAGTTTCACACTCCAGAGTGAGGGTTTGTGTGGGTTAGATTGGTGGGGATTGTCACTGAATGATCATTGCCCACTAGCAGGGCGCGAATTAGGTGTTACCCTGGGAACAGCTTAGTGGGTGTTACCCCTACCGTATGGTACACATGGATGATATTTTGTATATCCACTCCGTCCATCCGTTTCTACAGCCCATTTTAGGATGAGGTTCCACAAATTATGTAGATCCAAATCTCAAGTGGACCGTACCACTAGAAACAGTGTGATTGAGTGCCCCACCATTAAAAATTCCAAAGAGCCCATCCTAAGGTTTTGGTAATGTTTATTTGCAATCCAAGCTCTTGATAATGTCAATAAGGTCCTGATGAAGATAAATTATAAAGATCAAATTGATCCAAAACTTTCGTGGCCCACAAAACGTTTTTAATGGTTATTCATCACTGTTTCTAATGGCATGGTCCACCTGAGATTTGGATATTCTTAGAGTTTTGGATCACATCCTAAAATGATATGAAAAAACAGATAGAATACATAGATATATAAAAATTAAAAAAAAATACATCAAAAAGGGCCCCACGCGGTTAGGGTAACACCCACTAAGCTGTTCCCGGGGTAACACCTAATTCGCGCCCAATTTTTCATTAACATGGTTGTGTGTGTGTGTGTGTGTGTGTGTGTGTGTGTGTAATTCTTTTCGTGGTAGAAGTACTGTTGGGATAGGAGGGCTGGCAGCAGAAGCAAAGCCGAACACAAGCAACACAATGCAATCACAATGCATGCAACCAACCACACATAGACAATTCGAATTTAATGTGGAAAAATCCCTCACAGGTAAAAAATCATGGCATAAAGCGACACCAATTCACTATAATATCAGAAGTTACAAGAGATGGAACAAAAAACGCAAGATCACAAGCCCATAAGAGAAATCCAAGCTTTCCCAAGAAGAAAACCCTCTTCTCAAACTCTTTCTCTCACTTAGAACATCTCTCAATCTCCTTTCCAATTTAGGATTCCTCTAATCCCGTAATACACTCCTTAAATAGGAGAAAAACCGAAAATAAAAATTCATTACGTAAAACCGTGCAAGAAACCCGTTACAACAAGGAGACCTGTTGACCGACCGGAGCTGACCATCGACTGGCCGACGACCCCTGTCGACCGATCGACAGAACCCAAAATCGATCCAACGACCTCGCTGTCTGATCTCCACTGTGACTGACCAGTCGGTGGCGTATGTACATGTTGTTTGAGGCGTCCATTTCCAACAAACTCCACCACGACTCAAATCATCATGCACCACCTTGCCACGCACAACCTCCACGTCTATTTCGTCATCATTATAGTCTCGTCGCTTCTCGTGCCCCATCGACTTTATCCTTGCATCTTCACACGCCTTGTTGCTCTTCCCATGTGGCCCTTTTTCTCTTGCCACATACGAGCAACCGTAGATCCCGCTGCCGATCCTGCAACTTCACCATAAATTATGCTCCCGATCACCTTGTAAAGATTATCACACCTCCGTACCTTTATCATCACGAGTGCTCTCTTAACCACTTTACAATACCGATCACAGCCAATGAACCTGCACCCTTTCGCCTCAAGTGCACCAAGAGATATCACATTCATCTTCATCTCAAGGACATGCTTTACACTTTCAAGGATCCGTTCGACTCTATCAAACATCCTAATGCGCACCAAACCAATCCTCATCACATTGCGAGCATAGCCATCACCCACAACAACTGATCCACCATTATACTCCTTGCATGACATAAATGAACTTCGATCAAGACATACATAACATGATGCACCTGAATCCAAGAGTCACTCTCCACCAAGAGACTCTATGCCAAATACAGTTAATACATCACAAACATTACCAACGTCCTCTACAGTATTGGTCCCCTCCTTAGAAGAATCTCCAGATTTCTCTTGTCTTTTTCCAGGATTCGAACAATCCCTCTTCACGTGCCCTTCTTCCCCACAATTCCAGCATCTCACATTGTACTTTCACTTGCCATTTGATTTAGATCTCGATGATGGAGATCCTCCACCCCGCTCAAAATTCCTCTCCCTTATAACCAGTATCTCATCCGTAGAGGGACTCATGCCACCACTTTTCCTTCTTATCGCCTTCGCTTGAAGGGCTGAGATAACGATTTCCACGTCAATAGTCTTCCTACCTACGCACTACGAGTCCTTAAACGACTCATATGATTCTGAAAGAGAATTCAATATGATAAACGCTTGATCCTTGTCCTTCATCGGTTCATCTACATTCATCAACTTGCAAATAAGCCTATTGAAATTACTGATGTGGCTCTCGACATCGACTCCCTCTGCCATTCTCAAATTATACAACTGAAGCTTCAAATATATGCAATTTTCCAAAGATTTCTTTGCATAGATATTCTCCAACTTCGCACATGTTTCATCCGCAGTTTTCTCTTTCATGATGTTATACAGGACCTCATCTGTCAGGCATAATTGGATTAAGACATTTGCATTTTTATCGATCTTCTTCCACTCTTTTTCTTTCGTGGCCTTCGGTTACTTTCCAATGAGCGCATCTTGCAGTCCTTGCTAAACTAGAAGGCCTTTCATCTTCACCTTCCAAAGTTCAAAATTATTTTTCCCCGAATACTTCTCTATGTCGAACCTCATGCTTAAAGCCATGCTCTTATCTCATATTTGAATTTCTGTTATATCCTAATGATCGCTCTGATATCAGTTGTTGGGATAGGAGGGCCAGTAGTGGAAGCAAAGCTGAACACAAGCAGCAAATTGAATCAAACAAGCAACACAATATAATCACAATGCATGCAACCAACCACACATAGACAATTCAAATTTAACATGGAAAAACCTCTCACGAGTAAAAAAATCACGGCACAAAGCAACACTAATCCACTATAATATCAGAAGTTACAAGAGATGGAACCCAAAACTCAAGATCACAAGCCCACAAGAAAAACCCAAGCTTTCCCAAGAAGAAAGCCATCTTCTCAAGTTCTTTCTCTCACCTAGAACCTCTCTCAATCCCCTTTCCAATCTAGGATTCCTCTAATCCCGTAATATACTCCTTAAATAGGAGAAAAACCAGAAATAGAAACTCCTTGCGCAAAACCACACAAGAAACCTGTTACAACAAGGAGACCTGTCGGCTGGCTGATGACCCCTACTAATCGATTAGCCAACCGGTCGACAGAACCCAAAATCAATCCAGCGACCTCGCTGTCTGATCTCCACTGTGACCGACCGGTTGGCCAACCGGTCAGTGGCGTCTGTGCATGTTGTTTCAGGCGTCCGTTTCCAACAAGTATTACAGGATCACTCACGTGATATGAAGGCCCCGTTTGGATGACAGTGCACAAGTTAGTTTACGAAAAGTCCATTTTGAGGGAGTGTAGCTTTTGGAATGCTCATTTTATCTATGAATGCCTAATTTTTTAGTCTTCCTTGAAAGACTCTTAAAAGTTACAAGCGTGGAGGACTTACTGCTATATTGCTGCTTAACTGGAAGCTCGGACTGAGGTCGATTGCTCAGCATACAAAGCTGCAGGAAGAGAAATTTCTAGCCAAAATTCACATGCGCGTTGGATACTACACTGGTGATTGAATACAGGTTGCCAAAATAAAATGGCATGGAAAAAGAGGCAGAAATCCAAGTGACATGGGCTGTAGTTGTCTGTTTTGGACAAATAGACAAGTAGAGGCAAGAGCAGAACTTAATCTACGAGGGAAAACAACCATCAGGTTAGAAAAATCTGGCTGTATGGAACTGCATGTTATACATACTCTCCTAGCAACTTTTGAACCTGGGCTTCAACCATGTCTAGCCCCTCTCATATTTGAATGGGCATCAAGTTCGGATATGCATATTATGTAGTCATATGGATCAAACTGTCCACAAAAAGTAATCATTCGAATCAAAATTATTTGAAATTAGCAAAGGTTTCCTAAGCCTTTGATAGAGTGGAATGGTGCAACAGGATTCATGTAGCCGACCCCAATTAGCAGGCTTAGATGATGATGATGATGATGATGAAAGCTTTCATGAAAAAATGTTCATCTACTTCCAATTCAAGACAATGATCTTGAGAAAATACCGTGTAACATGGAGTTGGTGTTCTTGGTTTAAGTTATTGAAATGAAAAGAAAAAGAAACAGAAACCATTATGGCTACCTTTTGGTAGCATGGATTTTGGCAGTTAGGAATTGGAATCTAGGATTTTCAATCCAAATCATGCTTGGCACCCCCCAAAATCCTGGATTTCAAGTCCAACTTGGATTGAAAATCCTCAAAAGGGCACCTTCTAATTCAAGAGAAAAGGTGGGGTGCAAAATCCTGGATTTTTAATCCTCTCCATCATAACACTCCTCTCTTTAAGGCCCAAAATCTAGGTTGCCAAACCTGATTTCTGGATTCCATAGGATTGAAACCCAGGTTGCCTTTTGGCGACTGATAGAATGAGAAATCAAGGATTGAAAATCCAGGATTTGGATTCTTAATTCAGAATCCAAATCCATGATGCCACATAGCCCAAAGGTTTTCTTCCACCGCAGAAGCTATAATAATCTATTTGTTATAGTTGAATGCCCAAAACAAATACTTTAGGTACAAGGATTGGGTTTGAAATTCAGCAACTAGTTGGTGCAGAAAGCTCAACCAACAACAAAAATGCTCTTATTGGTCCAGCTTCCTCTAAGCAGATATTGGTCATCCAAAGCTCTGATCATAAGACTCTACTAGTCAACTTACTGAAGAATCCGAGGAAAGAATAGTATTGGCGATCCTATTTATTATTGCGAGGCACTATACGGGCAATGATGGTCAATTTATGTTGCATTCTACTGGTTCTCACATTCTGAAATAAAGACATAATTTTAGGAAGCCAAAGTTCATTGCAATGTGCTGATCAAAAAATAAAATAAAATCATCAAAATGTTTTCATTCCCACATTGTGACCGAAAACAACAATGAACAAATCTTCTGTTAATATCAATGGTAGAAAACAATATAAACTTTATTTAGATTAACATGAACCTTAAATCAAACCAAGTGATGAAATTCTTTGAACTTCTAAAAATGTTTTAAAATGGGGGGAAAAGTTCTAGACAACTCTCCAGTAGAAATCAAGAAGATCGAGGAACAAAATCTAGGATATAGTTGTCATATCATATAATTAAGTAACGCTGTCACTGGCACACTTAGGACCCATTAAATAATATGCTTTGATTTTAGCATGCCTGCTACGATCACCAAAACCATTATATAAGAAAAGAAGAAAAAATGAAAAGCTGAAGACATATAGTTTCCATCCTGCATGCTAGTTAACGCTAATGTGCAACCTTTACTGAATATAAAGAATTAACCACACTCAACGGCATTAAGTTACTGAGGCAACCAAAAAAGCCCATCTTAAATATATTCTGCAAAAATGATGAGTTGAAAATTGCCAAAGAACCAACATGAATCAACTCAGGGAAAAGGGAAGGACAGGAGTGCCTTGCAAGTTTACAAGTAGCAGTTTCAGTGGGTTAAGAGCCCCATGGACAGCATTCATGTCAAGCTGTTCTAAAATGTGAATGAGCCGGCTCAATAGAATTCTGAATTATCATAGGAAGAACAACAACAAGAGATGAGAAAGTATGATGGAAAGTTGCGAAGGGATGATTATATCATGGAAGAGCATGAGGTGAGAGGTGGCCAAGTAAAGACTGCTATGATTCACTGAGGGATTATGCTTGTCATAAAAGTGGAAATCTCTAAAAGACTCATGTCCCATCTAAGACAGCTACCAGAACAATATTTCTCACTTTGTTTTTGTTGGTGTTGTGCCCTGGAAAACTAATGTGAGACCTAATCCATTGGCCATGTGGATGTGACAGGGATGATCTCAGCTGTAGATCATGATGACCAAGTGTCCTTGTTGGACAGATTGCTATACTCTAATTAATGTATGGTGTTACCTAAAACATATATGGATACAAATAGAGGAGTGATTCCTCTGGTTGTCCTTGGGAACTTAAGATTGGACACAACGATCATTGACTGTTTAATAATTCAATTGAATTTTGATAAACTGTTTAAGTTTTGCAGCGTTTCCATAAAAAACAAACCAATAGTTTTTGCCTCTAGCAGTGACCTCCTACTTATTTTTCATGAGCCTATCAGAAAAATCATTACCTATCAGAAGTGATCTGCAGCAGGAGGCTCCAGCATCATTCCAAAAGCTCAGGTGATTCTACGCCATTGAGCCGACTCAACCTAGTCAACACACGGCAGAGCACAATCCATGTTTGCCAAGTGGCAGAGTACTGAAAGTATAGTTCTAATTATTATGACTAGACAACTTTTGGGATACCTCATCATAGTAAACCATCTGTACCTAATATCTTCCGATTACATTATCGTTTCGGTGATGGAAAATTCCTTTCTAAAAGCATCACAAGGAATGTAGACTGGAACATCATCAATAAATACATCACAAGGAATGTAGTCTCGAACATCATCAATAACAAGCTAGCTGCACTTGTTCGCAGTTATTGTCAAAGGAAATTGCAATAAATGCAGGCAAACAACTCCATAACAGCAAGTAAGCTACAAATAAGACTTATGATCCAAAAGCTGACATCTCAAAATACTAAATTAAGACTCTTGTATCCAGTCTTTTAGTCAGTAGATATGCTTCACACATTTCAAGATCTTGTAAATTGTGGCTTATTATTAATTATTCTAGCTGGGACCCAGGCACATCAGTTACTAGTTAGCCTCAAATGTAGAGGGGAGGTGATAGCTGGCTTGCAGATGTGGGAAATGATTTCTCGTTGTTCGTTCATTGCTATTAGAGCTGGAAATGCTGTTCTTTCACAAGCACATTGTGGGATATAAAAGGGATTTTTTTTCTTCTCTTTGGCACTTGTGACAATATCCAATTTACATTAAATTCCTGCATCATATGGTTTGATGCTTGTTATTTTTTTCATGCAGATATAGATTTTCGTAGTTGCTTTCATGTAGAGGTGCTTTACTTCTACAAAGATATAGAATTTTCATTCTCTGCAATATTTTCTGGTGTAGGAACTTAGTGGCATCCAAAAGCATGCATTATCTTGGAAGGCAAATAAAAAATTTTAAAAAAAAAATGTTCATTCATGTCCATACTTTTTGGAAAGATACAGCTAAAGATCTCATCAAAACCTAATTCAAAGGCATTAGGTCCATGAATTTACATGGCAAAAAATCAGAGGAAAAATAAGAAAAAGAAGAAACGCAGCTCGATATGATCAGCTAAGGCCTTCAATCAGGCCAAACTTCACAATGAACTTCTTCTGACTACAGTCGAGCATGTCGCTCAAGCTACAATTAATGTTCCTCTGTTTCAGTAGCCTCTGCCTGAATTCCAATCTCTTCTTCAGACCATGCCGAAAGAATTCCGGATAGCCTTCAACTTCATCGATTCTTCTTCCCATCACCTCTGTCAAGAACCTGATCCTCGGCTCCAATGAATTCTTGATGCTCTTGATCAAAACAGGAGGATACCCAGTTACCAAAACCGCTATCTGTCCGTCACTGAACCCACTTCTCTTCAGAAACGCCCAGTTGGGTCTGAGAATCTTCTCCACATCTCTACACAAAACTTCAGGAAAATTCATCGCCACCCTTTGCAGATCTGACTCCTTCAGACCTACTGATTTCAGAAATTCTGCCGTTGGTTGGAGCCTTTTCTCAACACTGTAACCCATGATAAATGGGTTCTTCAGCAGAATCTTACCAATCTTCCCATCTTTGTTCAGGTTGAGATTGGCGAAAAAATCTACAATGTTAGCAAGCTTTGATTCGATGCTGTAGCTGATAAGCCTGGGGTTGAACAACAGCAACTTGCCCGATTGCTTATCAGAAATTCCCAAGGCCTGAAAGAAAGCTAGAAGTGGGCAGAGCTTCTCTTCTATGCTGTGAGAGAGTATGTGGGGGAATTTGGTTATGGCCAGAGCCACTTCACTTGGTTTTGTTGCTAACGTTGTAAGGCACTGAACCATGGGCATGAGCTTCTCATTCAAGCCAAAAATCAGGATTTTGGGGCACTTTGCAATGACAGAGGGAAGCTTCCTCTCTTGGATTCCTATGCTATTCAAGTAAGTCCAGTTCTCACTAGCCCTCTCCCTCTCTGCACCCTCCAAGCGCTTGCATTTCTTGAACATTTCATTGATGTTTTCATCATCAAAACCTTTCTCTCTGAAGAACCCAATGATACTGCCGCTTCTACCCCCACCGATTTCCATAATCTTAAGGCGAAAGTCTGAACAAATTCAGATATGATGCTGAGTTAATATGAACTAAAAACCTAATGAGGGGGTCATTTGGATGTCTGTCAATGGTTTAAGTGGTAAATGATTTACAGAAGCTTATACTGCTTGGCTGTAAGCTGTAAATGATTGTTTGTGTTTGGATAGCCTGTAAATTGTTTAAGTCCTGTAAATGGAGAGCCAATCTTTCCATTTATAGCCATTAGGCTGTAAATGGAGAGCCTGTAAATGAAATCACAGCTTTTTTCCTGTAAATCAAATGGGGCTGGCATTTTTCAGCATCCAAACACAGACTGTAAACCATTTACCTGTAAATCATTTACAATTATCCCCATTTACAGGCATCCAAATGACCCCTTGGAAAAGGGTAAATTGGGGTCATAACACAGAACTGAATCATGAATTCAAACAAATAGAACAATGGTAATAAACGATACTGAAATGAGCTATCTTTTTTTCAATTGACGTTAGTTCTATAAATCAAGTTCAAATGTTTAGGGGTCATTTGGATGGTGGTAAATGATTTACCAGTAAATCACTTAAAAGCTAGTAAATGATTTAAAACCTGTCTGTTTGGCTTTAAGTTTAAATCATTTACAGTGTTTGGATAGCCTTTACAGCAGAAAATTCAAAAAAAAGAGCCGTTTGCATTTACCAGCTACGATTTCATTTATCATTTACTAGTAAATGTAATCACAGCTTTTTGCTTGTAAATGAGAAGGGGCCTTTGCTAGTAAATCACTTACAAGTAGTAAATGATTTACTAGCAAATGAGGGCATCCAAACACAAATAGTGACTGATTTACTAGTAAACCATTTACCAGCTATCCAAACAACCCCTTAAAAGTTTAGAAATCCCATTTTTCCAAAAACATAGTTGGGCTAATACTTTATCCAACTAAACTGAAATTGGTGTAAGAAATCAAAACTCCAGGTAAATTGGGGTCATAACACAGAACTGAATCATGAATTCAAACAAATAGAAAAATGGTAATCAACCATACTGAAATGGGCTATCTTTTTTCAATTGAAATTGGTTTTATAAATCAAGTTCAAATAGTTTAAAGTCTCGAAATCCCATTTTTCCAAAAACATAGTTAGGCTTATACTGTTTTTTTTTATTTTTATTAAACTGAAATTGGTGTGAGAAATCAAAACTCCAGGGGTGTAATCTACTCAGTTGGAAGATGAAAGAAAACAATGGATTATTTGGAAAAGAGGGCCTACTAAAATGGCTAGAAATCTTTCAATTGAATTTGGTTGGTAGAATCCGGAGGGTTGTTCTACAACTACTGATTTAAAAAAAAAAATATATATATATATATATATATATATATATATATATATATATATAATATAAGAAAAAGAAAGAAAATACTAACCTGGGAGAGAAAAGGAGGAGAGGAGGTATTTCAAGCAAAGCTACTGCTGAAATTGGGTTGCTTCAATGGAACTTGTAGTGGAGTGTCGAGAGAGAGAAGACAGAGGAGCGGTTTGAACGACTGAAATAGCCTTATCTTTTCTTTTTCTTCTGAGTCTAAGCGCCCTATCCAATTTACCTAAATTGCCCTCTCCTTATCTTTCACCGGAGGCGGATTTCCTGCGCTGGGAACCTTGCGCGGATTAGCTACTGAACTTGACAGTGACGTCACCACGTTCTGTGGGCCCCACCATGATGTCTGTGTGTCGTATCCACACAGTCCATCCATTTGGAGAGATCATTTTACGGTATGATCAAAAGAGCGAGGCAGATCCAAAATTCAAGTGGATCCCATCACAGAAAACAGTGGGAACTGTGATGCCCACCGTTGAAACCTTCGTAGGGCCAACCATGATGTTTGTGAGAAATTCACCTGTCCATCCGTTTTGTGAGCCCATTTTAGGACATGCAAGTCAGATCCACGACTCAAGTGGGCGGATTTCCTTCCACCCCGTCAATCAATTTTTTGAGCTCATTTTAAAGCATGCAACAAAAATGAGCTGGATGCAAGACTCATGTGGACCGCGCTAAAAGGACATGGTGGGGAGGGCAATTCTTACCGTTGAAACCTCCTTGCGTCCACAATCATGTTTATATGCCGGCCATATGGTTCATAATATTAGTCCTACCTGGATGAGCTGAAAACACAAATATTAGCCTTATTCAAAATTTATGTGGCAACACGAATCCTCACGTTTTTTGCTCACTTGAGTCTTGGATCAGGCTCATTTTTTGCCTACTGTCCTAAAATAGTGGATGAATATGATAGGTTTCTCACCAACATAATGGCTGGCTTTACCAGAATACCAGTGCAGGAACTTCTGCGGAAGGCTTTTGAAGGAAATCCATGTATGGTGAAAGCTAGGGCCATAAATGGTCAGGTTTAGCCAAAATAAGACATACCCATTTACTAAATGAGCCTGTGTCCAAATTTTAGACTCAAACTCTTTTACTAAATGAGTGGGTTTGGGTCCAAATTTTAGACCCAAACCCTTTTACTAAATGGGCGGGTCTAGGTCTAAGTATGGGTCGAGTTTGAGTCAACCCATCAGACCCATTTATAAATGAGTCGGGTCTAATGGATCTGGGTTTGGATCTAGTATGCAAGCATTTTTACAAGGCTTAAAATCAGGTCTGGACAGGTTTGGGTTGGATGGGTCCCTTGAAACATAGACCAAACCCGCCCACTTACTAAATGGGTTCGGGTCGGGTCGAGTTGGGCCTAATATAAAGGAAACAGACCTAGACCCGTTTAGCAACTGAGTCTGTTATTTGATTCAAACCCGTACCATTTAACAAATGGGTTGGGTCTGGGTTTGGGTCTAAATGGGTTGGTTCTAGTTACCACATCAGGTTTGCTGACCCATTTATAGCCCTAGTGAAAGCCCTTCTCAAGAAGTTCCTGTGCTCAGATACTAGCTGGGGGCCACCATGATGTTTGTGTGAAATCCATCTAGTCCATCCGTTTTGTGATCTTATTTTAGGGCATGTGACAAAAAATGAGGCAGATTCACAATTCAAGTGGGCCACACCGGAGGGAAAACTAAGGAAAGAGTTTCCTACTGTTGAGATCTCCCTAGGCTTCACCTTGATGTTTATATACCATCTTAACCGTATATAAGTTCATTCCCATTGGGATGAAGTGAAAATACAAAAAAACCTAGCATGACATGAAACTTTTGTGGCCATTGAATTTTGGATCCCTACCATTGAATCTTCCCTAGGTCCAACATGATGTTTTTATGCCATCCACACCGTTCATAAGGGTATTCCTGACGAGATGAACTGAAAACATAAAAGTATTAGCCTGATCAAAAGCTTTTGTGGCCCCACGGATGTTTCAATGGTGAACATTTAATCTTCTGTCTCCTTTGGCCCACTTGAGTTTTGGATCTGCCTTATTTCTCAAAAACATTAAAGTGACCCACCTAACTTTTCTGCGCAGGAATTTCATGGGACAAGACTATTGCAGGCAATCACCATCTGAAGCAATCCCCATCCTAAGTGGATTGCCTCCTTAGCAAACACTATGGGCCCAACTTGATTTATGCATTTTTATCCACTCCATCCATCCTTTTTATCAGATAATTTTAGGGCATGAGGCTAAAATTAAAGCATATCCAAATCTCAAGTGGACCACACCACAGGAAATTGGGTGAATTGAATGGCTACCATTGAAAACCTCTAGGGCGCCACAAAAGTATTAGATCAAGCTGATATTTGTGTTTTCTCTTCATCCATGTCTGTGTGATCTTATGAACACGTTGGATGACAAATAAACATCACTGTAGACCCTATGAAGGTTTCAACAGCGGACATCATTATTCCCACTGTTTCTTGTGGTATGTGGTCCACTTGTGCCCATGCCTTAAATTGATATGGAAAAATGGATGGACGGTGTAGATAAGATGCATACATCCATGATGGGCCCCATAGAGTTTACTTAATACACAATCCATTTCCATTCGCATCCTACACAGGGTATGAGTCCGGGCCTGGGGTTGGTCTCCGCCTGGGTTTTGCACTGTTTCGGGCCAGGTAGTCAGGCTGGCCTTATTCAAAATTTTGATTTTTCAGGCCTGAGCCCAGCCCATTGACACCCTTAGGTATGACAGACCCACAGCTAGGGCTGTTAATAGGTTGGGCTGGCCCACCACGGCCGGGTTTGGACTGAAATTCAAGCCCATGGGCTGCATTCGGGCCTAAATTCGAAGCCCTTTTAAAACGGGCCGGGATCAGGCCTACATCAGCCCGGCCAAAACCCGGCCTTTGCTCAAGCTGAACTCAACCCAAATTCAAATAAGTTAGCATTTTTCAACCTAAACGAAACCTGAGGACTTCGACAACCAACCCAAAGCCCTAGCTCACATCAGCAAGTTTTGACTCAAGAGCTATGTTGGCTTGAAGCATACGAGAATAATTAATGGTATGGAAAGGCCACTAATGCTCCATAGTCACCTGGGTACACGTGGTGTTGCCCACTCCATAGCCAACATTGGTGTGGTGATGTGTTGGGGGCTGTGAGGCCCACCATGATGTCTGTGTTTTATATCCACACCATTCATCTATTTTTGCAGCTTATTTTATGGTATGAACCTGAAAAAGAAAGCAAATCTGAGCTTAAGTGGACCACACCATACGCAACAGTGGTGACTAAACGTCCACCATCAAAATTTCATTTCCCACAAAAGTTTTAAATGAAGCTGATATTTGTGTTTCTCCTTCATCCTTAGGTCTGCTGGGGGCAAAATTGCCCATTGACCTTTTTCTCATTATCTTCTTTGTTTATACCTACTCTTTGACTATCTCTTTTTACCATTGCATTCTGACGATCTTTTATACTTTCTGGCCATGGTAATATATCATTTTTTCAAACTATTCTCTTTAACAGAAACTCCCACTTAAAAAAAAAAAAAAACATTAACTTTGTTTTAAAAAAAATATGAGATAGGTTCTTTTTTTTTTTTTAAAGATTCTGCTTAGATGAATATTTTGCCAAGAAATAGATAGAGGGAAAAAAAAAAAAAAAAAAAAAAGAAGAAAGAGGAAGAAGAAGAAGAAGAAGAAGAATAGAGAGTAAAAACTCTTATTTTAAAAATAGAAGTGAACATTAAAATAAACTTTAGACCACTTTTTAAAAGGCCAAATGGTGTCCAGATAAGGTGATTTTAGTCTTATTTGAAATGTCGTTGAATGATCTTTCCAACGAGTCCAAGATTACCCTAATCTGACTTGTAATAAGGGAGTTGTGAGCATTTTCACGAGACCATGTGAGGCTAGAACAACATCACTCATTACTTTTGTAACAATAATGATCCCTATTTTGTTACAACATTAATTACTGTTGTAATAAAGGAACAATATTTGTTGTTACAACATCGGTCGTTGTTGTAACAAAGGAATGATCATTGTTGTTAAATATGAGCAATCACTATTGTAATAAATGGGTGATAGTTATATAAGAGCAATCGTTGTCATTGTTCTTACACAAGAGTGATCATTGTTGTAACAAAGAAACAATCATTATTGTTCCATCATCATGCGATCTAATAAAAACACTCATGACTTCCTCATTACAGGTTGGATCGAAGCGATCTTGGGGTCATTGGAAAAATAATTCAATTACCTTTCAAATAAAAATCATCTCATTTAGACACTATATGACCTTTTAAAAGTGAGTGCATAATTCATCTTACGGTTTGCTTTCATTTTTTGCCATCTCTCTTTTGTTTCCTTTTATTCATTTCTTAGCAAAATATTCATCTAAGTTGAATCTTTTAAAGAAACAATATCTCATTTTCGAATGGTAAAATTTTTGCAATATATTTTTCTTCTCATTTCTTTTCAAACAATCTCATAACTCATTTTTCTGAGGTCAGACTTTTTATCGAATAAAATAGTCGAAAAGCATAAAAAATCACTGAAGTGCAGTGGTAGAAAAAGAGGTAGCTAGAGTAATTATAAACAAAGAAGGTATGGAGAAGAAGGCCAAGAAGCATTTTTGTTCTAGAAAAAATTTAAAACATTTTTAGATCTAAAAAAGTAAGTTTTTAAAAAAGTTGTTATTTTGGATCTTATATCAAACTTGAGATTTACTTAGGGCCGGTCTGATTTCCATTTACATGGTGTAAATACTAGCAAATGGGTAATTATTACTTACCAAGTAATTCATATACTTTTTGACAATGATAGGTTTATTTTCTGTGCACTAAAATCGAGAAAGGTACATATTTTTTGTAGGGCCCATTGTGATACATGTGGCTTATCCACACTGTCCATCCATTTTGTAAGGTGATTTTAGGGCATGGACCCAAAATTGAGGTAAATCAAGAGTTCAAGTGGACCACACCACATGAAATAGTGGTTTGAATATATACCATAAAAAATCATTTATGACCATGATTTCTTATGATGTGGGCCACTTGAGCTTCATATATACCTCATTTTTGGGCTCATCCTCTAAAATGTTCTGTTAAAACAAATAGACAACATGGATATGTGACAGAGATCACAATGGGCCCCATGAATGTATGGCTATCCTTTTTTGCACGTATTTACAAGAAATAAATATCTTTGTATCAAACAGAGAAAAATTTTAATAATTACCGACTTGCTTCCATTTACATGCATTTACACTATGTAAATAAAAATCAAACATGCCCTTAGGGCCTGTTTGATTTTCATTTTTACAAGTAAATACCTATAAATTGATCAATATTACTTTTTAACCAGGTTTAGTTTTTAGAGGAATTACTTCATCAAAAGTTGTACCAATTTTAAATAGGTTTGGTGTATTTCTATACGTACGAAAATATGGAGCCCACTAAGATAAATATGTTACATCCATATCATTCATCTGTTCCACGAGCTCATTTTAGGGCATGCCTCAAAAAAAGGCAAATCGACAATTCAAATGGACCACACCACATGAAACAGTGGTCCTAATGGGCCTCATCCGTTGAAACTCAATACTTATGCAGGGCCCACACTGATGTTTATTTCTCATCCCAACCTATTCATGAGAACATGCAGATATGGATAGAGGGAAAACATAAAGATCAGCTTGATCCAAAATTTCTATGCGCCGCCCCCCCCCCCCCCCCCCCCCCCCCCCCCCAAATGCAATTATCAACGATATGTGTTCAATTCCTACTGTTTAATGCGGTGTGGTTCAATTGAGCTTTAGATCTGCCTCGTATTTTGGATCATGCTCCAAAATGAGCTAGCAAAACAGATGGAAGGTATGGATATGAACTATACATCACTGTAGGCCTCACCGTTTTTGCATCGAAATTTTATTCCCACCTCCTCTTTGTGCCAAAACAATTTTGGTGTCAATGTTGAAGAGAGAGAAATACCAGGGAAGTAATGATGACCCATTTACAATGCATTTGCATTGTAATTTAGAAATCAAACAGGCCCTTAGGGAAAAACCCTAGTTTATTTTTGATACAATCCTTCTCTACCTAGGCTTAACCTCATCCTTTATAGTGAGCACCTCCTCTCCTCTCCTTTTGAGTGGAGATCTCACCCATTGGCCACAAGCCAGTGCTCGATTTGTAATCTTCCATTCATGGGCCGCCCATCTAAAGCATATGATGGTCCAATTAGCACAATTTTCTAGCATGGCGAATCAATGGTGAGATTTGTAAGATGGTTGGGTTAGATTTCTCAATGTTTAGATCATTGTAATGTTGTCTACGTGGGCTACCAGTAGAGTTGTACACGAGCCGAGTTGAGCCAAGCTCAGCCATGTTCGAACTAGGCTCGACCAATGACCACCTTGGCTTGTGTTCGGCTTGGCTTGGCCATCGAGCTGGAATTTCATGTTGGAGCTAGATTGACCAAGCTTTTGAGCCGAATCGAGCTAGTTCGAGCTGATTCCGAGCTCGAGCTTTTCGAGCTGAATTCGAGCTAAGGGTCGAGCTTGGAACTATGTATATAGAAGTTTCATATACTGATCGACATAGTTAGGAAGGATGTACTATTCACACAAATCCAGATGGGCGGCTAGAGGTCGGACGGGACCGCTGCCTGGTGGCTGGACACACGAGAAAGCAAAGGGGGGTATATATATATATATATATATATATATATATATATATATATATATATATATAATCGAGTCGAGCCGAATCGAGCTATGAACGAGTCAAGTTTCGAGCCGAACCGAATTGAGCGAGGCCCAACTTGTGCTTAGCTCGAAACTTATTTCGAGTAGGGAGAAAAAGAGCTAACTGAGAGAGAGAGAGAGAGAGAGAGAGAGAGATTGGACTTATTGGGCAGACAGGGGGGGGGGGGGGGGGGGGGGGGTTTAAAAATATATATATCGAGCCGAGCCGAACCGAATTGAGCGAGGCCCAACTTGTGCTTAGCTCGAAACTTATTTCGAGTAGGGGGAAAAAGGCTTGGCTTGGTTCAAAGCCCTCTTTCGAATCAAGCGAGCTAACTGAGCTGGCTCGACTTGTGTATAGCTCTAGCTACCAGCGATGCTTCTCGCGAGGATTTCGGCATGGACTCACCAATAGGGGTACCAATGGACCGAGTTTGGGCCTGCAAAATCTGAATTTTACACCAGGCCAGCCCAAAGGCTCAGCCCGAAACAATTCAAAATCTGAGCTGAGACCTACCCCAGGCCCGGCCCATTGACAACCCTACTCACCTAAGATTTCAGCATGGAATCCAAGGCTTTGTATCGGACCCGGATTGGGTGTTATCCCCATGTCTCCAGCTTGAAATAGGCTGGGGCTTTGAGGGGCCCACCGTTATGTATGGGTTTATCCACACCATCCATCCATTTTTCCATATCATTTTAGAATATGTCCAAAAATGAGGAAGATCCAAGGCACAAGTGGACCACATCATAGTAAGCAGCAGTGATAACGATGTCCACAATTGAAACATTCCTATGGTTCACCGAGATATTTATTTGCCAACCTGTTCATAAGGGCACATAGACCCGGACCTGGATGAAAGCAAAACACAAATATCATCCTGATCCAAAATTTTTGCGGCTCCCATGAAACTTTTAATTGTTGGCTTTTAATCACCACTGTGTGGTCCACTTGAGCCTTGGATCTACTTCAAATTTTTTTTTTTTGGCTTATATCCTAAAATGATATTGCAAGATGAATGGACGGTGTGGATAAACCCATACATTACAGTGGGCCCCTCAGAGAACCAGCCCCGGACCTAGCTAGAGAGGGACGGTCTGGCAGGGCATTGTGGCACCCACCTTCATGTATGTGTTTTATCAATGCCGTCCATCCATTTTGACAGATCATTTTAGGGCATGATCCCAAAAAGAAGGGAGATCAAAGACTTGAGTGGACCACACCACAGGAAGCAGTGGTGACAACTACACCCACCGCCATACTGATGTTTATTTGCCATCCAACCTGTTCGTAAGTTCACACAGACATGGATGAAGGGAAAACATAAATACCTGCTTGTTCCAAAAAATTTGTGGCCCCCAAGACCTTTTCAACGGTAGGCATTCAATCCCAGTGTTTCCTGTGGTGTGGTCCACTCAAACCCTCGATCTGCTTCGTTTTAGGCTTATGCCTTAAAATGATCTGGCCAAAATGGATGGACGGCGTGGATAGGTAGTACCCAATCCGCAACCGTCCCTTTGTCACCTCTCGACCAAAATAAAGAGGTTTGCCGTTTGCTGATTCCACATGCGGCCACACGTGCAAATTCGAAAAACGTGTATAAGATTCGAGATTTCAATGAGATTTAGAAATAATGATTAGATCTTCCGCTCCTGAGGTGGGCCCAAAACATAAAAGGTCAAAAAAAAGTTTTTCACTAACTGGTGGGGATCGCCCGCTAGCCCAGCTGGTAGACGCGCGTTTCAACTGTTGGCCTCGGGTTTGAAATCCAAGTTATCGAAGACGGTATCATACACCTCCGGAGCACTAGAATTATCGGCCAAAATCACCCAAGATCATTCACATGATAAACCGGAAATATAATCCAAAAATGACCAACGGTTGATATTCGTTGTCCAAAAACCCATTAATGCGAGAAGGACACAGATTATGTAATGAGTAAATCACCATGCTGCCCACCATGATGTACTTGATGTACGTGTGCCCTTCATTTTAGACAATGGGCCCAAAGTCAAAGCATATACAGAGCTCAAGTGAACCATACCATGGTAAACACAGGGAATTAAACGACAACTTGGGATTACGAGCTGGGCTTTGGCTAGCGTAGGAGGCCCAAGAGGCGGACTCGGGCTTAAAATTCAGGCCGTTTCTCAATTGGGCTGGGTGTAAAACAGCCTGTCAGATCGGCTTGAGTCTGGCCCAGCCCATTCCATCAGATCAGCATGTCTCCATCTTTCTCTACGCTCCAACGAACTACATGCATTTTGGGTCCAAAGGTATCCGCGACCTAGCCCAATTAGCATATACATACATGCATCATACATGTCTACTTTTCTTTTTGTCTCAGGATTTTAGTTGGGTTCGACCCAGCCCATTGTAACCCAAACGTGCTAGGTTGGGCTCAACCCATGCCCAACCCATTTTCTTAGAGGGTTAGCGTCTTTTCTTAACCGTGTTATCTTTCATTTACTTTTCAGCCAGAGACTGAACAACTACCCATTTAGCTGGTTGGCCATCTAACCATTTACTTAAATGGTGCAGTCAATGATGTCATTTCAATGCAAACGTACTATACGGTATTGCTCATCCCTTGGATCATTGCACCATTTTCATTTGCATGTGGTCCATTTTCTTGGCCATTTCTCAATGTGAGGGGTACTGCTCAGGCCGGATGGATTAGGTTGTGTCAACCCAAACCCAATCTGATCAGAATTTCAACCCAAGGTTCTCGACGGTCTATTTAAAAAAAAAAAAAAAGAAATAAAGAAAAAGAAAAAAAAAGGAAAAAAAAAAGAGCTATAATTAGAGAGGCATTTCATTAATTTATCATTAGATGTATTTTTTTGTGTGGAATTTTTTATATGGGTGGAAGAAAGGTAAGTCTTATATTTTTGTCTCTCTTATTTCTAATAATGAAGGAAGCTTTGTATTATTATACCATGAAGTAGATATATTATCAAACTACATGAATCTTTATATCTCTTTTTTCTCTTTCTTTTTTTCTTTTAGTTTTTTTTTTTTATGTTATTTTCTTTAATGTTTTAACCTTGCTTAGATTGATTGGGCAAATATTTTTCCACAATAAACTTGAACTCAACCTAAATTCCTCCACACTTAACCCCGATCCAGCACAACCTGACTAGACCCAAATATATGTGACTAGTACAAATCCCACCTGAATTAGTTCAACCCCAACCTCACCTGATTTCGAATGACCAAATCCAATCTAACCAGAGCATAGGTTTTATAAGTCCCGTTTGGAGCCTTAGTTGCATCCTTAATTGGGCGTGGATTGCCAGCAAAAGCCTTTGGCCGGTCCATCTACTTTGCTGGATCATATTAGGAAATGGGTCTGAAAAATGAAGCAAATCCAATGCTCAAGCGGGAAACAGTGAAAGTGGGTAGGGAAACGCCTCCTGTTGAAACCTTCCTACGGTCCATGCCATTAATAAAGTCACTACTATTGAATGAAAGAAAAGACAAAAATATAAGCCCGATCCAAAACTTTTATAGCCCTGGTAGGTTTCAATGGTGGACATTCTATCCCCACTATTTCCTGTCATGTGGAGTTTTGGATCTACCTCATATTTTAGTCCAGTCCTTAATATTATAATATGGAAAAACAGATGATCGGCGTGAATTTCTCACAAGCATCACGATGAGCCCCACCTAGCGTACCTTCGCAGGAAATTCCAGCCAAACGCTTCTTGCAGGCAATCCACGTCCGCCCAATCGTGCGGCACGGCATGCATGAAATGGCCACTCTGGCATTTCCTCGTCTTCAGGAAATACTACTGCGATTCCCGCCAGTTGAATCACCGTAAGCATGCCAGCATATGCAACATCCAACCCATCATTATGTGGGGCCAACCTTTTAAACCAGGTCAGTCCACTCATCATCCGGGCCGTACTCCCAAGACCAAATAAACCGTTGGAAAAGAAAAAACACCAACGGCCTATATTCAAAATACATGTATGGCCCACCTAATTGCTGGACCAACCTAGATCTTTGTCCAAGAACTTCCCCATTAATCCCCACTCAGTTCATGGGCCGAATCTCACACACGAAAGCAAAAGTGGGCACGTGTGTGGCGATTCACCTCCTCAATCTCTCTTCCCGCGAAGCGCTTTCGCACATGCTAAAACCGTTGGGAAGTAATTTCATTCTCTGGCAGAGTAAGATGGTTCACACGCACGCAGCAGGAAATAATACACGCCGGTACGTGTAACAATCACAAGCCGTTCAAACCCTGGTCCAGAATGCATATTAGATCATAGCCCTAAATCGTCATGACTGGACAATCACAACCTCGGATAATTGGGCATTAAATGCCATGCCGTCTCATTTTTCATTTTCATTGTCCAATAGTCGTTTATTAATCATATTCTTAACACTTTTTTCATTTTTAAGACCTAGTTAATAGATGGTCCACTAAATGGACGGCTTGATTTGAGCTAAATGTATATGAGATGTAAAATTTCGAATTGCATGTGTACAGAAAATTGCAAGCTACCAGAGCATCAAAGCTTTCATCTCAGAAACCGTTACATACTCGCGTCATTTTGCAACCGGCAACTGGCAACATCCGGTAAAAATAGAACTAACCTGAGCTGTCCTCCGAAGGGAAAAATAGGAGAAAAACGGAGAGGGGTGGGGCTTGAAGGGCTCAGAGAAGGGATCCTCCTTTCCTTTGCCTTTTCTGCCTTTTTATTTTCCATTTCTACACTTGCGATTATCATCTTATTTCTTCTTATTCCCATTTTGTCCTCTCAGATGCGCCTGTGGTAACGAATAAATGGGCCCCACATCCGATAATTCAGAGATCGAACGGCAGAAAAGGAGGGAGGAGGAGGAGGAGGAGGAGGAGGAATCTGGAGATTCCCATACAAACAATGTCATCTACACCGAGAGAGGATGCTGCTTCTGGGTTCCCTACTTCACACCCAACCGATCTAAGGCCGCTGGATCATCATCAGGGTCGTGGGAGAGGATCGGGGCCGATGGTACCACCGCGGCTGAGACGAAGGAAGAGAGGGGGAGGTGGTGGACGAAGGGCTGGGATGTGCTGAAGAAGGTGAGGGAATGGTCGGAGATCGTAGCGGGGCCCAGGTGGAAGACGTTCATCCGACGGTTCAACAAGAGAATGATCCAAGGGGTGAGGAGGTCGAAGAAATTCCAATACGATCCCTCGAGCTACGCCATGAATTTTGACGACGGGCATGGGCAGAATGGTAATTCGGATGAAGAGATTGGGTACCAGAGCTTCTCGGTCCGGTACGCTTCGCTCCCGGCCTCTGCAAAGACCTCCATGGATCTTGGAAATGACGGGCCCGATTTTGCAGCGATGGCCGCTAACGTGCGCCATGGGTGACAGCGTTATTTTCGGTTTCTTCCGTATCACATATTGTTTTCTTTTATTTTTCTTATATAAATGTATTTTTTAAAGTGACCGGTGATATGTGTGCCCCGGGTGATATATGGGCCTGCATCCTGCGCCGTTCATTGAAGCATGCAACACCACCCATCCGGACGGCCCAGGCTGTGGAGCTTGACGTAGATGGACTCGTAACCTAAAAATCACAACCAATGGAAGATCTTAACCAGTCTGAAATTATCTGCTGACTTTTGGACCGTTCGATGGTAACCATATTGTCTGCAGGTTGCATGTGAGTTCCGTCAACCTGTTACTTGTGCAGGATGTCTGACCCGTTCAACGTACGAGTATGGAGGACCGGAGCAGTCTGAGCAGATTAGGTGCGGCCTTGACCGTGGGGCCCACCTTGATGGATGTATTGTATATCGACACCCTCCATCCGTTATTCCATGTCATTTTAGGAGATAATCCCAAAATTGAAGTAGATCCAAATTTAGGTGGATCACACTATAGGAAACAGTACTGATTGAGAGCCCACCATTAAAAATTCCTATGGCCCACCTTAATGCACACCATAATATTTATTTTCCATCTAACATGTTTGTTGATAAGGTCCCACGGACCTACATCCAAAAATTTTGTGGCCCATAAAAAGTTTTTAATGATTAATCACTACTGTTTCCGATGGTGATGTACGTCTGAGATTTGGATCTGCTTCATTTCTGTGATCATGCCCAAAAAAAAAAAAAGCTGTTAGTACATACATCAAGGTGGGCCCCACTATCAGGGGTGCACTATGATGGCTGAGGCTGGGCCGCACCTAATTTGGCTCCAATGGAGGACGCATATTTCTTGCAGCGCTTGAAAAGGATCCCCTGCAACAAAAAAAAGCTTTGTGCAGCTTATCTGGTTGCGTGTGAGATTTATGGGATCCATTAGCGAGCCAAAAACTCAAGTACGTCAAACCATCACTAAACCAACCGTTCATATTTTATTGAGGTCATCTAACTTTTGAGTCAAGTATTTGTACGTAATTTCCCTTTGTCTTGGTAAGGCTCTTGTTTTCGTGGGGCACACTTTATGAAAGGGTTCAAATGGCATATTGACATTACCGTCCTACCTCCACTTCTTTCTTTTTTTTAGTCCACTTTGATGTTTTAATCTCTATCTTTATATTTACACATATAAACTTGGCAATCAATCAAGAAAATTTAAATGGTGGCTGTCTTTATATCCGTTTTTATCTATTTTGGTGTGTCTACCCCATTGTTAGTACACCCACCAATGTTAGCCCATTGGGAATGGATACTAAGACCTCAATGTTGAAACGAGGCTATCTTCACTCAGTCTACTGCTTGAGCTATGGATTGGAGTATTTATATAGTTTCTGACATTGCGGTCCTACCAAACAAAAGGAACAGTGGGCCCATGGATCCAGTGTCCACAATGACAGACACCCGAATCCATAGCTCAAGTGGTAGACCAAGTGAAGATAGCCTCGTCTCAACACTGAAGTTATGGCATCAATTCCAGAGTGGGGGAGGCTAGTTATGTATATTAACAGTAGGGTGTGTGTGCTAACCTAAAAAATTAAAAAATTAAACATTAAAAAATAAATATAAATAAGACAAGACAATAAAAGGCAATCAAGGTAAAACAACGCAACATAAGGCAAGACCAAACAAAACAAGGCAATATAAGACAAAGCAAGGCAATATAAGGCAAAACGAGGCAAAAAATGAGTATTATCAATTACAAATAAAATGAGGGAAAAATACAAATGATTTTTTTAATATATTGATTACAAAAAAATGAAAAAGAAAAATGCAAAAATGAAGGAATTGGTCCGTCTGTTAGTTCTTCGGCAACTAGACACCATTCGACCTCATGTTCTCAATTTTTTCTTTTTTTTTATGTGGGTTGTCATCTATTATAGATATCTGAAAGGAGGGGCTACCAAGCCAATGTTAGAACAATATACACACCATTAAGAAAGAGAGAGAGATTGGCTAACGCCATTAGCTGCTCTCGCTTTCGGCGTTGGGGGTATCTAATGGCCAATAGACATGCCACATCAGCTCAGTAGTGAAAACATACATCTAGCAGAGTATGGATGATCGTGATTACTAAAACTTTTATTACCTATAAATGTCCCCAACGGGGTTCACTCTCATCATTTCTCTCTCACTGCAACTCTCTCCCTCCCTCTCTCTCCAAAAGGAAAGTGTATTTTTTTTTGTTAGTACACATCCCACTGTTAGTACACCCAACCCCAACTGTTAGTCACACTGCAATGTTAGCCACCCCTTGGAAATCGATACCAAGACCTTAGTGTTGAAATGAGGTAATCTTCACTTACTCTGCCACTTGAGCTACCAATTGAGGCGTTATGGTGTCTACTTGAGTTTTTGATCGGTTTAACTTTTCCATTCCCTTCGTAACATAGAACTATGCAACTGATGGAAAGAGCAGAGGTCAGACGGACATCATAGTGGGTTCTAACGAGCTTTTTGTTGCAATGTTCCATACATAAATTTGAGTAGGTTGCAAAGTCGGCGAACTCAGAACTCATGCTCAACTGGGTTGACACAAAGCTTGAGTTGAGTAGGTTAACAAGGCGACTCATGCAAGTCATATTTTTCCTATTTAACTAATTCTATAATTTTAAAATTACTTTTATGACCAAAATCAAGTAATGTTTAATTAAGCACTATATTCAAAGAATGTTAGAGAGAGGGAGCCAAAAAATTAAAAGACTTGTTAATGAGAGAGGAGATATTTGATACTCTCAATATGCATAAAGCTTGATATGCATGCATATATATAAAAATAGTAAGCATATATGGTATGTATTAACTCAAAATTAAACTGACTTAACTTGTGCAACCTTAGCTACCAAATCTTAATCTTGATTCATTGATACTTTTTTGCTGAAATAAAACCATTAAATATTTTTATTTTAATTGTCCAATGAATTTCCACCAAAGTATCAAAGTTTTCCAATATATAATTGGCCTCATAGCTAGTTACATTATAGCATAGATGATTGGATAGATGGGAAAATTAAATCATCCGTGATGTGTACAAAAGATGCCTAAAAAAGGGAAGCAGATTGTGTCCCACCTCCATCGAGACAATAATCCATCCAGGCAGGGGCTCTGTCGGGCCCATATGATATATGGTTTTATCCACGTTGGCCATCCTTCTTTCCAAATAATTTTATGGTATGATCCAAAAATGAGGCAGATCCAATGCTCAAGTGGACCACACCAAATAAAGTAAAGCAATGGTGATAATGACACCCATCATTGGAAACTTCCATGTCGGCTTATTGCTAGCTAGTGAGAAACGTCCAATTGACGGTCCTGATCAAGTGGCATTGGGCCACGTGTCCAATTTCTGTGGAAGCTTGATTGGGTCGACACCAGATCTATGACAACAATATTGACCCATAAATATAATTCGATAGTGGCAACTGGAAACTTTGTAATTTTCATTTGTAATTTGGGTTTTGATCCACCATGCAACCACCACCCAAAGTTGCAAATCTTCAAAAGAAAAACGCCTCGGCAGGACTAATTGTATTGGAGCACCGGCCATTCACATGCAGGCATGCTCACGTGCCAAAATGAAACACGTATCAGAGATCTGAGCTGTCTATCTCATTTGAAACATTTCTTAGATCTTCTGCCTGAAAAAAAAAAATAAGGCTATTTCACCCCTCAGGTGGGTCCAAATCTACAATGCAAAATTAACGGTCGAAACCATTCCATTAGCCATCTTTTCGTTTTCTATGATGTGGTCAACCTGAGGTGCAAAATCATCTGATTTCTAGGTTTAGAAGATCAAAGTGATGTAGCCACCTGATAGAAAGCTCAGATCTTGCACACATTTTCAGTATTGTCACGTGTGCCTGCAGGTGGACGGGCTGGCGCTCACACGCGTATGGAGTAAGCAAACCTCTTATCTTATCAATTAGCAGCATCCAATTTTGGAATGGATGGGCCACAAACGTCAACAAGGCTCCTAATTAAACTGGACGTGGATTGGGTACCGCCACCCGGGCCTAGCCAGAGACAGACGGTCCTGAGAGGGGTTGTGTGGGGCCCACCATTATGTATGTGTTTCATCCATACCGTCCATCTATTTTGACAGATCATTTTAGGGCGTGTGCACAAAAAGTAAGCAGATTGAAGGCTCAAGTGTTCCACACCACAGGAGGAAGTGGGGATTGAACCCCTCCTACCGTTGAAAACTTCCTAGGGCCCACCGTGATGTTTATTTTCCATCCAACCCGTTAATAAAGTCATATAGACCGGGATGAAGGGGAAACATAAATATTAGCTTGATCGAGAACTTCTGTGGCCCCCAAGAAGTTTTCAACGGTAGGCGTTGAATCCCCACTGTTTCCTGTGGTGTGGTCCAATTAAGACTTCCATCTACCTCCTTTTGGGATCACGCCCTGAAACAATCTGTAAAAATGGATAAACGGCGTGTATGAAACACATACATACTGGTGGGCCCCATAGAGCCCTTGACAGGACCGTCTCCCCCAGGGACAGATATTCCTGTCCGGGGCTATGTGGGGCCCACAGTGATGCCTTTGACAAATCCACTCCGTCCATCTGTTTTACAAGACCACAAGAAGACAGGAATATAAAAATCAGTCGGATCCAAAACTCATGTCGTCAACACCACACCAAACAGTGGGGATTGAACGCCTGGGGTGACAGAAGTTTTATATCAGGATGATATTTGTGCCTACAATTTATCTGAGTGGTAATAACCCTATGAACGGTCTGGATAGAATATAAACATCATGGTCAGCTCCAAGAAAGTTTCAATGGTGGATGTTTCCGTTCCCACTGTTTTGTTGGTGTGGCCCACCTGAGTTTGGATCTGCCTGATTTTTAGTTTGCTGTCCTATTGTGGTCTTTCAAAACATATGGGCGGAGTGGATTTGTCACGAACATCTCTGTGGGCCCCACAGCCTTGTGCCCCCGAGTCACAGGCAATTCACTTCCTAGCTAGGTCCTGCTGGACCTAGCTGGCAGTAATACCCAATCCGAGTCCCCTAATAGAGTTGGACACCAACAGTAAATTACTGAACAGTTCGCTTGGTTCGACTCGAGAAAAAAAAATGAACCGAACAACTAGTAGGAAAGTGGATCGAACTTGATTTTAGTTGTTTGAAAATATTTTGAACCGTAGATGAACATACATTTGTTCGATTCAATTTGGCTTGTTTAACCGGTTTGAAGTTGTCTGATTCGAATTGGTTCAATTCAGTTCGAAAGAGACATAAATAGTTTTTTTTTTTTTCACCACTCATTTTTCACTCGACCCCAATCAGCCCTACCCACATTTTCACCATGCCCGACGAACCACAAAAACCCTAGCTCAACTCGCATTTCCAGCCATCCCTCTCCCTCTGATCGTCCTTCCCACTCCCACGGTCCTACCCTTTCACCCATGCCCGCTGAACCGACTGAAACCCTAATTCTGCTCTTGATTCTGACCACCCTACTCACAATTCTAGCCATCCTCTCATCGTCCTTCAGGCTTGCCGGACGTCTGACCATCCATATGCTCGTCATTCCTACTTGCGACTTGCCCATTCGATTTTGCCATTTTGATCATCTCTCTGCTCGTTAGTCTGCATATGTAGCTCCTACTCATTGTTTGATTCTGGTCATTAGTCTGCTCATCAATCTGCACGTTCAGCTCCAAAGGTCTGAACGAAATCCCCTTACTCAATTGTTCTTTTCTATTTTTAAATATTTAATATTCTTATTATCTTATTCGTAAATTGATTTGCGAATGTAATGTAATATGATTAGAGTTTTTAATTAGGAAAATTTATATTTTTTTTAATTTGGGGTTTTTTAGATTAGGGTTAGGGCTTAGGGGTTTTGATTTTTTTTTTTTTTTTTTAGATTATAGTGAGATTAAAATACAATTGTTTGATTGGAACGAAATTGGAGATAGATGGTTTGTTTGGGCCACTATTAATATTCTAATAGATAGGTTGAATCAAGCAATTCATCTATAATTCTATCCTAATCAAATCCTTAAACTTCTTGCATCATTTAACTTAATTTTGGCATAACTTGACCATTGATCTTCAATCTTGTTCAATCTTGGTTGGTTATGAACATTATACATTGCTTACTTGTTTAAAGTTACTTTATTCTTATTCTATTTTTATTTTTATTTTTATATATGGTTTAATGAAATATTTTGTTTTGTAAATAACTACTAAAAATGTTATCAAATGAACCATTATCCGGCATTTGGGATTATGGAACTCAAGTTCACTCTTCTAATTCGAAATAACCAAAACTTAGTGTCGCTTGTGTGGGAAAAAAATTATACATAGAACCCATAGGTTGAAGCTATATTTAGCATGTCAAGTAGGAGATGCAGCGAAGTGTAGCAAAGCATCAAACGAAAGTCAACATTTATTCCAAGCGATCCTAAACTCCAACAAAAAAATCTTTCAATCCCTCCACTAAACCAAATACAACAAGCCACAAAAGATATATTAATAAGCTGATTATTATTGACGAAGATATGGAGTTAGAACGGGTTAAAAAAAACTAGTAAGGAGAAGGAAGAGGAGAATGCCAGATTAAGGGAAATGGACGAAGAACAACTTAAACTTGCATTGAAACTTAATAAAGAAGAGGCAGTTAAACATCAACACTATACTCCACAGTGTCATGACAGCGAAGCAAGAACGGAGAAAAGTTCGTGACCATCTAAGATTGTGAAGGGTCTTGCTTCTTTTTACAAGATGATTTGTAGTCCGTATATATCAGCTCACAAAGAAGCCTTAATAAACTTAGCCACATCTATATAGGAGCATGAAAGAAAGTTTTTTTCCAGCATCAGATTCAGATGAGGTGAACAAACTTGTTGATGAAAGTAGCTCGAGCTCAGCCAACACATCTCCAATGGTCCAACATACAATAAATTGTTCAAATGATGGATCCAATGACGAAAGTAATTGATCTGATGGAGGGGATGACTATTCTTATAGTTATGGACATGGTTACATGCCAGGCAAACACTCCTCGTATGGAAGATATTAAGAATTTTAAGTTGATGTAATTAAAACAGGGAACACTAGTTATGTACTTAACTACTTATGTTGATTGATTTTGGTTATAAACATTGTGCTTTATGAATATTAAGTATATGAATGATGTACGTCAAGTCATGACTTATGATTTGATGGGTTAAAATTTTTATGATTTGTAATTTATGAAAACGTATTAAAATAAAAAATATTTTTGCACGAAAAAAAATAAATTAGTTCAAATTGTTCAAACTGAAAAAATTGTCTGAAATGAAACATATTCAAACATGTGCTAGACTAGACCAAACACGAACACGAACGGCCGAACAGGGCCAGCATTGTTTCAATGTTTGTTCGAACAAAGCTCAGTCAGCAACCGAACCGAACCACCGAACCAACGTTGGCCATGTTCGACTCTGTTCAGTTCGTTTTCCAGCTCTATCCCATGAAAATGTTTTAAGAGTGGGGCCACCATAGACGAAGAACGGCTCTAAATTGCATACCAACAGTACAACCCGAAAACCCCACCCATAGACCCATTCTTCGACAGAAATCTGGTCAACGGTTCACATTAAAATAGCAGAAGCCAACTGACTGGATGGTCAGGATCGAGACATTTTCAGTCGTGTGGGCCATCAGAAGTGAGCCGCACGTCTTAGATTGGTTTTGATTCCACAAGACAACATGTCGGAATGACATGGGAGTGGAACCCAAATTCGTGTGGTCCCGTAGGCAATGGTACTAGGCAAATAGCTGCAGAGGAGTTATGGAGTCTTGATGCATCAAAATATCAATGTCCTAATCCACCTTTCAGTACAAATGGGATCCCTGGTCTGGTGATTCAGACCGTTAATCTTATGCTCTTTGCTTTGGATTTGATATCCCCAAAATTTATACTAGATTAGATGTTCCACACCTTCGTATTCTTGTCCTACAGATAAAACGGTTAGAAAAGCAATATTGCTACGGTCCTTGTCATGGTAGAAAGAGCTGATCCATTAAAGCAAATGGAGTTTCAAAGATGCAGAGAGAATTCAGTGCAGGATGGTAGACAGAGAGAGAGAGAGAGAGAGAGAGAGAGAGAGATCATCAATGCTCTTTGATTTCGCTGGTGTTCCTCGTCCGCAGCTGCGGAGAGTGGCAAGTATCTCTTGATCTAGGCTCCAAAATGTCGATGGTCGCATCTACAGTAATTAACTTTGAGACCGTAGCTCGTCTGTTGCAACAGAGGCTTCATCTTCCTCTATCTCCATTTTATCTGAACCTGAAGATAATGACGATGATCAATCACAAACTCAGCCACAACTCAAAAGAGGTTTGCTGTGTCTGCACACACATCTACACATGGCAGCACGTGCCAACCTAGCACATATGCAGGATATCAGATCAGCGATTCAGGTGGGCTCCAAAGATCATGTCAGTCAACTCATCAAGCAAAACATTAGGAAAACAACCTATACATATCCTTAAATACAAATTGGAAGGCAAGTTGCTGACTGTTCATTTTTGCGTGGCCCGCCTGACAAGTGAACAGGCCTGTTCTTCTTCTCTTCAGGTCATCCTCATGGCACGACACTTCAGACATAATGCACCGCGCATGCTAGGGTGGCACATGTGGCTGTGTAGAGGTGCATGTTTGGACCAGAAACTCAAGGATAGAGAGAAATGCTAACACTAATCAAATCCTCAAATGGATAGCATTTTTACAGAATGTATTTGTAATAAATGTACTGATTTGAGACCATAGTCATGACCTATTGGCTATTACAATTTTGTTAAAAAAGTTAAAAACCCCAACGGTATGATGATTTTCCCCAATCCTACCGTCTGTAAAAATGGTGGCTTTGACTGGGTAACAGCCCGTAGCGGTATATTTCATGCAGTAATCAAGAGACTACGAGATATGCTCGAGAACCTTGACAACATGGCAAATATTGTACATGGGTTAGTTTACAAAGAGGCATACGAGCTTACTGGACTTAGTTGTCCTTACAATTTCTTGAATAAGTTGAAGAAAGTCTCGACTGAGTGCCCTGAAAGAAATCGAACGGTGTTGCCGGTCCCAAAGATCTTCTGCTCGAAGTTGGAGAATCAGACAGTAATGGTTCGTACACTGGGTTTCTGCTATTTGGTTGTGATATAGACAGCAAAGCAACATCCTTCTCAATGGACTTTATCTGTGGCTCAATGTTGCCCAGAGACACGATGGGCCCACCCAAACGTTCCGCCTGCTGAAGTTTGTTGATGGCGCTTGATCTGTACGTGTAACGGAAGTACTTGAGAGCAAGAACAGGCCCCATCCCTGCAGCAACTATGAGCTGAAATAGGGATACAGGTTCATCAGTATTTTGCTGCGCAACTAAATTCAAGAGCATAAAAACAAGGGAAGTGCTAAGTTGATTTCCATGAGAGAATGAAGAGGTGCTTGTGGCATACTCGCTAACATGGCAGACAAGTGCAAGATCCAGGCCATTCTTCAGGTGGAGCAAACCTAGAATGTGCCTGGCCTGAAAATCAGACTGATTCAGTTATCATGGACATTCAGGGCATGTTTGTACATGGAAACCATGTGGACTGACAAGACAATTAGGTTGTTTGGATACCTGGATTCCACGCAGTAATTATTGCTCCTATCCACGGTTAAGATTCTCCAGCACAAGAAACAAGGTGACTATTATCTAATGAATTTGAGGATTCCACTTATTGCCTGGATATCGTATAATGCATGCAACGAATTGCCTCTACAATCTCTCATGCAAATCACTGCAGCATTCTAATGAAAGAGAAGTTGAATTACTCACAAACATCGTTATCCAATAAGACGGCTGTCTGCAAAGACGGAACATTATCGTGTACATTCCGGCTGATGGCAGGGCACTAATGACGCAGTTGATGGCATAAAAGGCAGCCAAATTCCCCCATATTGCGAGGTGTTGCAATATCGTGAAGGAACTGCACATGGGATGACAATCAAGTTAGGCAGTAGAACCTAGTTCATTCTGCGAATACATCATATGATATAAATGATCAGATTCACGGATGCTTACTTTGTCTCCACTACCATGACAAAAGCTTGCAACCAAATACATCCAGAGAGGGCAACCATTGAAAGCTCTTCCTTTTCACTTCTCTCGTCGTTATACACATTGATGCTGATTAGGAATACAACGAGAGCCTGCAAATGATGTTATTGTCAATGAGATTAACTCAGCACTTGAAAAAGAAGAATGGCTGCATCATTGTCAGTCCATCCATACGACTCGTCCAGAATAAGCTTAGGTAAGTCAACCTGGTATCATGGGATCAAGTGCCCATGTGGTGTGTGTGTGTGTGTGTGTGTGTGTGTGTGTGTGTGTGGAATAATAATAAAAAAACCCTGGTATCAGACGATATTAGAAGCATGCATCCATCTAGGTTCTTGTTGCGGAAAAGCTAAATATAATTTCAGAGTCCAGGTGCAGCAAATGCAGAAAATATCTCAATCAAGGCATGCTTGACGTTTGTTTTCTATGTTACTGCTCACTTCTACTGGTGAGAATCGAGAACTAAAATTTGGATAACCTCTAGTGCAGTCCAAAAAGCAACTCATGTAAGGAGAGGCTGAAGAGGTGAGTTGTGGCATACTTTGTGCAAGACCTAGGTGATTCATCAGGTGATAAAATGCCCTATTTCCAAACATCAGAGGATCTGCTCATCAGATGGGCTGAAAAATGACGTTTAGAAAAAGATGGCCAGAAGTTTATATTCAACAGACACATAACTACGGCTGTCAATGGGTCGAGTTTTATAGTAACCATACCTGAGCTGACTGGGTTCGGGTCTGAGTCTAGTTCTTGAAGACCCGTACCCAGTCTAGTTTGGGTACCCATCGGTTCTTTGGATCTAGGTTTAAAGCTGGGTTTGGGACAAATATGAGCCTTTAAATGGCTGGGCCCACCCGACGGATGGGTTAGAATGCACACACATGTGCCACTTTGACACATGCATGGTGTCTAACCGGACTCCCTTACATGTACATGGCTAGGAAACCTCATTTCTATTGCTAGAATAATCAATGCATATTAAATATACGTGATTTTGTTGTTAAAAGTTAAAACTAACTGGACCTGACCTGACCCGACCGAATTTAACCGGGTCCATCACATTGACCCGATCTGAATCCGGCTAGACCCGATTTTTAACCAGGTCTAAAAGATGAAACCTGAACCTGACCTGTTTTCTTAATGTTTACAATAAGTGGGACCCTGACCCATTAAAATCGGGTTGGGTCCATCACGTACCCATTGACAGCCTTACACGTGATCCATCTCATAAGTGGAAGGGCAAGATCTTGGGGTCAGGAGATGTTTATACAGCTACCTACTCAATGAGAATTGCCTGAGCATTTCTCTGAGACATGAATTGCTACCTTAGGCTAGCATGGATTAGTGACAAGAAGTACAATGACAAGCACGAGATGAAATATATTTTCATTGGAAAAGAAACTGCACTCACATGGAATAAAGATCGCCCAAACCATCCAGCAAATGTGCTCGGATTCAAAAGCCTGGTTTCAGGAGTGACTATTAGCTTAGGTTCAAAACACAATGGCAGTCCTATGGACCTGATATAGCAAGTTATCTAGTACCATAGTCCAACAACTGCAATACTTCTGATTGAAAGAAAAGAATAGCAAAAGATAAGTGTACAAAACTTTCCTAACCTTCCGGCTTGGCAATAAACTAGAATTTGTGGGTGTTGCATAACAGTTCTTTCGCTAAGATCTTTGTCAAGGACGCTCACTAGAACAGGGACACTTGTATAGAAAACATTATAAGCCATCAGACTGACGGAGTTGAACAGGCTTGTTCCAGAGACACCTGAAATAAAAGAGAAACTAAATACATTCCAACATCAGCACCAGAGCATTGAGTAACCACAAAAAGCCATGGAGAATGAAAAAGAAAAAGAAAATCTATGGAACACAAAATATTTGCAAGAAATTAAGTCATCCTGCAAAAGTAACACTAACATGAGTAGCAGAAAGCAGAATACAGGCAAATTGTGGGGTGGGTTGATGCAATGGGAACTTACAAGATCTGTATAAAGCATATCAATAACGACTTGTAGAAGGAATACTGGGACAGGAATGCTGTACGGTTGTATGAATACCGCCCATGAACAAGTATCAATCTCTTCAGAAATCTAAACTCTGCAGAACCATGTAAAACAGCTTTAGATATTAATTAAGGAAAGGAAGTTCGTTAAAATCTTTAGACAAGTGAGTGAAAATATTTATAAGACCCCATTATAAACATTTATAGATCCTCAATGAGACAGCAGCGCATTAGTCGAACTTTCACAGTCACACCTATTGGGAAGACCAGATCTTTAAAAATCCTAGGGTCATGATTTGGCGAGGGGAGATCCATGGTTACAGCATGTGTCAGAGATCAGAGCCATTAGGTAGTGATCACTGTAAACATGGCATGTACCAAAAATTAGGATGGTGCACTCATCAAGTTTGACCAGCCTGTAAACCTTTGTTGTTGGACTCTAGCTGCCCATTTTTCTCATACAAGTTTGACCAGCCTGATCAGTGGACCAACATTATTTTTGGTCCAAGGCATGTCCACGGTCAACCCAACCAGATGAATGGCCAAGATCTGCGATATGTGTGCCACACACACAGACTACTAACATGTATTCCATCCTCACATTAGGAGCCACTCACTGAATCATGACCCAAAATCTTATCATTTTTTTTTTTTGAAGGATAAAGGTAAAATCTTAGGGGGTGTTTGATTTTTCAAATTCCCCTGTAAATACAAGCAAAATAAGCCATTATTAATTTTAGGTGTTTGCCAAGATCTGGAGATCAGTGAGGATTTCCGCCTCGAAAATCAGTCTGAGAAGGGCCGACTTAAATTTGTGCACCCCACCATGTTGTATGTGACTTATCCACGTTGTCCATCCGTTTTCTGAGAACATTTTAGGGTATGAGCAAAAAAATGAGGCAGATCCGATGTTCAAGTGGACCATACCACAGAAAACAGTGGTCCTAAAGAATCCACCGTTGAAAGTTGTTTACTTCGTAGGGCCCACATTGATGTTTGTTTATCATCTAACCTGTTTGTAAGGTCATGGAGACATGGATAAAGGGAAAACACAAATATCAACTTGATCTGGGCCCCAAAGAAGTTTTCAACTGTAGGCGTTCAAATCCCACTGTTTCCTGTGGTGTGGTCCACTTGAGCTTTGGATCTGGCTCATTTTTTGGCTCATGTCGTAAAATGAGCTTGCGGAAGGGAAGGACAGTGTGGATAAGTCACATACATCACGGTGGGCCCCACAGTTTTTTCATTTTCCGCCTTGGGTTTAGAGACGGAATATGTGCCTGTCAATGGCATGTTGGGAGCGCTGCCTGGAATTACATACGTAAATAATCATTCTCTATTTCTGAGTATTTACACAAGTAATTGAAAAATCAAACACCCCCTTAGCATAGAAAATTGGGTAACAAAATTTGAAAGGTCCTAGTATGAACATTTCAAAGTCATCAATGACACATCAACAGCTGTCGAACTTTCTAGTGATCCTAATCAGAAATATCATATTTATACATTGCGTGGACAAATGGATGGTGCTATTGTTCACTCATCCAGTCATCAGTCAAACCACATTGTTAAACTCGCAAAGTTTGCATGGTGAAGAATGTATGAAATAATTTGCAGCAACAAGGTTGATAGAAACATAAGAACTACAGCCTCAAGAATAAAAGATTCAGAACACTGGCAAGATATTCCTCCCTGAAGGGATTAGCCGCGTAGATCAATTGAGTTGTGAGAATGGACCGACAGAAAGATGGCGATGTCAACTCCCAAAGGAGAAGATGATCAGATACTAAAAGTGTACATCTAATTTCTGAAGAAGCAAAAGAGCATCAGCTGGTAGAAGTATAAGTGTAACTAACAATGATAAAGGCTGGAAGGTTTCTTAGTGTCGGTATTTGGATAAAAAAGTTTTTCTTTGTCTTAATTTGTATTGATCCTCCTAACATTGAAGGTCAATTAAAATAGTGGGCACTGTTTCTGAAACAACATCTAAAAAGATTGTTCCGGGAAGATTACATGAAGGGACTTTCAGTTTTTCACACATTAGCCTTGCTCTTACATATATATGCCATAGGTAAAGACAATTTCAAAAGAGCAAGATACTCCACCCACATGCAAAGAACAGCAATACATCTACTAACAAAACTAATGATATAATATAATTAACAAATGGTAATTGGAACAACTTACTCCCTATGCTATAATCAGCTGCCCTTGCTGCCTGCAGCCCTTCTCTCCCACTGATGCCCACCCCTATGTCAGCCTGTTGTATCATCCTCACATCATTCCCACCATCGCCAATTGCCAATGTCCGGTACTCATGTGACTTTAAGAGTTCCACGAGCTAAACTTGTAGAAAACAAACATAAATTCTGGGCTCATGTTCAAAATACTACAGAAGAGGGAAGGGGGAAAGAAAAACCGGCCATGATCAAACATCATACTGAAAATTTCCAACAGGAAGCAACATGCAGTGCATTTTTTTTCCAGATAACATCCCTTTGTCATATTTAAGAAGAATAGTTTGCAAAAAGTTCAACAAATATCTAGCCATCAATCCAATTTACCATGGGTGTATTTTTACATCAACCAATATCTGAAAACTGAGCATGAGAAATCATAAGCACCTATCATGGCACAGATGTACCATCGCATATATATATATATATATATATATATATATATATATAGAGAGAGAGAGAGAGAGAGAGAGAGAGAGAGAGAGAGAGACCCCCAGGGCCCAACTTTCAACCTGGTTCACAAATCTGGTGGGCCATGGCAAAAGGAAACAGTTTCCTCCCTTGATTTGCCTCTCTCTCTCTCTCTCTCTCTCTCTCTCTCTCTCTCTCTCTTCTATGGCCCACCAGAGTTCTGGATCAGGTTGAAAGTTGGGCCCTGGGGGTTTTTTGGAGTGCTGCATCACGTGGACGGCTTAGATTTTGGGGACACATCACGTGTGATGAGTCCTCAAAAAGTTGTCACGAGTTCTCGAGAGGGATGCTCATATATATATAGCAATAGTACAGGCATACAGTACACCCATGCCCTTTTTTTTTTTGAAAGGTAACATAACTTTTATTAAAAACAACCGCCTACGATTCACATGCTCAATTTTGTTTGTTTCCATTTCTTTTTTTTCTAAGATTCACACATCCAAGTACACATCCATCCAAAGTAATACTTCATATTATACAAAGTGCTCTTTGCCAAAACATTAGAACAATCAACTGTTAAAGTGGTCCTAACTGTAGATGAGAACACCTAGATAAAATCAGTGTTTTAAATAGCTACGCCACATAGCGTGTAGCTTACTCGATGTAGCGTGTAGCTTACGCAATGTAGCGTAGCTTAGCCTTAACACTACGGAGCTCATGAAAATAGCTAGCATGTAGCCTAGGCTACATGATAATTTGCATACGCCACACGCTATATAGACTACCCTGCACACTATGTAGCACACATTACAAGTTATTTTTTACCACAACATTAAAATCAATTAATGTTTGCAATGATTTGTTAGATTTTTATTTTTCAATGAAAATTAGTTAATCTTTTCAATGCTTTTAATAAAATAATATAAATAACAATATTAAATCAGTTTTGTTGCTCTCTTTTTTTACCTTTTGTACTTAATCATTACGCTTTGCTATTACTTTAGGTTGTGTTTGGTTGCACCAAATATCATGAAATTTATTAAATTTCATTATTAATCAGTCTAATTTGGTGCAGAATATCATGAATTGGTGCAACCAAGCACAACCTAGACTAAATTTTAGGAATAGTGTGTAGCTTACGCTACACGCTATGTAGCTTGTGCCTCACGCTTCAGAGGGGTGAAGTCTACGCTACACACTATTTGCTATTTAAATCACTGTATAAAACAGGTCCTAACTCCTAAGAGCCAGCATATTCCCATTGAAGCACCTTGTCATGGTAAGATTGGCAGATTGCTCTACATATGTCAAGAACCTAGCACATAATGCTACAAACAAACATATGAATTGATTAACAGTCATCATCATCATCATCTGATCCTTATCCCAACTAATTGGGATCAGCTACATGAATCCTTTTCCACCATTCCAATCTATCCAGGGCCATCGCTATAGACAAAAGAAAAAAAAGGCTTGTCCACATCTCGTTAATGAATTGGTTGTGATATTCCGACTGAACAACACTGTGAATGCAACCAGACTATTCTCTAGGCCATGCTCTCATCACGAAAACATCAAACTCGGTATTCTTCAAAAAAATTAATTTTGTCCTTCTGTGGTATATTATTTGTTGATGCATTGGATAAGTGTAGTGTATTCTGTCTCCATCTTATAACAGGTGTTTCTCTAGAAGGATGAGTTCTGTTATTGCTCTAGTAATCAAAAGCATACACTACTTGCATAATCAAAATGATTTTTAGACAATAATATTTAGTTAAGTTCCATAACTACACTATGACCAGCCTTACCTTTAATCTTTCAACTCAAAAGACCCACAACACAAATCACTTTAGAGAGGCTCGTCATCATTTTCATCCACTCAATAGTCAAAGCAGATAAATAACTACCTAGAGTCATCAAGGAACCCACAATAGCCAATAATAAATTCTATGCCAAAACTCACAGAAATAAATGTAATATTAGATTGTTTGAGCAAAGTGTATTATGATTTTTATACTAATATAGATTATTATGCAGAAGCAGCCCTATAGGTTTATACTTTATACCACAATGACAACAAACATCACTGTTCTTTGAAAGTTTACAATCTCCTGAGCATTAGGCATAATCTCAACTGCTGATAGAAAGCATACAAGGATATCAGTGAGTGGACATAAATGAAACTAAAGAGATGAAAAAAAGTACTTGGGCTTTTTGGGATGGCGTGACACGGCAACAGATAGCTGTCCTTGACAATTTTGCTAATTCCGTAAATTTTTTCTGGTGGTGTTTAAGTGCAATTTCAAGTGCCCAACCATCAACGACAAATGCTACATCCTGTTAACAAAGAAAAGCAGTGATAAAGTACACTTAATCTCCAAGGAAAAATCTAGCCATGGTAAAATCTGAAATAAGCACCACATCATGCTGAATAACTTTTAAAATAAAAGAAAATAATCAAACATAAAGAAACAAATATCACATGAAACAAAGAAACATAAGAATGCTCAGTTTGTGAAAACAGGAGAAATATCTAACTATACATCTCTAAGATTTTTATTTTTATTTATTTTTTTATTTTTTTTAAAGATTCTCTAAGAAAATAATAATGTAATGTCATGTGTATACTATATACCAATATACCTGAGCAGCAACTATCAAACATTCATTCTAAAGAATGTGGTATTTCAAGGACAGAAATACACACAGTGGTTAATGAGAATCTATTTACCATATTTATCTGAATATGAAAGGAAATGATGTGAGAGAACTAGCCAACCTTTTCCCCACTCTTTCAACTACCGGATCCTAGAAAGAGGAAGCCCCCAGAGGAAGGCCTCTATAAGGAATCAGCAATATCGCTCTCCTACATCCCATCCACTGCCATCTGATGGCCTCATAGCCACTAAGAGCTACCCAGCAAATCTGCTATAGAGCTTTTAGAACATTAACTATCAGCCAGGAGACCACCTCAAAATCTGAAGCATGCCTTTCAAAATCTTTATTTGATCATAGGATGCATGATCTTAGTTTTGCCTTTAGATTTCCCCCTTTTGGATTCACCCTATCCAAACAGGCCCTATAGGGGATGCTAATAAAGTTACCTGAATCATCAGTAACATGAGTGGTTGATCCAGTCTCAGTAGTAAAAGGCATTAGAGGGCCTGAGAATAAGCATTTGGTCATGGTGTGGTCATTGGCTGCTATAAACTTGTCTAAAAAGACCTATCTCAAAGAGCTTGTGAAAGAGAAAGTGACTTTGGCACACCTTGAATAAATTCAGCACATTTATAAATCATGGGAAAGGCTGTGAACTACATCTTCACTGAACAATGATGTATTCAAAATCGTTTAACAAACTTCTACGAAATCTGTTGAAGGGAGACAATAAAAAAGTCAACCTTGATCTTTTGATGCCTATGAGAGTTGGTTCAATTAAAAGAAACATCACTGGTAAAATTATATTTTGTACAATTGATATGCGTCATTCCAAACAATCCAAACTTGATGTTACCTGCTGTTGAAGAAAGAGAGGAAGAATCACTAGTTCCACACACACACACACACACACACACACACACACAAAAAAAAAAAATCCATCATAACAATACCTTCCATTCTGACATATTATTTTCCATATTTGCTGTGTAGAGTTCAATGATTTTGGTAATATCAACACCAACAGTATCATATTAACACAAGGATGGCTACAGCTCAATGGATCACTTCGAATATTTCACAGTGCTGCAGTGGAGAGAGAGGAGAAGATTTCTATGTCCTTAAATTTGCACAAGGAGTACCAGTGGCTACTTTAGAGGTGTACCTTAGGTTCTGAAGGAGTTATCCTCATTGTGCATAAGACTCTCTCCAAGCATCTAGTAACTTCATCTTCAGTTTTCCCATTGATCAACAGAAGTTGGCCTTTCGGTTCTATCAACATGGTCAAGAAATAAAATTTGGAATCAAATTAATTTAAAAGTAGATATTGACTAATTAAAAGGCACGACGGAAAGCTTTTGACAGACAAAATCCAACATTCACAAAAATAATAATAATAAAATGATACCCTTCATGGAGTTTTTTAGTGTTGGTGCTACCAGTGTTTTAAATAGTGGTAGCATATTACGTAGCGTTCAGCCCTCCGTAGCGTGTAGCGTAATCTACACGATACTTCAACTTTTTAATTTTAAATATAGGAAAAATATGATAAATAGTACGAAAAAAAGAAACAATATAAAAATGCCTAAAAGATTATTCATTTTTTCAAGTATAAGCACATTCAAACAAGTTATTAATTATCATTTATCAAAAGCCAATCCACGTATAAAGTCATAAACCAAATCAAATAATTATCACATCAACAACTTCCTAGGCAAACCACTTTAATTGTTTTGAATCTAACCACTTTAATTAATAATGTCTAATTGAAACCACAAGTCACAACTCACAAGTATGAAAAGAAATAAAAATCCCACAGGTTAATTAAGTACAATACAGATGTCATCTATACAAAGAGGGGTTTTCGAAAACCCTCTTTCAAAACCCCTTAAACTTTTAAGTTTAGTTTTAAAGGATTTTTAAGCGTGTGAACTTCACACCAACATTAAGTGAAAGTAAACAACTTTACATTTTAAGTTTTATTTTATAATATTAAGTTTTATGCTAGCATACGCTACATGCTATGTAGTTGTAGCATACACTACGACCCCTACAGCATACGCTACAAGGATTTATGCTATTTAACTACGCTGCGTAGCACTACATCTATGCCACTGCTACGCTATGAGCGCTATTTGAAACACTGATTACTACTAACACATTACAACTTGATGTCATGGTAGGGTGGGGGTGTGTGTGTGTGTGCTCCCTTGTGAACCGTAGCGTAGGGGAGCTATATGCACATGGCAGGAAAAAGTGTTTAGTACCCAATTGGCGCCCTACGCAATCCGTAGGCTTTCATGCAAAGAAGCTAAGTGGGGCCCACCGTGATGTTTGTGACAAATCCACCTCATCCATCCATTTTTCAAGCTCATTTTAGGACATTTGACCAAAAATGAGAAAGATCCAAAATTCAAATGAGCCACACGTGAGGAAAGAGTGGGTAAAAAAATGCCTACCGTTGAAACCATCCTAGGCTCCAAAACCCAATTGTTTATAAGGTCATTCCAACTAGGATGAATTGAAAACCCAAAAAACTTAGCCTGATACAAAACTTTTGTGCCCATATGCATGTTTCAACAGTGGTCCTTCAATCCCTGTTGTTTCCTCTCGTGTGGCCCACTTGAGTTTTTGATCCACCTCATTTTTGGTTGCATGTCCTAAAATGAGCTCGCAAAACGGGTGGACAAAGTGGATTTATCACAAATATCACGGTGAGCCCCACCTAGCTTCTCTGTGCGCGAAAGCCTTCCTCAAGAAATCCGCGTCCAGATGGAAGCAGATTGTGTGGGACGCAGATTGGGTACCACCCCCACTAGGACTAGCTAGAGATGGACAGTCCTATCATAGGCCCTGTGGGGCCCACCATGATATAAGTGTTTATTCAATCCATCCATCCATTTTGAAAGACCATTTTAGGGCATGTGCCCAAAAAAGAAGTAGATCAAAGGTTCGAGTGGACCACACCATAGGAAGCAGTGGTGACAATGACCCTCACCGTTGAAACCTTCCTAGGGCCCACCGTGATATTTATTTGACATCCAACCTATTCATAAGGTCACATGGACCTAGATGAAAGGAAAACATAAATATCATCTTGATCCAAACTTCTATGGCCTCCAAGAGGCTTTTAGGGGTAGCATTCAATCCCCACTGTTCCTGTGGTGTAGTCCGCTGGATCATTCAATCTGCCTCATTTTTTAGGTCATGTCCTAAACTGATTTTTCAAAATCGATGGACGGTGCAGATAAAACACATACATCACGGTGGGCCCCATAGAGCCCCTGACAGGACTGTCCATTTCTAGCTAGGTCCTGGCGGGGGTAGTACCCAATCCATGCCCGATTGCACGGTGTGCCACACCACCGTGGTGTGTTAATGTCATCAAGTTCTGTGGACCCACCATGATGTGTGTTATATCCAAACCGTTAAACCATTTGGCGAGATCATTTTAGGGCATGAGCCCAAAAATTTGGCAGATCCAAAGCTCAGGTGGACCATACCACATAAAGCAGGGGGATAATAACGACCACCGTTGAAACCTTCCTAGGGCCCACCATGATGTTTATTTTCAATCCAACCTGTTCAACAGGTCACAAAGACCTTGATTAAGGGAAAAAACAAATATGAGTTGGATCCAAAACTTCTATGGCCACAAGAAGATTTCAATGGCAAGCGTTCAATCCGCACCGCCTTTCTTTTTCGCAGTTAACCTGGCACTATCTAGAAAGATGTTGCCTATTCTGCCTAATTCAATGATTTATCCTCTAACCAAGATGTTGAACGAGAGAACCTTCAGCTACAGGCTTGAGCTACTACAGGCAGTTCTATTGTTAAATCATCATCCAAGCAGTATCCCAGCTGATTGGGGTCAGCTGCATGAATCCTATTCTGCGATTCCACATATTGTTGGCATTGGACTTCATAATTGCTTAACACAAATTTTTAGGCGGAGATATTCCAAACCTCCAGCATATTCCACCTGCTAGAAGTGAGTTCCCATGACATTTATGCTTTGTCTAGGTACCCTTCTACCTTTATCTTTGCTTTTACAAATATCATGGGACTCCCATGTTGGATTTTTTTTTTTTTTTTTTCGTTCTTTTTTGCATAAATTAGTTGCATGAGTGCTATTCAAATAAGAGCATGCTAGTAACGATTTTATAGTTTGTTTTTTTTTTTTTTTAAGCTTTTATATTTTTCTTTCTTTCTTCTTCTTTCTTCTTCTTCTTCTTCTTCTGTTTTTTTTTTTTTGAAGCAATTTTATAGCCTTTTCTAAGGAAAAGCATTGCATGTCATGGGCAGAAATTCATTGTTAGCCTCACCTTTATTCTTTGTAGTACAATTGCACTTCAGCAGAAAAAAAAAATGATGACTATCTAAAACCTACCTGGAGAAATGAAGTTGCATGAAAGTGCGATTTGAATGGCTGTATTTTGTTTATCACCAGTCAGCATCCAAAAATTGATCCCTGCCTTTCTAAGCGTCTCAATAGTTTCTGGAACTCCATCCTGTAAAGATAAAATACAGTGGAAAATCAACAACCCTTTAGTATTAAACACCAGAGTCTGGTCAGCAATTTTCATCTAAAGAGCCTTTCTTGAGATTTCTGTACATATAACATCTGAATTCAACTGGATAGTATTGATGCCACTGCTTAAAAAAGTTCACCTGCAGACGATCCTCGATTGCAGTGACCCCAAGGATTTCAAGGTCATGCTCCAACCTTTGACAGACCTCATCTAGCTTCCACTGAAAGGGTGAGTTCATGGCATTTATATGCAAGTCGTACTAACTTGTCACACAATAACATAAAACAAAAGAAGATTTCCAGGATGCAGTATCCTTTACCTCCCTATCAACCAATGTACTGTTCGCCTCTTTAAACATTGAAGACCATTCTGTATATTCATCTTCACTCAATTCACGCCAAGCCAAACAGAGTGTCCGCAATCCCAATTGAGCAAACTGTTCCACAGCTTCAACATACGTCCTTATTTGTTGTCCTGAAATAGAATTTTAAGTATTAGCAAATGGTCATGGATTTACAATTGATATGTCAAACTTTCCTGAGCCACAAAGAGTACTTAAAAGATTTGCAAATAAAGGGATGAACCAAGATGGTCAATAGACCAAAGAAGGTACAACAACTTACAAGACAGTGGAAAACATAACCTTTTAGCAGTAAAGAACTAAGTAAAAAAGATACAAGTTAGGTACAGATGTGACATGCCATGACATCATCATTTTTTGCCTAATTCAGAGGTGGACTGTCATCCTGAGGGTGCAGTTAGTACCTCTCTTAGAGCCTGTTTGGTTAACCATTTACCACAGTAAATGCTGGAAACACCATAATGATTGCTTTTAATATTTGTTTGGATTAGAGGGAAAATAGGGAGGTAATTCTGCCTCGAAAACTGAAATTGCATTGGACGGGATTGCTTTTGTAAAATCTGTGGGCCCCACCGTAATGTGTGTTTCGGATCCATACCATCCATCCGTTTTACTAACTCATTTTAGGCCATGAGCCCAAAAATGAGGCAGATTGTATGCTCAAGTGGACCACACCATAGGAAACACTGGGGATAATGACATCTACCGTTACAAACTGAAATTGGTACAGGACCCACAGTGATGTGTATCTGTCATCCAACTTGTTCATAAGGTCAGAAAGTCATTGACGAACTGCAAACACATATATTAGCTTGATCCAAAACTTTCGGGGCCCACAAAAAGTTTCCAACGGTAGGTGTTCGGTACCCATTGTAGTTTGTGGTGTGGTCCACATGCGCTTTGGATTTGCTTCATTTTTTAGCCCATCCCAAAAATGAGCTAATAAAAAGAATGGATGGCGTGGATTGGGTGTCTCGTTTTTCTCCTCCTTGATTTTAGTGCACTTGTCAACATCATCTGAGTGGCTTACATGAATTTAGAATGGTAAATAATTATTGCCCATTTACCAGCATTTACCATGGAAAATGGTTAACCAAACAGGCCCTTATTGTCATTGATAGAAAATAGAATGGTTTTTCTCCTTTTGTCCAGTTGTATGTTCGTATTGTGGGTAACCTGCTGCAGTGATTGTTGTATTTCCATTTTTTTCCTTTTCTTTTTTAATAAATTTTATGAGTTAACTAAAAAAAATCATATTTTGCCCGAGTTCAGATCACTATAGGTAATATAAGAGAAATACATCATCTCTAGCAATTTTATAATGGAAAAAGAGTACATAGGTTCGTTACAGAAAAGAATATGCTTATCAGATACACATTCATTTATGCATGCATGTATGAATACCAGAGGATGCGTTAGGAAGAATTGCTTCATCTGCCCCTTTCGTCAAAAGTATGATGTTTCGATTTTGGCAATCTCTGACAACCACTGACATCCTTTTTCGATCAGAAGTGAACTCTAAAGTATCCAGTATCTCATATTGAAGAACTGAGGCATTGAAATTGACTTCTGCAAAATAAAGAGTAAGCAGAAATTAGCTCATCTCATCCACAGTTACAGTTCCACCTCATAGCATTGAAAGAGAAATATCCTGAAATGAAATGGTTGTCAAGGAATGAATCACACCAAGAGTATTCCCATTTTTATTGAAGAGAACCATGTGCAAGTGAGCAGCAGCATGAACAAGAGCATCCTCATCCTGGGATTGTGCCTTGTAAGAGATTGTTCCATTTTGGCTACATATTATCAAAAGGTAAATGAGATCAGAACATCTTTAGAAACTATGACACAAGGACCAGCTGCAAATACAGAAAAAGTACAATAAGTTATTATACTTGCCTTTTAAGAGGTATAACTGTATTGCATACTGCCATAACTGTAAGGAATCTAACAACATCAGGTCTTTTGCTACCGATAGCATTGAGCAGTTCCATATCTGGCTAGAAGAAAGAATTTTTCTCAGATCTGGCAGCAAATGTCATATTGTTTTGAAGTCTAAGGCTGCATTTGGATGCACAAGTGCATTTGAATTGCAAACATTCAGTCAAAATTAGCCCCCAAATTGCAATTTGGAGCCTAGACCCTCAATATGAATGCTAAGCAAGGAAATTACAATTTGGTTATTCCTGTGCTATTAGACTAATAATTGCAATTCAACTTGATAGTGCATACAAATGCAGCCTATAAGGAGAGCTGGTTAGTTTACTCATTGTTACTAAGAATAAATCCTCAAGAACAAAGGCAGTCATGCATATGATTACCCTCAAATTGATACAATAAACTTGTGCTTGACAATAATAAATAAATAAAAGAAAGGTTCTGGTGCAAGTTCCAGCGACATACACATACAGATCCCACATCATATGAAATGACTCTATATATGTAGGATGAAAATTCATAGAGCATCACAGTGTATAGCAGTATTAAATACTTTGATCAAGCAATTTGAAGTCACATTCTTAAGCCCACAACAAACAACCAATGAACCATATATGTCTTTGCACAAAGAAGGGAAAGATACTATAAAATATGAATGACAAAGAACTTGTAGATGACTGCAGCAATGTTGTCAAAATCCTACGATTTACGACTTGGATCAAATCTTAGCCAAAACGATTTGAATCCCTTTTTAGATGAATCCTACGATTCTATGTTTTGAATCCTACGATTTACAATTCAAATCCCGATTTACAATTCAAATTGTACTTGTTCTCTTTTGTTTTGAGCTTTACTTGTCTTTCATTTTATCTTTTTAAATTGCTGGGGGCTTTAAGAATCATTTAGAAGAGGTCAATTATTTTATTATGTTCTTTATAAGAGATTGCGTGATAGATATTTTCTTCAATGTTAAATGGTTTTTCATATTCTCATGATTTCTTACTTCTTAATTAGTCAAAACACCAAATTGATTTACAACTTATCTGGAATATTTTTATAGATGGTTGTGATCATGTTAACCTATATATATTGCGGTAATGATGGTTAAAAATCAAATTACCATTTTTCTAATTTACATAACCGTGTGTCGCTTTTCCACTGTGACTATACGCTCAAGAAAGATAAAAAGAGCAAAAATTATTAAAGGATTCTTGTATGTTTTTTTAGGTAAATTTCTTGAGTGACAACAAATAAAGGAAAGACAAGAATCATCAAACACTATACTGATATGGAGTTATAATGATGCATATGGATGAGAAATGGATGACTAATGAATTTTTTTTTCTGATTTATTTATATTTTGCAGATTTTCTTCAAATATTTAAAAAATCATAAAACACCTTACGATTTGCGATTCGATACGATTCAACCGTTTTTATGATTTGTGATATAATAACGATTTCGACAACATTGGACTGCAGATAGTTCTAGCCAGACTTCACATGATATATAAGCCTTCATGTAGATACAAAAACTGGCTTCTCATCGCTAAGAAATAAACTAGAAGAGACTTATACTAAATACACGCATTCCTAAATAGTGATTTATTGATTCTTTAAATTGATGTTGTGTATCCCTCCACAACACTCCAACAGAATAAAGGCAATGGTTCCTACCATACACTGGCCAAATTACCATAAAATGTTCCTTGTATATAGTGTTCGTAGTACCGATATCATTACATGCATCGTTCGCTGGAGATACAGAAACATGTATCGGTATCACCAATACCCAGAAATGTATTGTTGACTGAGGGAAACATTGGGGAAACAAGGGGGAAATGGTGGAATTTCTCAACGAAATTTCAGGAGATTCTAAAATACACATATTTGCATATTTAGGAATCAAATAATTGCAAAAAAAAAAAAAAAAAGACGCATACAAAATTAGTTCATCTTTAATGGGGGTCTAAAAGCATGTAACGCTGACTTAGGGAAACATTGGAGAAACATGGGGAAACAGTGGAATTTTCAATGATACTTTAGGAGATGCTAAAATACATATATTTGCATATTTAAGAACCAAATGATAGCGAAATAGAAGCATATTTGCATATTTAGGAATCAAATAATAAGACTTCCCTTTAATGGGGGCCTAAAAGCATGTATCAATGACTCAGGGAAACATGGGGAAAATGATAGAGCCATCCATCCATGCATGCACATATATACGAACAAACACACATGCATGATCCATCTATCCATCCATCCAACCATCCATGAATGCATACATACATACATGCATACAATAATAAATACATATACACACATGCATGATCCATCCATCCATCCACCCATGGATGCGCGCGCACGCACACACACACACACACACACACACACACACACACACACACCCATCCAACCATCCATGCATGCATGCATACATACATATATCCATGATCCACACACACACACACACACACATCCATCCATCCAACCATCCATGCATGCATGCATGCATACATACATACATATATCCATGATCCATCCATCCATGCATGCATGCATATACACACATACAAACATGCATTTCATTGTACAACCATGCACCCATAAAAAATATTGAAATGAATTTTAATAAACAGATTTTTGGCAATATCAGTACATTGGCAATATTATCAAAATATCACCGATATATTGGCGATACAAGCGACACCTAGAATTTACACAGTCGAAAATATTTGCAATACATTGGTGATACTCAGCGATATATCGCCAATGAATTTTAATAAACAGATTTTTGGCAGTATCAGTACATTGACAATATTATCAAAATATCACTGATATATTGGCGATACAAGCGACATTGGGAATTTACACAGTCGAAAATATTGGCAATACATTGGCGATCCTTAGCAATATATGGTCGATACCTATAATTTTTTATACTACCAGTGTTATCGGTATTGCCGAGTTGGAGATACCGATAGTATCAGGGATACTCGGAACAATGCTCCTATACAGCATAGTTTCCGCCAGCAGTGCAATTAATTTAGAAAATTAGCATGCATATGAGGTTTTCCAGAATTCAAGTACAAAAAGGATAAAAACAAAATTAGCTAACGAACTTCATTGATAACAAAACCACCGAAAATGTCATGAAATGAGCATAGGAAAACAAACCTTTCAGGGCATCTCCACTTTCATTTCCATAGAAAGTACCATTGATAAAACATCGCCGGAAGATCATTCTATTCTCCGTTAGGGTCCCAGTTTTATCAGTCAAGATGTACTCAACTTGTCCTAAATCCTCACTGATTGCTGTGCTGTGGGTGAAAAAAAAAAATCGTAACCTCAAGAAAATGAAAGAAAACTTCTGCTGTTAGCATCTGCAAATGCACAGGCTTCACATTCTTACTTTGCTGCATGGGAAGGTGTATTGGTGTCATGATCATACATCTCCTCATCCCAATCGATGAACTTTGCATATAAACTCTTCATGAGATCTAGAGATACCTGCCGCAGATATGGACTGCTATTAAAAACCAAGGGAAGCTGACAAAGTGAAAAGGGAACGCATACAAACCTTTCAATCAACGCATGGCCTGATGATTAGAAGACTTTTAAGAAATAGTCATGGAATCTTATTTGTCTCATAGACTATGCATAAGGGATCAAGATTTGTCAGTATTGTACTATCATGTGCAAGTTCAAAGGTCACAGATTACATCCACATGGCATGATGATCCATTATGAATATCTGCAATTGTGACCACTGACTGGAGGAATGTAACCATAAATACATTTAGAAATAAACAGACCATTCACTAAGTGATCAAGTACGAAATGTTACACAAGAGGATGGCACCAATGATTTCACTACAGAAATAGATTATAAGAGGCTCATGCCATGCCACCACATGCAGATGGTATATCTAACACAGTGGCATCATCAGCCTCTACACTTAGAAATATAATGGTACCTTTGACCGAGTCTTCAATATGACTGATTATGTGTTGGCTAATTATATGATAATTAATTATCTGATACTGGTCAAATGTCTCTTGGTATCTAACATTTCAACAAATGACCCCAATATATGTGCTGCAACATGTTATTTGCATAATACTTTAGTACCTAAATTTGCTCAAGAATTTAAGTGCATTTCTAAGTAAAGATGAAAACTATGACGCGATTTAACAGTAGAGACACATTAAGCAACAAACAGAGAAGAAATGATCCTTTATACAGCCACATACCTTTATAGATATCGGGATCATTATTGAACATAAAAGCTCAAACCGTAGAGGGATGACCAACAGTTCATACCATGGTCCTTCCTTTGGGTAAAGAACATACCATAGCTACAAGGAACCAAAAAGTGAGCATCAGATGCCAAATATCAAAAGTGACGGGTGGAATAGCAATGTGAGCTTAATTAATAGCTCGAGAAAAATTACAGTTCAAGAGCACTAACGGCGGAACGAATCCTAGACAAGGATCTGAACATCATGTCTCCACGATTAAATACTTAATAACTAAAACCATTTTCTGAGCAAATAAACAATTTTCTAATGTCGAAATTATGTGGACATTACTAAAAGTTAATATAATATGATGGACTTGAGAACTGTAATAAGAACCAAAATGAAAAAACTTATAATCTAAAACAAGAATGTGACAAGGACAAACCAGTGAAATTACACATGTTGTTATTATGCAAAAATAGAAAGTCCACAACTGAGTTCCTCCAAGAAATGGTGGAATCATCATGCAGAGCAACTCAAAATGATGAAATAAGAAATTAATTCAAATCTGAATTAGAAAACAAGATTACAAAGGGATTGAACCAAGGTGTCACATAATGGTAATGGTGGCCGTAACGGCCACCACCATTACCGTTACTATACGGGCCGTAACGGCCATTACGGACCCCGTATCGGCCGATACGGCCTTTTTAATTTTTTGAAAAAAACTATTATAAGACCGATATGGGGCCGTATCGGTCCGATACGGGCCGATACGGGGCCGTTACGGCCTGTTTTTTCTGTAACGGCCGTTACGGCTGTTTTGACCCCATAACGCGTAACGGTCATGACCGTTTCCGTTACGTATCGGCCGATACGTAACCGTTTTGGGATACCTTGGATTGAACAATACATTAACTGGAACATTGTTACATGCTAAAAAGTAAGTTCAGGCTTTCTCCATTTTCATATTATTTTATATGAAACTGCTTTACCTGCATACATAAAGCTTTAAATCCACTTTCTACTTAATGAACCCATACATCATTTTTATTCATGAAATCATTGAACAATACAACCAGTCTGAATCCCCATCACTTGGAATCAAGTTTCTGTGCAACTACAAATCGGATATGGAAGTCATTGCTTAACAACCAAAAGATTACAGTTACTATAATGATTATCTTGCACGTTCTTATCAACTAGACAATGAAGGATCTTCAAGAAGATCTGAAACGAGGAATTATAGGATACAAACCGAGGCTCTGTACGTTATGGATGGTTGGTTCTGACAGAAAGGGCCCTAGTTCAGCAGTTCAGACTACTGTTCTGCTGCGTCCCACCATGGATGGACCATGCCCAAAAAATCTCCTCAATGAGACAAAAATTTCTCTACTTGTGACCTAAAAATGGATGGTTAAGAAACAAAATACAGCAATTGTCCACATTCAACTGGAAGAAGTTCAAAGATTGGCAAACAGGGATCTACAATCTGAGAGAATTCAGAGGCCTGGTCCATTCATGGTGGGAGGCAACAGACAAATGGTCAAGATTACTGAACCATATGCACCACTTGTTAGAAATGAAAACCCATGTATCAGGTCACATATCCTATAATTTCACCCGCAAAAATTTGGGAAGAAAGCTTGTATGCTCAAAGATGAATAGTTTTTATTAAGGTTGATAGTTGATATGCAATCTATGTAAAGGCTCAAAACCATAAGGTGTGTGCACAATTGCAAGTGGAAATGCAGGAATCAAATTGGTTATGGAGGACATAACAAACTTCAACATGTTCATCATCATCTTATCTGCCAGAAGTTAGCGTGCAAATTTATCATTTTACTACATAAGAAATCCAGCCTGCAGTAACACTTAAACAATAAATTTTGAATATGAATTTTTACAAAGAATGTAATCATTTACATCAGCAGGAAAAGCAAGATGGCTTAAGCAGAAATGGCCAAACAAACAATTGAGAAACCAATCATAAAATCCATCACAATTAGTAACTTTAGAACATCCACATTTACATTCTAGAAATAGATATAAATCAATATACCAATACATTCCATTAATGAATAAGAAACACTAAAATGCTTCTAACCTTTTGAGCTTCAGTATCTTTCCAGACGTTACCCGATATTCCGAGAACAATAACAACTACTATTTGAAACAGAAAGATTGCTCCAGTCAACTTGTCAATCATTGCATCCACCGCAGTAAGTTTTGGCTCTGGAATACCTCTGCTCATACCTAACTTGGTTTCATTTCCTGAAAAATAAGACGAAAGAAATTGTTAACCACGCAAGACCCACCAACTGAATCTTAAAAGCATTTGAATCTGTTCAGTACATGATGAAATTACTAGTATGTCCACAAATGATGTATTCACAGGAATCTCATCATTTATAGAAAGGCGAACCTTCAGTGGCCCCCCGTATTCCATTTAAATGAATAGAAACTAAGATAAATCTCAATCTTGTTCGATGGAAGGCTCAATCTTATCATACATACAGGATCTTCCAATCAGAGGTACTTTTCGCACATGTGCTATCCATGGTGATGCCCATAATGTGAAGGGTTTGAATCATTGAAATGTGGACCCCACCCCACTTGAGCAAACTAAAACCCAACTAATAATACAGTAGAACGTTTTTCCTAGAAGGAAATTTTATTGAAAAGAAAAGGTAAGAGAAAAAACATCAAGGAAGATGTAATGACTTGCCACCATATAAAGAAGACCAAAAGAGTCCACCTTTTGCCAGTTCATAGATCAATATATATGTCTCCCTTTCCACATGAACAAAGAAAATGTTTAGCCTTGAGGCAAGATGATGAATTTCTTAAAACATGAAAGAAGATTCCACAGCTCAGAATGGCCCTTAAGGACCCATCCAACCACATCCAATGAATCACATTCCGCATTCCCCAGACCAGTACAATTTTTAGTAGGAAAACTTTACAATCTTTCAACGAGAACATTTTATAATGCCTCTAAGATGATTGCCTTAGCTGGGAACTAAGGAATGCAATTAGATTTATAGAGGTATATTGGTAACGACTTGTGGATCCATATATTTTGTGGATTGACACTTATCGGTGTCACACATGTATACAGAGCATCAGACATGGCTTTTAAAACTTGAATTCACAGACACATCCATGCAAATATTTATTTATCCTCATGAGATAGATTAGAGAATCTAGGACCTCTCTTCTTGCAGTTCTTTTTCCTCCAAATTCTTTCTTCAAACCATTTTCCCACGAAATTGGTCAGGCCCCCTCGGCGGGAAGTGTAGGGAACCCTCACACATCCCTTGATCAAGGCTTTTTGTGGGCAGCCACAGCAAACAAAACCCTCACTCTTCTTGACAACCTTAGGAAAAGGAACTGGTTGCTGGCTAATATGTGTATGTGTCTGAAAGGTTTAAAATATTTGGATCATCTTTTAATACATTGTGATCCAGCTTGGAGGATTTGGTCATGTTCAGTCCTTTGGTATTGAGTGGATTATGTATGCTAAGGTTGCTGGAGTGTTGATAAATGGGTGGATCAGTGGTACTTTTAATCCTAGAAGCAAAATCCTCCAGAGATGTAGTAATCTCGTGGGAGGTTTGGAAGAAAGAAATTGAAGAATTTTAAGAGAGATTTACTCCAGCCATGTGTGTATCCTTGGCGAAATCAAAAGAGCTTGGGAGTTTGGGGAGTGTGGCTAAGGAATTTGTTGGTGTATGATAAGCATGTTCAAATAAGTTATTAATTATCCTTTATCAAAAGCCAATCGACATAAACCAAATCAAATCATTATCACACCAACAACTTTCTAAGCAAACCACTATAATTAATAATGTCTAATTGAAACCACAAGTCACAAGTATGAAAAGAAATTAAAATCCCACAAATTGAGCATATTAAGTACAAAATACAATTATCATTTATAAAAAAGACATGGTGTACGCTACATACGCTACATCCGCTACGTGTACACTATGATGCTACACGTACGCTATATACGCTACACTACAAGGGATTTACACTATTGGCTAACGCTACGTAGCATCGTAGCTACACTATGGAAGCTATTCAAAACACTGGTTGCAAGATGAGATGCCAAGAAGAGAACACTAAAGGCACGTTTATATGTTTCAAACTAGTAACCTCAATGCAGAATATTTTCCTTCATGCTTCATCACCCACAAAGTATGAGGCCACCTGTTACAATGCTTGATATCAAATCATTATTTCACACATAACAAAGACGTTGGCCAAAAGAGAGAACTAAAAACAGCCAAAACTCCAAGAGCTCCCATGTAACTTAAAAGAAAAAACAGCTACCTCACAATTGAAGAGCCATTTTAACATCTAACTGTTCATGTACATGGTAATATTAGATACTAATCCCCAATACGATATTTAAAAGAGCATTCATACACATGATGTAAGTACTGAAGTGAATAAAAATAACAAGATAGTGATAAGAAAAGGTTACAATAAGATAAAGAAAAGATGAAATGAGATGTAGAGCAGTAATTTTTCCCAAGATCATAAAACTTGCCTGTATAGACAGCTACTCCACATGCCCATTCTGTATTCCGCAGGTAGCATGACTGAAGTAATGTATTATTGATGGTTAAGGGGCATAAATCATTATCAATGAAGGGAGGAAACAACCTCAAATTTGCATCAAATCTTCTAATGTCCTTGTCCGGGTTTGGACATTCGATGGCACCCTGCGAGTGAGATAAAATTGAAATTTGGCTCCCTTGACAATCAAAATACAGATATCAACAGTGCTCCAACCATGCAAAGCAAACAAAAACTTGCCTTGATTTTGTGAAGAAGTTCAGGACCTAGCCCCATGCAGGCAGATGCTATAACCCTCGTCTTCAGATCAGTTTCACCATCTAGGGCTGCAGTCTACAAGTTTATAGGGATTATGCCTTTTGGATGTTCCATGTCTCATGGAATATCAATAGTACATTATGAGGAACATGTATATATACTAATAAAAATACAGGCAAACATACATACACAGAATCAGCATAGATATCTGACTGTCATCAGTGCTCAATGAACTCATAGGAATAGGAAATCACTACTGGAAAGTATCTGAGCAGCAATTTAGAACTCTTCAAATGCAGGATAAAATGAGAGAACTTGAGAAAACGTTTGATACTTGTACTTGGCAAAGTTAAAAATTCACATGGTATACGGCTAACCCTTTCAAAGAATGATAATGATATGCATCGATTATCATAACAGAATTACAAAGACGAAAAGAAAAAATAATTCATGCTTTCTATAGTCACCTCAACATAACAGATGCCTTGTAGATCGGAAGTACCAATTAAAACAAGATCACAAGGAACTTCGTCATTCTCCCGCAGCCAGACTATGTTGCCAACACGAATGTCTTGTGCTTGAATCTAAAACAAGAGAACATCAATTTAGGAAAGGGAAGCTTCAATAAATCAATTGAAGAATCTAGTCAGTGAAAGAAAGCATGGCAAAGAAGAAGACCCAACAACGAAATCCAGAGCAGAGTGATGACTTAAATAATAATTACTGTGAGATGCAATCCTTAGCATCAAAATTCGAAAAACAGAAAATAATACATATCAAGCATGCCTTGACCATGGAAAATTATGCCATCACGAAAAAAGATTCATCTGAATGCATCCTTTCCTCTTTATTTTTTTGTATAGTCTCTCCATGCATCAATAGAAAGAGTATCCACGATCAAATTGGCCTCTTAGTTAAGGTTAGCAAGGTTGACACAAACTGATACAAGACGTAAAAATTATCAACAAAGTTCCGTGTAATATTCCATGGTGGGAGTGGAATTCCTCAACCATAGGATTTAAAGGTACATAGGCTATAGGGCATATAATTGCCAATTTTCAATGGGAGAACATAGATTGGAAATATCTGAAAGAAGCTACAGCATTAGCCATTGGAGCAAGTCCAAAGACATTTACATGATGGAACAAGAAAAGACAAGTACTATTTGAGACAGACAAAGGGGACAGCAGATGATTTTGCCCCAACAAAATTGATTATAGGTGCCAGATCGAGTTGTTCTAGTGGTGGAGTTGGACCGGGTACTTCAAGGTTGCACTTCCCAGTACCGACAAGAAAAAGCAAAAGGAAGAGAGTAAATGCAAAGGCATGAAGAGGGATCACATCATTCTTTAGTTCATTCATAATTTCTTTAGGCCTGTTTGGTTGACACTTAAAAATGAGCTCATCTTGTTTTTAATTAAATCAATTGCATATTAGAGATCATAGTTTATATAAGTTGTTGGTTTTATTTTTAATCCCTACCAAAAGAATTGATCTCTAATACATAATTACAATTGAATAAGATCTCTAATACATAATTACGATTGAATAAAATAAGATGAAAAACATTTTTAAGTGGCAACCAAACAGACCCAATCTGGAATACAAAATTCAAGAAAATGTATAAAGCAATGGATAAAGTCAGGCCAGATGCTTCTACCTGTAAAAAATGAGAGAAGACAATCAAGAACTCCTTGAGGAATTTAATATGAGACTGGTTTTATCTGAATTGGATCTCAATTTTTTATTGGAAATCATAATTCATTAAAAGGTAAAGAAAAAAAGGGATGCAAAATACAAACCTGGCTCAACTGCAAGAACCTACAGTACACTGGAAAAATCACAACTTGTGCGAACCAAAGAGACGAAAATATAGCAAAAAGAGTAGCAGAAATTAATTGCACCTAGATTTGCGCTTCTACATACAGAAAGGCGTGAGTATGAATTTTGATACTGAGGTATCATATTTGAAATTCATCTTAAAAATTTAGATTTAGATGAACCATGTTGAAACATACATGGTAAGAATCTCGATGAGGCACATGGTGATGAGCACATGTTAACAAGTCCTGTACTTCATGCTAAAACAAAACATATGAAATTGAATAATATTTTGTTCAAGAGATTTGTTCAACAGGTCCTACAGGATCATCATTTTTATTGGCTTCCTAGTAAGTTGGCCACTGACTTGCCAGACTTGAGTGGGGACTGGGAAGCATTAAAAATTAAGAAATGCATTCATTATATTAAGTATGCATTTTTTCCATCATTTAACTCCTGTTTTCTTTATTGTCAAAGCAAAGGACATCTCTGTAAATTCATAATTGTTATCCACCATATATGTTAGTGAGATCACCCATGCACTACATCCATTGAGGACGACCAGCACAATTATTATCAAGTTGGTAAATTTTAGCATCATTAGTTTGATGTTATCATGTTTGAGCATAACTCCCCTATGTCTAGAGAAATGCAGTAGATAACAGTATCCCAACATTAATGAGCCATGCCATAATATTAACCTAATTAGATACCCTCATGAACTTCTAAGCTTGAGAATTCGCCTATGTGAGTTCAGACATAAACTACAGAGTTGTATGATTAATGCAATTTCCATATCTCATCTGAAAGTAAATTTCACCATATTAAATGAACTGAAGATGTATCATCATGAAATGTGAACATATGTGTTCCTCCTAACGTCTAATAGCCGGCTTATTGAAGTATCACACCTGGAGATATTCCAATTAACAGAAGACACATTGTCATCTGAAAAGCCTAGCCCAGATATGTTCCAATTAACAGAAATCACACTCGGAATTGTCATGGGGGAAATGGACATTTATATGTGCAATGGAAAGTGGAATATATAAAATGGGTGAAATCAATAACTATATGGCAAAGATATAGAAGGGCAAAGAATAACTACAAATGGGTTCCTGAAGGAGCTGATTCTACACATGAACGTAGAAGCAAAACTTTTGCATAGAACAAACTATTGTACACAGCGTTTTTTTTTTTTTTTTTTTTTTTTTTTTTTTTTTTTTTTTTTTTTTTTGAGAAAGGTGGGAGCACACCACCTGTAACTTTGGCAATGAGAAGGTATAAGCAGTACAGTGACAGGAGAGGGCACCAACAAAAAAACTGGGCCTCAGCTCAGATAAATCCAACCGCTCTGAAGCTCTATAAAAGATCGTCAAGGGGCCCTCCCGAAGGGACCCAGAGCCTTACCACCAAAACAAAAAACAGTGATGAAGATCCTAACCAGCTCCCAATAAACATTCCCCAGAACAGAAAAGAAAACAGTCCCCGGATGCAACAAACACAAGCTCAGCACCCCCAAACAACATTCACATTACAACACAGCCAGGCCCCCATTCGCCTCCATATACACAATCTGCATCCTCCACCATCATCCACATCGCATAGAGAACAGCAAGTACCTGGGAGGGCAGACAGAAGGGCAGAAGCAGGGACTGAATCTTCTCAAAAGCAGGGGCCTAATCCACAAAAGCTGGTGGCCAATTGCAGGATGCAGGATCCGAAGCTGGGACTGATCAGAGTAAACGGACCTGCTGCAACCTCAGAAACTCACGATCAATACAGCCAATTCAAACAGACAGCATGCTACAACCACCCGCAGCCAAACTGACTGCCAGAACAGAGAAAAGCAGAGCAGAAACCAGGAGGGAAGATAACCATACTGGCTGCCACCGCAGGAATCAGAACGGCAGCGCAGTCAACCCTCTCTATCTCTCTCTCTAAACATATTTGAGCTGATAACCAGACAATTGGTGTCTGTTCAATGTTCTAAAGGTTGAGTCACATCCTAAAACTATTATAGGGCCAGATTGAGTCAAACCATAATATGGGACAATAGATCATCATGTTCTTTGAAGTTACAAAAATAAAATATTGAAGATTTTATCCAAACATAGAAAAATAAGATAGGGACACCAATAATATTTCTAAAATTCAACATGAAATCTTAGTGAAGCTATAACAATTCATTCTCAAGTAATAGACCATACAAATTAATCTTTTGCATCTGTAGAAAGCCAGCCTTAATTGTTTCATCCCACTTCAGTCCATAAGATTGGATCAGCTCTAAAAACAGTTTAAGCCACTAGCCACAAAAATCCATTTTCTAGTGAAATATTACAATTCGTGTGTAATTTTACTTTAAAAGGATTCAAGCTATTTTGTGGATTGTTCCTATGAACATTAAATCAAATACTACGAGTTGAACTAAAAATCATAGGACTTTCAACAATCTAACATCTCCAAATAAACAAATTTGATCGTCTGGCTGCCCCTATTCTGCATCTTCTTCTTTTTCCTGTGAATGTTATAAATTTAGAGGCACCACTAGCAAAGAAGAATGAAAGAATAACCACACCTGCTTTTTGATGCCTTGCTTTACAACCCATACTTCTTTCTCATTTGCTTGCTTGTCAGAGAGATATCTGTTATAGTCATCCCACGCCTCTTTTGTAGCTGAGACTGCAAATATGAAGATAAGAGGACCCCATGTACTCGCAGGATTTACAGGAGTGATAAGCGACCATAGCTGGAGGCATGCAATAAGCAAAAAATACTGGTTCATGAACCGACTGTAAAGGAAACAGAAACAAATTCATTAGAAACAAGTCATTACCTAACATTACTGGAATATATTGCAAAAGGGAAGGAGGGAGGGAGGGAGGGAGGGAGAGAGAGAGAGAGAGTCATCATCATCTTAAGCCTTATCCCAACTAATTGGGGTCAGCTATACAAATCCTGTTATGCCATTCCACTCCATCATGGCCCATATCTTCAGTTAATCCAGAAGTCCTCAAGTTTTTTCCTAACTTTGTCCACCCATATCCTTTTAGGCCTTCCCCTTGCCCTATTAGAGGGCGAGGTATGCAAATCCTAAGATGAGAGTGGAGCCGGTATAAGAGACTTGGAGTTGATGAACCTGGCGCTTTTGGGTAAATGGTGGTGGCGGTTAGGCTTGGAGGGGGCTCTAGGCGGGAGGCTGTTGCTGGCAAGTTTGCATGTCTTGACTCTTGAGGGTGGGTGGTGGACTAGGGATTCCTCGTTGTATAGAGCTTTGGCTGTATGAAAAGGATATCTAGTGTGAAAGCTAAACATAAAGAAGGGACGGGTTTATCTTTAGGGAACGGGGAAAAGATTCGCTTTTGGGAGGATGTTTGAAGAGGTGACTTACCCTTATAAGTCAGATTCCCAAAAATGGCCTGCCTTGCCCCGGATCGCAATATAGTAGTTGCTAGATGCTATATTTTGTGGAGAGTTTATCATTTGGTTTCCATTGTGTCGCCGAAACCTCCATGACAATGAGGTGAATTAGTCTCTTCTGAATTGGTTGCACCTTTGCTGCCTGGCAAGCGAAGATCACGACAGAATGGTGTGGGTGAAAGACAAGTTAGGTTGCTTTTCAGTCTGGTCCTTCTCTGCTTCATGCTAGAGAAGAAGGGAAGATGGTCGGACAGACAAGTTACGTGTGGCATTAAGGAGCTCCTACGAAGATTCTGGCCTTTGGGTGGCTTGTGGGAATAAAAAGAGTATTGACTATTGATAATCTTCAAAAGCTATCAGGTGATCCCTAATATTTTCCTTATGTACATGTCTAACACCGAATCAGTCGACCATCTATTCATCCATTGCTCTTTTATGAGTCAAATGTGGAATGTATTTCTAAAAAGATTCAATTTAGCTTGGTCTATGCCCCTATCTATCAGAGATCTTTCCTTGACATGGCATGGTGTGGCGTTTTGTAAGAGTGAAGGTTTTATGGAGACTTTGCTTATTGACCAGCTTATGGGTGATTTTTTGGGGAGAAAGAAAAGGAAGGTGCTTCTGAAGTGAAAGCAATCGGGAGGAGCGGGTCGCAAGTAGGGTAATTTTTCTTGTAGTTGAATAGGCTGTTGGTCTTGGTTGCTTTGAAAAGATGTAAGTTTTTCTGTTTTGTGTTGTTGCTTGGGTTGTAGCTAGCACCATCTCAGCGCTGCTTCTTTTCCTTTCAATAGAAATTACTATTACCTTTCCAAAAGAAAAAGAAAAAAAAACTTGAACCAACTCGCTCCTAACTAGTGCAGTTCTTGGTCTCCGTGCACATGACCAAACCATCAAGTCTACTTTCCCTCATCTTTTTACCTATTGGTGCTACTCCTAAGTCCCTTAATGCATTCATTCTAATTCCATCATTCCTTGTCTTGCCACACACCCATCTCATTCTCAACATCCTCATTTCCATGATGCTCATCCTGTGAACATGTTGTTCCTTGACTGCCCAACATTCTGTTCCATAAAGCATGGCTGGTCTTAAATATCCTACAAAATTTCCCCTTCAATTACATTGGTTTACGCAATTACATAAAGCTCCAAAGGCACATCTCCACTTCATCCGCCAGCTCTAATTCGATAGCAACACCTTTCTCAATCTCTCCAGTCTCCTCAAATATTGAACCAAGATATTGAAAATGGTCATTTTGGATGCCTCTTGGTTAGCAGTCTTAACTAATTCCTCATTTTCACTCCTGGTATAACCGTATAAGTAAAATTGCATTCCATACACACTTTTTGTCCTAGTAATTTTAAAAACCTTTAGATTCTAAAGCATCCCTCCATAGCATTTACCCCCTCCCTCATCTCATCAATCAAACCTATGTCATCTCCAAACAATATACACTGTGGGAACTCTTCCTAAACTTTTGGAAGAAGTATGCTGCATATGCATCTAATTTGTGTAAGTTTTAAGACCACACATCCACCGTGAATTCCTTAAGAATCAATTCATCATCATCATCATCATCTAAGCCTTAACCCAACTAATTGGAGTTGGTCCTTGAGAATCAATTGATAAAAAAAATAAAAAAAGGTATTCCGCATAAGAATATTTTCTCAACTGTATCTACAGAAAACTAAAAGAATGAATAGAGAATAAGATTTGAGTAAGGATCACCTGAACTGCTCCCATAGATTTTTTGGGAGAAAATTTAATAATGTATATTTCCTATTTGATATGCGGTTGTCACAATAAAGATCTTCTTGATCACTGTCATTGATGTTTACATAGCGCTTCATTGTGGACTAAGAAGCATATGATCATGTCATCTATGTCCCATGAAAATTTAAGTATTGATTCTAGAAAAGCATCATATCCTGTAAAAAAATTACAATGACCCATAAGATTATTCCAATAATAAAAAGAAGAAAAAATTTAATGCAAAAAGATTCAAACAGAGATTCATGTATGTTTTACGAACATAGATATACACATGTATATATTTTATTATCTTTTGATTGTCAAAGTAGAAATGGCACTACAAAATACCTAAAAGAATTTTCATATCATTGGTTCTACACAGATAATAGAAACCATATTAAGGCTGTTGCATGCAGAAACATGACTAGGAGATGAAACTCAATACAAGAATCTATGCATGGAATCATTGTTCGTAGTCAGTGTTGTCAAAATCCTACGATTTACGATATACGATTTTAGTCGAATCTTAAGCAAAACGATTTGAATCCCAACATTGAATCCTTTTTTATATGAATCCTACGATTCTATGATTTGAATCCTATGATTTACGATTCAAATCCCGATTTACGATTCAAATTATACCTATTCTCTTCTACTTTATGCTTCACTTGGCTTTCATTTTATGTTTTTAAATTTGTGGGAGCTTTAAGAATTGTTTAGAAAAAGGAAAATTATTTTTATTTGTTTTTTTATAAAAGATTAAATGATATATATTCTCTTCAATATTAAATCATGCATCTTTTGTTTTGTGATTCCTTATTTCTTAATTGGTCCAAACACCAAATTGATGTATGACCTACCTATAACATTTTTATGGATGGTTACGATCAGCATGACTGATATGTATTATGGAATGTTTAGAAATCAAAATATCTTCTTTCGTCAGTCTACAGTATCGAAGGCCGCTTTTCCACCGTGATTCTACATTCAAGAAAGGTAACGAGAACATAAATTATTGAAGGACCCTTGTGTGTTTTTTAAAGGAAAATTTCATGAAAGACAAAAAAAATGAAGGAATAAGAATCCTTTAACACTATTATGACATGGTATTACTTGGTGCACATTGATGGAAAAAGAATCTTATGATTTACGATACGATTTGCGATCCAATACGATTCAACCCCTACTACGATTTGCGATACGATAACGATTTTGACAACATTGTTCGTAGTATTGGTATTGTTACATGTATTGCTGGCTGGGATATGGAAACATGTATCGATATCACCAATACTCGGAAATGTATCCCTAACAAAGGGAAACATGGAGGAAACAAGGTGAAAATGGTGGAATTGCTCAATGAAACTTCAGGAGAGGCTAAAATACACATTTGCATATTTAGGAATCAAATAATTGCAAAAGATGCATGCATAATCAGTTTCCCTTTAATGGAGGCCTAAAAGCATGGAATGTTAACTTAGGGAAACATTGGGGAAACATGGCGAAAATGATGAAATTTTTTAATGATACTTCAGGAGATACTAAAATACACATATGTGCATATTTAAGAATCAAACAATAGCAAAAAAGATAAATATTTGCATATTTAGGAATCAAATAATAAGTTTCCCTTCAATAGGGTCCTAAAATAATGTATCGTTGACTTAGGGAAACAGTAGGGAAACACTGGGGAAAATTGTGGATCCATCCATCCATCCAACCATGCACATACATATATACAAACACACATGCATAATTCATCCATCCAACCATCCATCCATACATGCATGCATACGTATACATACAATGACACATACATATATACACACATGCATGATCGATCCATCCATGCATGAATGCATACACACATATATACTTCCGCCCATCCAACCAACCATCCATCCATCCATGCATGCATGCATACATATACACATACAACCATGCATTTCATCATACAACCGTGTACCCATTAAAAAATTACAAATGAATTTTTTTTTTTTTAATTAACAAATTTTTGGCGATATCAATACATTAGCAATCAAGGTATCTCAAAACGGATACGTATCAGCTCCGAGATACGGGGTCAAAAACAGGGGGCGTATCGACCGATACGTCCCGTATCTGTATCGGTAACGGTGGGCACCGTTACGCCCACCGATACCGCTACGGGACACCTTGTTAGCGATATTATCGAAATATCACCGATACACTGGCAATACAAGCGACAACTGGAATTTACACAGTAAGAAACATTCGATATATCAGCGATATACTGCCGATACCAGAAATTTCTGATACTACTAGTGTTATCAATCTTGCTGAGCTGGCGAACCGATCATATTGCCAATGCTTGGAACAATGCATGGAATTGCAACACGCTATAGAGAAGATTTGCATTTCATCTGGGTTTCATTTTACAGTAGTTAATTTGCTCAACCCTCCATTGAACTACAAACTAATTCAATCAAAGAAATGAAGAAGAAGAAGAAGAAGAAGAAGAAGAAGGTGATGATGATAATGATGATCAATCACTGTCCACCAATCATTGTTGAAGTTGCTGACTTGCTGTATATTCTTAGATTTTACCATCCATTGTTGCAAAACCCACATTAAACGCCAGATCGTGAGAGTCATGGGCAGTGTGTGCATCTATGGCTGTCAATGAGTACCAGACCTGCGGGTACCTGTTGGACCTGACCAAATTTAACGGGTCTGGGTCCAATTTTGGGACCTAATAAGAAACTAGGTGACTTATGATCTAACTAAATCATGGCCCTTGATAGAATGGAATGGTGGAGAAGGATTCATGTAGCTAATCCGGTCAGGTTGGGTCAGGGTCAGATCGAATTAGTTTTATTAATAATATTATACATATTAGCATTGTCGATTGTAACCAACCTATGCAATAGACTATTATACATGTTAAATATATATTGATTATTCTAGCTACGAAACAAGGTTTCTTATGCCACGTGCTTGTAAGAGAGCCCATTTATATCAAGCATGTGTTGAAGTGGCACATGTCCATGCAATATAATTTATCCATCAGGTGGGTCCAACAATATAAATCCTCTTTATCATCATCTAAGCCTTACCCCAAGTTCCCAACTAATTGGGGTCGGTTACATGAATCCTTTTCCTGCCATTCAAGTCTAACAGGGGCCTTTCGAGAAAAAAGGGGGGCCATTACTTTAGTTAGAGCATAGGGCATCAAGTCTTTTCTAACTTCCTCCACCCACATCCTTTTGGGCCTTCCTGATGTAGGCCCACAGCCCACTATAGGACCCAACAATGACATTAGCCCACAACCCACGTAGAGCCCAATATATGATGGTTTTTGGACTGATTATTTACAGATTTGGGGTGCCTAAATCAAGGATTGCAATTTACTATTTTTGGAAGACATGGGGACTGATTTGAAGATATGATTGGAGATATGAGCAGATGTGATTGAAGATATAGGATTGATTTAGAGATGTAATTAAGATTATTTTCTATATCTGTTTTTACTATTATTAGGATTGTATCCTCTCAGGTAGATTGATTGATTTGAAGCTAACTATAATTGATTTGAAATCAGTCTCTTAGTTGTGAGGATTCTTATTAGAGATTCAGCCTAAAGCCCATAAAAAGGGGGGTGGTGTAGGAAGTAAGCATTCCAAAATTTTCTAAGCCTGATTTTTCTTAAGTTTTGTAAGAAGAACTTTGATATCAATACAGTATTCCTCCCTCTCTGCTCAAATATTCTTGTGGGTTTGTCCATTTTTGTGCAATGGGTGTCGAGATCTCATTGACTCGATAATCAAGTTGCACCATTTTGGTATTAGAGCAGGTCATCTTTGAGGATTCTCGACTCTACATTATCTCCTAATGTCATCGAAACGGGTGACATAACAAGAGTTCATGCAAGTAGCTCAATTGATCAGCACCCTCGCAGAGCAAGTAGATCAACTCATGCATACTGATAAATAATCTCATTAATCAAGTGGAGAGCTGTGGCAAAGAGGGAATCCAGAGATCGAAGTTGGAGCACGAAGACACGTAAGGGAAGGTTCCTACCAAGGTCCTAACCAACAACAAGCTGCCCCGGCTTGTGTAGCACCAACAATCAAATCCTTCGATTGTTGAAACGTGATAGAGAACCTAGAATAAAGGTCGACAATTTGAAATTTCGTGGTCAGTTGCATGTTGACGACTTCATCAATTGGCTAAGCAAGAGGGATAAGATGTTTGAGTATAATGGAATCATGGATAATCGGAAGGTAGAGTTAGTAGCTATGAAGTTTTTCAGTCACGCATTAGCATGGTAAGATGATCTCCAAGCCGAACGAATCCGTCAAAGGAGAAAATAAATTCTTGGAGAAAGTTCAAAGAGATGTTAAAAAAAAAAAGTTCCTACTCATGACTTATGTCCGTGACTTCTAAGTTCTATCAGAGATGTTACTATCTACCTCGAGGGAACAAGTTGGTAAATTACTACACCGAAGAGTTCCATAAATTGACATCACGGGCATGATTTTGTGAGTATGAATACCAAAATAAAAAAAAAAAAGATATCTTAATGGTCTTAACCCAGATATAAGAAATTAACTGACTTTCAAAGATGTATTTAAAATGTCCAATGCATATACACTTGTATTAAAAAACTGAAGAAATAATTAATTGGCGACTTAGGAGATGATTTGGTGCCCACGAGGGCCATCAACACCAATGAGGTAGTATATTAACTTCCCACATAAGGAACCACAGGGCCTCCTATAAGCTAAGGAGAATGGGTCAATGTCCAACAATGAAGCCAAGCCTCAACCCAAGGGGAGGTGATTATAAACGAGGGGCTAGTGCGTCCGAGATGGGGCAAGGAAAAACACTTTTTTTCACGAGCTTTAAGTGATGCAACCGAGACATCTTTCTTTTCACTACCCTGAACATCAGTCTGCAGTTAAAAGTAAATTTGGCTAAAGAAGGAGAATATATTGAAGACATTCCCGACCAGATGCAAACGAAAGTTGAAGTGGACACAGAATATGAAAAATATACATATGAAAATAAGGTGCATGTTGGGGAAAATGTAATAGATGTGTGTGGTGATAGAGGAGAGTTGTTGGTTATTCAACGGACCATGCTATATACGCCTTGGGTGGTTGATGAGGGCCAATGGTTGCAAGAAAACATCTTCCAAACCACTTGTACTTCTAGTGGGAAGATATTCATAATTTTGATAGATGGGGGGGAGCAGTGAGAACATTTTCTCACAAGAAATTATGGATAGATTAAAACTCAAAGAACATAAGCATCCGCATTCGTATCAGATTCGTTGGTTCATAAGGGGGGAAGAAATTTTTGTTAACTCCAAGTGCTTAGTTTTCTTCTCTATTGGATCCAGGTACAAGGATGAGGTATGGTGCTACAGTCCCCATGGATACACGCCACATTTTGTTAGGGAGACCATAGTTGTGGGATCGAGATATGGTGCATTTGACTCAGGACAACACACTTATTCCTTTGTCAAGGATGATGTTAATATTAAATTGCACCCAATGAAACATTTTCCAACACCCAAATCTGATAAAGAGGATAGTAAAAAAATACATAGTGTGCATAAGTTTGAAGAGAAAAACAATGAGTCTGGCTCATTTATGTCTTGGTTGCTAAAGAAGACATGAAGCAGTCAAATGATCCACCTCCTATACAAGGGCTCCTTCATGAATTTGAACACTTGGTGCTCGAAGAACTAGCAGTTGGACTTCTTTTTATGAGGAACATCAACACCGCATTGATTTAGTGTCGGGTTCGAGCCTATCAAATCTTGCGCACTACCGAATGAGTCCAGCTAAACATGTCAAGCTCCACTCACAGGTTACTAAGTTGCCATAAACGGGTTTAATTCGAAAAACCATGTCATTATGTGTTGTTCTTGATTATTAACCCCTGAGAAAGATGGATGTTGAAGGATGTGTGTGGATAGTTGTGCGATCAACTGATTACAATCAAGTACCAGTTTTTTATTTCTCGTTTGGACGATATGCTAGACATGCAGCATAGAGTAAAGATCTTTTAAAAATCGATCTAAGGAGCAGATATCATTAGATACATATTTGGCCTAGGGACAAGTGGTTCGTCATGCCATTTGGCCTTTCAAATGTGCTAAGCACTTTTATCATGTTGATGACAAAGGTACACTACCAAAGAATAAAAAAGCGACATAAGACCCAAAAGGAAAAAAAAATTTAAAAAAAAAAAAAAAAAAATCTTCCAGAGCTAAAGAGTTTGAAGCCCAATCCACAACATCCAACTTAGCCCACCTAAATGCCTCCACCGCTACCCCGCTACAATTTCGAAAGCACCAACTATTCCTCTCACCCCATAAGGCCCAAAGCCTAGCCAATAATGCCAACCTCCAAAGCTTCCTACCATGCTTCCCTACCCCACCCCCATGCCCAGAGAGAAGAAAGCCCCCAATCGACTTCGACATCACCCAAGACACATTGAAGATACCCAAGACCCTCTCCTAAACTTCTCTGGCGAGTGAACAATGAATGAAGAGGTGGTCAAACAACTTTTTGTTCCGCAAGCACATGAGACACCCATTAACGATTATCATCTTCTACTTACAAAGATTATCAACTGTCAGCACTTTCTTCCATCCCACCAGCCACGCTAACGTCATGACCCTGAGAGGGGCCCCATAAAATCACAGAAAAGATGTGTGCACCTTTTCCTTATTTGAAGAAGACCCACAAAACATACCATAAAACAAACGCATGGAGAATCACCTGAACTTCTCTTTGATCCAAACCATCAAATCTAAGGCTGATACGGAGAGGACAACACCTTGAAGCCGCTTTGACAAACATATAAACTCGCCCTCTTCCTCTTCCAAAAGATTCCTATGGCAAGGAGAAGTCCAAACCACCCCATTACCTGAGATCAAGTAACGACAAGCAATGGATACATCTGTAGTCGGGGACAAGCTAGCTAACCTTAGAAAGTCATCCGCAATATGAAGTGACTAGATGATTTTTCATCAGCTATGATTTGAGGCGTAACGCATTGCATCAAGCATGCGCGAACAGAGAAATAGCATGAGAGAGAGAGAGAGAGAGAGAGAGAGAGAGATCAAACTAGCAAAAAACACAAAGGAACGACGAGTAGTAGAAAGAACATGAAAAGTTAATAGGGATTTTCAAAGTGGTCCTCCCCTTTGGTTTTTTTCACAAATGCAAGAATAGTTATGTGCAAAAGGAGCTTTCGTTTCCTTTCCTTTCCAAGAATCCAAACATGCCCTAAAAGAAGGTTCAAATGACCGTCGTGGAGAAAGAGGAAAATGACCCATGTGGAGAAAGAGGGGGAAATAGACATGGGGGTTGATGGGTTTTCCTATAGGGGTGATGGGGAGGGAGGGTAAGGGTGATGGAGGAGGAACATCTAGGATTTGCAGGTTATGACAGATAGAGAGGAGAAGGAAATCAACTAAAAGAAGGTTCAAATGAGCCTTGCAAAGGAGACACTATGAACAATGGCTAAGGCATCTTACACGGAAGCTTGCAATGGACTCTTCACCTTCTATTTCTGACTTCCCTACTTTTGGATAGGTGGGCTTTCACTGGATAAAGACTTCCACAGTTTGGAAGTCATCCAAACATGGGAAGTCGACTAAGTTTACAGCAGTGTTTTAAATAGCGATTAGCGTGTGGCGTAGCCTTCACCCCTCTAAAGCGTGAGGCGTAAGCTACATAGCGTGTAGTGTAAGCTACACACTACTTAGATTTTTAATCTAGGTTGCACCAAATTAGATGATTAGTAATAAAATTTGACAAAATTTCATAACATGCTAGATAAAAGTGATTAAATATAAAAGTGAAGAAAGAGCAACAAAACTTATTTAAAACTATTTCTTATATTATTTTACTAAAAGCATTGAAAAGACTTAACTAATTTTCATTGAAATAGAAAAATGTAACAAATCATTAAAAACATTATTGATTTTAATATTATAGTAAAAAATGACTCGTAATGTGAGCTATGTAGCGTGTAGTGTATCCAAATTAATCATGTAGTGTAGGCTACACACAACTTAAGCTATTTTCATGAGCTACGTAGCGTTTAGGCTAAGCTACGCTACGTAGCACAAGCTACACGCTACATAGCGTAGCTATTTAAAACACTGGTTTAACATGAAGTCAGGTTCCAAACATCCCAACACGGTGTTAAGTTTTGCTGTAGTCATGAATTTTTTTGAGAGTGATTCTTGCTCTGCTAGAGATACTCGAAAGCTGATGTGATTGAGTTCATGGACAGCTTTTCTAACAGAAAAATTTTCTTTCCTCCGCCAAAATGAAACCTGAGAAGTCAATAGACTTCTTATTGGAGTTTTCCATGCAAGAATGCATTTTTTTTATTTTTTTTTTTAGCATCCAATTTGCACAGCCTAGGGCATGCTGAGAAGTTCATCTTGGGGCCAATCGCAAAGAAAGATTGGAAACAGCACACTTAGGGAGCTAAACTAACCAGCCCTAGTGATGAAGCCCACTAAGTGTTTGTTTGTGTTTGTAATACTGAATACAACATGAATAAACCCAACAAATTTAAATCAAACTACATCTAGAAATTACGAAAGAATCAACAAAATAGCTCAGCATTTAGAAAATGTCAACGATGTTTGTGGATGGTCAATTGAACTGAATTGAAATTCATTCGGCTTCTCGTAGAGGAAAGGCCGAAGTGGGGGAGGTACCAATTGACTTATAATGACAGCCAAATCTTAACTATATTTCAACCGTTCCACTTGAAATGATACTAATTGCAATTTGGAGGCCCGTCCCTTCATCATGAACATAGTGAGGCTGGCCCCAATTTTTTGGTCATTTATTCTATATTGAATTAAAACATCGCAATTCAATTCAATCAAGCATCCAAACGCAGTATAAACAAATAAAATGCTCCTTAAGTAAATGGGATAACAAGATGCTAATAACTAATTCAATCAATGCTCAGTTTATCACATTTAGTTGTTCCCCTCAAATCAAAACATCACAATTCCATATTAGATACTGCAATAATTCCTTTATGCTGCGTTTGGATGCGCAAGTGAATGGAATTGCAAACATTCAGTTAAACCAAGAGAAATCAGCAAAAACTAATGTTATTACCTAGCATTCATAACGAGGAAGTAGCCCTCAGATTGCAGTTACGTTTCTATCAAGTCCAGCTATTAATATAAGAGCTATATGATGTCAGGCTGCATATGACGCTGGATATACAGGAACTCAGAAACTGTACATGTGATGTGGCATCTATAAACTCAAATAAAGCTGACTAGATTGTGCAGCACACTGTAGCCAAGTCACAATCCAAGATCAGATTGGTTGAACAATCCTAACTTTTGATTCGTGGACACTTGGTTGTGGAAATAGAACTATTGGATTTTTATTTTTTTTCATTTTTAACCATCCAATAAATACCCACCAATCCAATAGTCACATAATCAAATAAGCTTAATGTTTGGTTCATGATACATCTACACTGGTTACCATAATTTGGACAATTTAAATTGATCACTTGTATGCAACGTCTGCAATTTCTGAGTAATTTCTAAGTGCCTGCATATCATCCATTGCACTCTGCCAGAGTATTAAAGTTTTTCTCTTAATATAACGGCAATTTAGGGCCTTAAGGAAGCTACAATTCAGAAGTTTTCATTAAACTAAGCCTGTTAGGGCATGCCCATTTATCATCTTTTATCATTTCGGCCCATCTAACTGTCAAAGCCTGAAAAATGACTCCTTGATATTTCCTGCAGAAATGAGTTCGTGAGGGGGGGACGTGCCAATGCATTCCACATGTGTGGCATCCGTACCATCCAATAGTCGTGCCACTGCCATCAACTGACCATTCGACTTGTTGAAAAATCATGCCAATCCACTGATCTTGTGGGCAATAATCCGAACCATTCGAAAGGTTTTCCAGCGTCACCCAAACAGGCCTTAATGATTGCAATTCAATCCAATCTTGCAGCCAAATGCACCCTTAGGCAGTGTTTGGATGCAAAAATGGACTGAATTGTAAAAAATCAAGAGGCGAATCGATTTAAATTCGGAGCAGCGTTCCTCAATGAATACTTCAGCGGGTTATAATTACAATTTTGCCATTTCAATTCAGTTCGATAAAAGACAAAGCCTATGATTTGACAGTAGCGATAAGATCTAATGTCGTTTGTACACTCACCGATTATGATAGTTGGGCAGTGATTGCAGAAACGCGGGGTCGAATCGATGGCCGGAGCTCTATGCCTTTCAGCCGATGACGAAAATGCCCTTAGTCACGAGATCTCTCTCCTGGTATCAGCGTATGACGAAATTGATTATTCTTGGTGCAGAGAAATGAGGGCGTTTGGGGGGATGGAAGGGAGTCACGATGGCAGAATTGGAATTCTCAGGCTTTGTGTTGGTGGGAATGAAATCATAACGCCTGGGGAAGAAGAGATGGGCTGAGGAATACGGAGGAAGATGGGGCCGAGGAGAAAATGAAGAATCCAATTCCGGAAAGGTATGGGGCACTGGCCACGAGTTGCACGTGTGAGAGATCTAGGGCATTGATATTTCCTAACGTCATAGGGGTGTCAACGGCCGGGTTAGGGCCATGCCCAACATCTGTTTAAGCCCGGATCAACATAGGCCCGTCTGGCCCGAGTCCATGACGGTCAAAATTGTCCAGCCGAGCCCAGCCCAAAAGGCTCATGCCAAACCCTGTCCGAGAGCCCGGTGTTCTTCAGGGTACGAGCCACAAGGCCATGTAGGTTGGCCCAGGCGTTTGGTTGGTCCGATGGTTCGATATTTATTTGACAAGAATGGCATCAGTTCTGAGGCACATCCCCATAAAAATCGAATAGTGTGGTAGACCGACTGGAATCGCCTAAAATAGGATCAGTGTACATTTCACATAAACATTACAGTGGAGCCCACTCTAGCTGGCAATCAGTCATCTTGTGTGAATATTGTAATTTTTTTCAAATTCGTTTGCCATTGCATTTCTCATGGGGCAGGGGTGGGCCGAACTCAGAACAGGTTAACTTATAGTCTCAAGTCTAAGTCCAACCCAATTAAGAAGGACTGAATTATAAGGCCAAGCTTGACTCTAGGCCTGATACACCAGCCCAGTTCAGCATCATGAAGTGGGCTATGACTAAGCCTAATGGGCCATCCCAGCCTAATTAACAGCCCTAGGCCTGTGGTTACAGGACTTGTAACCCCAGGCTCTTTGGGAATGTAGTGATGCTTGGGTTATATACTTGTCCATCATTTAAAAGCTCATTTTAAAACATGGTCCCTAACATAAGGTAAATTCAAAACTCAAGTGGGTCGCACCTAAGAAACAGAAGGGGATAGGGGAATAGAAACGCCTAACTTAGGGCCGTTCGGTTGCCATTTGGAAACGGAATTCCGGCATGTAATTCAGAATATAGATTAGATCGATATGTTTGGCGTCAAAACTGATTTCATGTGAAAACTAAATTAGATTGAACCGAAGTTACTGAAACAACGTCTAATTCTATTGGAATGAAAGTTGCAAAAAATGAAAAGACCTCCACAAAAGCACATGAGAGGAAGATTGACCGTAGCAGAAACACAGACAGGACTAACTGCAGGACGAGGTGGTGTACACCATGATGTTTGTTAGAAAATCCACATCGTCTATCAGTTTCTCCAGCTCTTGGTTGGACAGAGTCTCAAAGTGAGTTAGGTTTGGAGCATTGGGTGGGCCGCGATGCACTGAAGTCATCGAGGATATATACTATCAATGAAACCTTCCTAAGACCTTAATGAATGGTCCGGTTCAGATCATCATCTGAGATGATAGTGGAGACCGGCATGATACAGACGTCTGCTACAGTCGAAGAAGGAGCAAGGAAGAACAGGGTGCACGGATTGTTCGGATGTAATTTGCGTGCGTGGGTGTTCTGTAGAGTCTAGGTGGACTCCATCGTGAACTTTGTTGAGAAATCCACTCCATCCTTAGGTTTTACTCAGTCATATAGTCCTAACATAAAGTAGATCCAAGTCTTAAGTGCGCCACACAGTGGCCATCGTTGAGAGAGCGGATTAGGTGAGACACCGGCCTCACCCAAGACGGTGCGGTCCTTACCGTGGGTTACTGTGGGTCCACCTTGATATATATATTATATATCCATGCCGTCCATCCATTTTTTTCAGATCATTTTAGGGAATTATACCAGAAAAGAAGCAGATCCAATCATCAGGTGGACCATAACATAGGAAACAGTGATTATTCACCATTAATGGGCCACAAAAGCTTTGGACCAAGCCGATTTTTTTTTCTCCTTCATTAAGGCTCATGTAACCTTATCAACAGATTGGATGGTAAATAAACACTATGGAAACATGAAGGTGCGTCCTAACAAGTTTTTAATGGTAGGATGGTCAATCACCACTGTTTCTTATGGTATCGTCCACCTGGTTATTGTATCTTCTTCATTTTTTGGATTATAACCTAATATGATCTGAAAAAACGGATGGATAGAGTGGTGCATAATAAATATATCAACGTGTCACGGTAACCCCGCGGTAAAGGCCGACACCGTGTTAGGTGAGCCCGGGGCCTCAGCCTAATCCGCTGTCCATCGTAGAAATTTTCTTTTTTAAATATTATAATAATTGAAATCTCCCTGACCACGTATTCTTTTTTTTTTTTTCTTTTTTTAAATATTATAATAATCTACAACGTCCAGGGAAGTGGATTGCGTACTGACGGCTGAGTAACTCACAGTAATCTCTGCGGGGTCTACCGTGATTTATGTATTTCTCGCCCTCTGTTCATCCATTATAGACGATAATATTATTGCTTGAGACAAAAACGAGGCATAAAAAAATCTTAATTGTACAGCACTATAGAAGCAATGTGAATTGGACCTGTACCGTTGAAAAATTCTTGAAGGCAAGGGAAGTTTTGAATCAAGCTGATTTTCTTTTTCTTCTTTTTTACCTTCATCAATGTCTTTGTGAACTTGTAAACAGATTGGATGACAAAGAAACATCACAGCAAGGACCTAAAAAGGTTTCAATGGTAGAAATCATTAACGGTCGGACCCCCGACCACCCCTTGGCCTTTCATTCCTTTTTTGTACGGATCAAAGGCAAGATGCAAACTGTCTACGACGATTGTCTCTCAATTCTGATCGACCCTTAGGTGAAATGTATCCACCTCGTTTGTTACAAAATCTCGGTAACAACATCTGGCATAATTTGTGGAAACCGACTTATAAAGTTGTGTTCTCACCCCGTAGAGTGAAAATCTTCTCCAAACTATAAGTTACGAATGGCCGGTGGACGGCATAGGTCTCGTAATCGCGGGACCAGACTGTCCACTCTAGAGGAGCAAGTCGGTGATGTTGCCAATCGGTTTAGAGGCATGGATGAAAGATTCGGACATGTCGATAAATAGTTGGGCGAGATTAATGCATTATTAGCCGGTCTATCCCAACCGCCGCCAGTTCTCGGAGGCAATGACAAGACGCAACCATCCCAACGAAACCCTCAACCTCAGCAATCATTTCAAAACAATCAACAATCTGAGGAAGAAGAAGTCGCCAACCGAGCTATGAGTTCAAAAGCTCGGTCAGCGATCGAATTGCCTACAAATAGGGCTATAAATGGTCGGGTTCGGGGCAGGCTTAGCCAAAACCAGACCCACCCATTTACTAAACGGGTCTATGTCCAAATTTTAGACCCAGACCCTTTTACTAAATGGGCGGGTCCGGGTCAGGTCCGAGTCAACCCATCAGACCCATTTATAAATGGGTCCGGGTATGGTAGAGGGAGATCCACCCAGACCCGTTTATAAATGGGTCGGGTCTAATGGGTCTAGGTCTGGATCAAGTATGCGAGCATTTTACAAGGCTTAAACCGGGTCTGGACGAGTTTGGGCTGGACGTGTCCCTTGAAACATAAACCATACTCGTCCACTTACTAAATGGGTTCAAGGTCGGGCCTAATATAAAGGAAACCAGACCCAGACCCATTTAGCAACTGGGTCTGTTCTTGGACCCAGACCCGTACCATTTAACAAATGGGTCGGGTCTAGGTCGGGTCTAAATGGGTTGGGTCCGAGTACCCCATCGGGTCCGTTGACCCATTTACAACCCTACCTGCAAATGACCTACATCACAAAATAGAAGAATAAAGTCAGCTCGAGTAAGCCAAGGCCAGGATCAGGTCGACGATAATATCACTCCATTAGAAGCCGAGCTAAAAGAACTCCGAGAACGCCTTGGCGACATCCAAAGAGCGCAACACACCCGAGCACTCATCACACTAGATGCGCTCATTGATTCTTCCGAATCCCCATTCATCGAGGAGATCAGGGAAGAATCACTCCCAAAAGGATTTAAGATCCCTCAATTCAAACAGTACTCCGGGATTGGAGATCCGGCTGAACATCTGAAAAAAATTTAAGTCCAAATGGAACTCAATGGGGTCAGTGGGCATATTATGTGCAAAGCCCCCTATCATTGACCAGCTCATCATGGACGTGGTTCCGCAATCTGAAGCCGAAATCCATTTTCCTCGTTCGCCGAAACTAAGCAGAGCTTTCGCAACTCAATTCATCGGAAGCACCAACCCGAGGAAACACTCAACCCACCTTGCAGCGGTCAAGCAAAAAGATAATGAATCACTGAAGGACTACCTCGCACGATTCAATGCCGAGGCAGTACAAGTAGAAAACTTGTCTCAGGGACGTATTGTTGCATACTATGATCGGGGGGCTACGAGACGAAAAATTCCTCTAGTTATTGGGGAGCAACCTCCTCAAACTATAGCTGAGTTCCTGGACCGAGCTGCCAAGCATATCAATAAAGAGGAGGTGGTCAACGCTCAAGGGTCGTCCTTAAAAAAAAAAGACCACAAAGAAGAAGGCAGCTTGAAAAAACAAAAATTGGATCGGAAGTCGCCCGGGCGTAAGCAATGCTCCCCAGTGGAGCCAAAGTTTCGACCATACAGTTTGAAAAATATACCCCACTCAATACATCTATCGAGCAGGTATACTTGGCCAGACAAGATAAGCAAGGCGTTTGGGCGACCAACGAAAATTAAGACCGACCCCTAATAGAAGGTCAAAATCAAAATATTGCTTGTATCACATGAATCACGGTCATAACACAACTAGGTTGCCTATAACTTGAAGCGATAAATAAAAACCCTCATTCAACAGGGGTTCTTAAAAAACTACATCGCCCAGCATCAGGAGGACCAGAGGGCTGTAGATCCAACCGAAGAGCAAATTAACAACAATCCTGTGGAAAAAATTCACATGATTTTTTGTGGGCCAACCACCAGGGATTCTAGTAATGCTCGGAAGGTTTATGTATGACAAGGAACGATGTCAGGACCGAGCTCTTCCGTGAATTTGACCAGCCGTCCTTCAAAAGTCGTGAAGGTCACCTCACGCGTGATAACATTTACTGAAGAAAACGCCCGAGGCGTCATACACCCACATGACGATTCCCTCATGGTATCAATGGTGGTCACCAACAAGAAGCTCCACAGAATGATGGTGGACACGGGAAGCTCGGTCAATATTTTATATTCCGAAGCATTTGAAAAGATGAAAATCGATCAATCCAGGTTAAGACCGGTCAAAACTACCTTGACCGGATTCACAGGAGACAGCATGATGCCGGAGGGAGAAATCACTCTTCCGGTTACAGCGGGGGAAGAACCTAATCAGAGAATGATTATGGTCGACTTCCTCGTAGTCAACACCCCATCTGCCTATAACGCAATCATCGGCCGACCTATCCTATAAACTCTGAAAGCTGGTATCTCCATCTACCACTTGTCTATGAAATTCGAAATCGATGAAGGAGTGGGAGTGGTCAGAGGAGATCAACTAGAAGCACATCGGTGCTACGAACTAACCTTACGCGGGAAAAATAAGAATCTTGTTTCGGCTGTCTCACATTCGACTCCTCTGGCCCCCTTAGAGCCTAGGGAAGAAACAAAAGAATGAGGGTCGCCTGCCGAAGAGTTAATTGAAGTGCCTATATCAAGCGAAGATTCTACCAAAGGTTGTTAAGATCGGGTCTCAGCTAAAAAACGATATACAGAAAGGATTGATAATTTTCCTACAAGAACATGCGGATGTATTCGCCTGGTCCCATCAAGATATGCCCGAAATCAGTCTCGAAGTGATGGTCCATCGGTTGAACATTGACCCGAGCTTCAAACCAGTCCACTAAAAACGACGACCCTTCAACACAGAAAGATATGCAGTGATTGAAGAAGAAGTCCAAAAATTGCGTCAAGCAGGATTTATTCGGGAAATACACTACTCAGATTGGCTCGCCAACGTCGTTCTGGTAAAGAAAGCCAACAGGAAGTGGAGGGTCTGCGTAGATTATACCGACTTAAATAGAGCCTATTCGAAGGACAGTTTTCCACTCCCGAGGATAGATCAAGTCGTTGACGCGACGTCGAGTTACGAACTACTCAGCTTTATGGACACATACTCCAGATATAACCAGATCCGGATGCACGTCCCCGATCAGTAGAAAACAACGTTTGTCACTAGACCAAAGCCTCTACTTCTATAAAGTAATGCCTTTCGGGCTAAAAAATGCAAAGTGCAACCTACCAATGACTAGTCAATAGGATGTTCACAGATCAGATCAGAAAGACTATGGAGGTCTATGTACACGACATGCTCGTCAAAAGCAAGACATCGGAAAACCATGTAACCGACCTCTGTACTATGTTCAATATTCTAAGAAAGTATCGATGAAGCTTAATCCCAACAAGTGCACTTTTGGCGTAAGCTCGAAAAAAATTTATTGGTTACATGGTTAATCAGCGAGGAATCGAAGCTAACCCAGAGAAAATTCGGGCGCTGATCGATATGAGCTCACAACCACAGTAAAGGAAGTTCAACGACTCACCGGACGAGTCGCGACACTTAATCGATTCGTCTCCAGAGTCACAGACCGATGTCTTCCATTCTTTAAATAACTCTATAAGTGTAACGGGATGGGCTGGACATCGGAATATGAGCAAGCCTTCCTCGACCTTAAAGCATACTTCGGATCGCCACCGCTTTTGTCTAAGCCGATGCATGCAGAAGAGCTACTCCTTTATCTAGCTGTCTCTCCAGCAGCAATCAGGCTCAGCTTTAGTCCGTGAAGATTGAGGTACTCAGAAGCCAGTATATTACATTAGCAAAGCACTCCTTGATGCAGAAACTCGGTACCCAGTGTATCGAAAAGCTGGCTTTAGCATTGATCACGACGGCAAGAAGACTACGACCCTATTTTCAAGCACACCCGATAGCAGTACTGACTAATCAACCATTGTAGTAAGTATTACAGAAACCTGAAACTTCGAGTCGCCTCGCTAAATAGGGCTATTGAACTTGGTGAGTTTGATATACGATATCGACCTCGTAATGCCATTAAGGGCCAAGTAGTGGCCGATTTTATCATCGAATTCACCAACCTTCCCAACTACCAACCAAGTCATGGATCGGGTACATCTTCTATACACAAAAGGGATGGAAAGCTTGTCAAAAAATGACCCTAGCGACACCTACATGGCTGTTATATGTGGACGGATCGTCAAATTCTCAAGGAAGCGGAGCGGGCCTCATTTTAACCTCCCCTGAAGGAGTAAAAGTCCAATACGCACTAAGGTTCGATTTCAAAGCCTCTAATAATAAGACAGAATATGAAGCACTTCTAGCCGGATTACACCTAGCCTCAGCAATCGGAGTAAGAAGGGTCAGGGTACACTGACTCACAGTTAGTGGTTCGGACAAGTGACCGCTGAATATCAAGCAAAAGGGAAGAGAATGGTCGAATATTTAGCGAAGTCTTAAGAGTTGTTAGCCTAGTTTGACTATTATGAAGTCGTTCAAGTTCCAAGAACTCAGAATACCAATGTGGACTCACTGACTGAATTAGCATTAGCGACAGACGATGAGCTCGGAAAGACGGTCCCCATTGAATTCCTCCCCCATCGAAGTATAGTCCAAGAAGACTCCAAAGTAATATATCCAGTCTCAACCAATCCGAACTAGATGACTCCTATCATCAGCTTCTAGAAAATAGAAAAGAAGCACGAAAAATACGATATAGGTTAGCTCGGCATACAATGATCGAAGATATCCTATATAAAAGGGGTTTTTCCCTCCCTTGCCTCCGCTACGTTTAACCCGACGAAGCGAATTACGTTTTGTAGGAAGTCCACTTTGGAAGCTGTGGAAACCATTCAAGTAGTCGAGTATTAGCACAGAACGTAATACGTCAAGGATATTACTAGCCTACCATTCAAAAAGATGCTTAAGAAATAGTTCGAAAATGAGACAAATGCCAACGCTTCACTCATGTCCCTCATTTGCCCCCCGAGAATCTCACTCCCATATCCGGGCGGTGGCCATTTGTGCAATGGGGAGTCGATATCATCGATCCTCTGCCAACGGGTAAATGAAAAGTTTAATACACAATCGTTATCTGGATTATTTCACAAAATGGGTTGAGGCCGAGCCACTTGCAACTATCACCGAGAAGAAGACAACCAATTTCATCTGGAAATCCATCATATGCCGGTTCGGAATCCCAAATACGATCGTTACAGATAACGGGCGTCAGTTCGATAATCCAGAGTTTCGAGATTTCTGCAAAGGTTTGGAATAAAGAATGCATATTCGTCTCCTCACCATCCCCAAGCGAACAGGCAAGTTAAAGCCGTCAACAAGATTATCAAGATTCACCTCAAAACTAAACTCAATGAATGTAAAGGTGCTTGGGTCGATGAACTTCCAGAGGTATTATTGGCCTATTAAACGACGGCTCGTCCAATAACCTGTGAAACTCCGTTCTTTTTAGCGTTCGGCATCGAGGCTGTAATTTTGGTTGAGGTCGGGATGCTGACCTATCGAACCAGATGTTTTCAGCCCACCCAAAATGATGTTCAACTTTGCATGAACGTCGATTTAATTGAAGAAATTTGGAAAACATCTCAGATTCGGGTCGCTGCTTACCAACAACACGTTGCTCGATACTATCAAACGAGTCAAGAAACGACGACTCAGAATTGGTGATCTCGTTCTCCAGAAGGTCACAAAAGATAAGAAAGATAAAGTTGCTGGCTGTCTTTAATTCCAAACTGGGAAGGTCCAGTATAAAGTTGTAAGCTCAGCTCGTCCCTGGTTCTTACTAGCTCGAGGACATGTAAGGTCAGACCTTACCTCATCCGTGGAATGCAGAACATCTCAAAGTGTATTTTCAATAAAATCAGCACATTTTTTCCGAAGTCCCCGAAATACACACGCAGAGGTCACCACGACCCGTAGCGTTGTACATGCTACAAATGCTTTAGCTCGAAAACGACTAGTGCATCGCATAGTTGCGAGAGGTAGACAATGGTTAAGCACATGGCATTGTAGGTGAACGTTTCCTGTCCTCGTCCGAGCTAACTTAAGCATGGACACTAAGGGACATTACCATCTAATGCCAATTTTTTTATTATTAATATTTTACTTCGATAACTCGAGCTTACTCAATGCCCGATCACGGAGTAAAAGGGGGCAACATCAACATCACAAGTCCACAAAATTTATACAAATATATGGGCTAAATTAACCAGGAAAAGGGTCAATTGATTTACCAAAGTCGACCTCAACAGGTCAGAATGATACAAAAAACAAACAAACTATATACAAAAATTGAAAAATTGTTCATAGCCGCAGAAGATCGGGCAAAAGATAATTTTATGTGGTAGGAGCAGGTTGAAGTAGGATCGATCGTCAGGGTTGGTTCTCCTTCTTCTTCCTCTTCAGATGAGTCAAGGAAAGTAAGGTCTAGGTCGGGATACTGGTTCTGCACCATCATCTGACACTTACCATATCCGAAGTCGAATTGTCTCGTCGGCTTCAGATGACTTGATCAGACCTGAGCAAGATCGGCTTCGACTCGAGAGAAATCTTTGCGAAGTGCTTCCTCTGCAGCCTTCAGCTTACTAATTTGAGCTGTTAGCTCGGATTCCTTAGTTGAAGCTTGAGCTTCCTTCTCCGATAGCTCAGCTCAGAGTAGGGCATTCTCCCTGCTCCTGTCCTTGGCGATCCTCTTCATCTCCTCCCCGACCTTCATTGCCTCGTCCAGCGAATGCCTACTTGTCGCCAACGTTTACTCAAAACCTGTGATGGTGCCCTTATCTCGGGTCATCTCCTCACTGAAGTTTAAGACATCCTAAGGCGATTGTCCAAAAATTGGGATCAGAAAGCGGAATGTGAAAATGAAAAGAAGAGCGTATGTCCATGCAAACTTACTTTAGCTTCGAAGGCTCCAATTGTGTTTAGTAAGGCATCCCTCGGGGCCTTAACCAAGGTATCGACCTTGGCTTCAGGTACAGTTTTATACAGCCCACTTACATAGGTTGTACAAATGTAGGCGGAATCTCTGAGCCTCGTTAAAAACCAGTGACGGGATGAACTCCCACACCCCCAGATAGGTCAGCATCAGAAGCCAGGTCGACTAACTGAGGCGGCTATTGCTTGGTCGCAGGGGTTGCCGTCACCGTCATTGAAGGGATCATCACTGCAGTGGAAGGGATGGGCTACTCTCTCTTCAGATGGGAAAACCTATGAAGAGGTCGGAGTTGTAGCTGCTACTGTTGGAGGAGCCAAGTTCGGAACCACAAGAGGGCACTTGGACGGTCGTTTAGCCACAACCTTCTGCTTTTTCATCAACCTAATTTGCTCCTTCTCCTTGGCCGTTAAGACAACGGCTTTTCTCTTCGGGGGAGGAGGAGCCGACATATCTAAAAGTGACAAAACACTCGTTAATAACGAACATAATGTTACTCCATAAAAGAAAATCGAAGGAAATACAGTTACCTTTCGAATTTATCCCTACGTCAAACAAGGTCTCGTAGGTTAGAAGAACTTTGGCACTTTGAAAGCTTGGGTCAACCCTTCACACCTCGATACGCTTGAGTGTCTCTGAGTTCAGTTCGGGTCGCGGCCCACGTACTACAAGAAGAACGCAAGTACTGTTAAGATAAGCTCAACATATTACTCAGGAAAAAGTAAAGGTAAAAGATATATCTAGCTCGACTTGGTTGAGAAAACAAGTTGCGAACTTTATAGTGAGATGATTCAGCCTCGGATCGGGGGCTTCCCAACCCTTAGTAACAAAGAACCACTCCTCTTTCCAGCCGTGCACAGAGGAAGGGAGATCACCAATCAGCGGAGTACCCTTCCTACTCCGAGGAGACATATAATACCAGCCTTTGGAGTCAGGGTGACTCTTCAGCTGGTACACATACATCAGCTTGGAAGCAATTGGGTCCAGTCCATGAACTTAGCACCACAGAACTACACATCCGATCAGAATTCTCCATGTATTGGGAGTTAATTGACCTGGGGAAAGATTGACTCGAGATAAATACTCCCTAACCACAGGAAGTAGAGGAAGATGGAACTCGACCTCGAAGAATTGAGAATAAATCGTTACCAGGTCCATCGGAGGACGGCTCGGGAAATCATCTAAGCTGGTGAGACAGAGACCAATAGGTCCGGGAATACAGTACTCCGACCTGAGCCTACTCAGGTCGGTTTCAATGAGCCTAGTCCATATTAGATCGACAGCATAATCTGAGGTCCAATTGCTGCTTGTTGAGAACCTGATGTACCCACGACAGGCACATCATTCGAATGGAAGGATGAGGGAGTATCAATGACAGTAGCATCTCCAGGGGACTCCCAAGGAGCTTGATTGGACTTCTCCAATTTGAGATTCTCCAACCACCTGACGTGCAGAAACGATACGGGAAGAACTCCCCTCTCATCTCAATATAACTTTTTAAGTAGAGAGAAAAGAAATAAAAATGGGGTAATGAACAACGTACCGGATGAAATTCCGAACAAAATCAACGGATGTTGAGTAAGGGTTAACGCTGGTCATGAATCCTTATCAAAGTTGCGAAGGCAATAGCAGCGGGGAACCATAAACACGGGAGGCAGGAGCAAGAGGAACGGAAAGAAAATTTCTGAAAAATCCTTAAGTCCTGTATTTATACTCAAGCAAACGACAGCATCCGGGCCCTGTAGCCGCCACGCATCAAAATTGTGTAGTCTTGAGATATGAACCGATACGACCCCTCGCCTACCTCCGCCACGTGTGCGTCTCTCACTGGCCCAGTAGATATCAGCCTCCTGTTAAGAGATGTGGGGGCCACGTGTCATTCTCTCATTCATCTGAAACGAGAAAAGTCTGCCGCGCCGTACGACCATCATTGTGATTTTTTGAAATTCGAACCACCGCATTAAATATGGTTTTACTGCCCAATGCATGATGGTACCGCTAAAAAGAGTTGCAAGCTTCAGATCATGCTAAAAGTGCTCCCGAGATAGGAAAGCTCTTCCTCGGAAGTAGGGGGGTTGCTGTTATGGGTAAAATCTGGCCTGGACAGCCGAGGAGATTACAGGTCACGTCGCATGCAAGACTGTATAAAGCCGGCCGTCCTCTGACATGAATGAGTTCGGTTCGAGGAGTTATTAGCTCAGATTGACGAGCTATAAACCTTCGAATAAAGCTTATCACAAAACAGACGACCTTATCACTTATTTGGTTAGAGCATAAATCTCTCCAAGAATACCGGAGAGTATCAAGACATTCCCCTTTATCAGCCGAAACATCAGTCTTCATTCCATCTACGTTCCTTCGATAGCTATAAAAGGAGGAGATGGGTGTTATCAAAGGTACGAAAAAAAAAGAACGAGAAGATTTTTTTAGCAGATCGCTAATTTAGGCATTGAAGGGCTAACAGTCGGACCCCCGGCCACCCCTTAGCCTTAAATTCCTTTTTTGTAGGGACCAAACGCAAGATCCAAACTGTCTACGACGATCGTCCCTCAATTCTGATCGACTCTTAGGTGGAATTGTATCCACCTCGTCTGTTACAAAATCTGGATAACAACACCCACTGTTTCTTGTGTTATGGTACACCTGAGTTTTGGATATGCTTCAATTTTGGTTTCAACCCCTTAAATGATCTGGAAAAGTGGATGGATGGTGTAGATAAACTACATACATTTACAGTGGGCCCAATTGAGTAGCCTGCTTGACTCGGCTCAAACCAGCTCGATTCGAACCAAGCGGAGCCATTTTTCCAAGCTCAAAATGATTTTCAAGCCGAGCTCGAGCTAACCCAAGCTCGATTTGGCTCGGCTCGAAGTTCGGCTCGATTGAAGCTCGATTCGGCTTGGTTCAATTGACTCACTGGTAAAAAATAAAAATAAAAAATATATTTTTTAGTCCCACATTGGAAGTGAATAAAGAAATGAGAGATGAAACTCTCTATAAAAGTAAGTGAGGGTGTTAATGGGCTTTGGGCTGCCTTTGGGCTTAATTTTAAACAGTTTTAAGCTCGGCTTTTGGGCTGGGCCTATTTAAAAAATTGCTTTCTATAGGCTTGAACTCAACTCGAATTGGGCACGATCATGTCAGTCTAGCTTGAAGGCCGAGTCGAGCCGAACACAAGCTAGGGTGGTCATTGAGCGAGCCTTGCTCGAATAGGGCTCAGCTCGGCTCGTTCTCACCTCTATGAGTAACTCAGGACGCAATCCGATGGTGGGTCCCATGGCCCCAAAAAATTATGGATTTTTTCATTTTATTTCTTCTGATCAAATCGATACATCATGGTGGGCCTACATCATAATTTGACCTTTTTGGGGCCCACAATCTGATTGGACCAGATTTTATATTTTTTTGGCCCACATCCTGATTGGATCAGAATTTTTCAAGCGCCCACATCCTGATTTGACCCAAATTTATTTTTGGAGCTCACAGTACTTTGACCACATATTGATTGGACCATAACATATTTTTGGGGCCACGTCCTGATTGAGACCATATTTGTTTTGGGCCCACGTCATTAAAAGAATATTGTGTTTTATTTTATTTTATTGTCCTCATTTTTTTTTTTTTTTTTTAAATTGTTGATGGATGATGAGATTGAAAATAATTTCAGTGGCTATGCTTTAATACAAGTGGCCCGCTTATGGTCATGCTGGACCCTGAAATGGAAGGGGAAGGAGATACATAATAAATTGGATTGCACGTGGTTTCACTGTCATCTTGAATTATTGATTGGATTAGTATAGAGCCATGTCAAGGGGGGTTGTGTACCAAATACCCAATTTTGTATGAAATTTGGATTCTGATCAGAAACTGGATTGCATAGTTTTCAACCAAACAGTAAGTTTCGGATGGAATTTGGGTTTCTAATCCAATTTCTTTAGTTTTGGGCTTCAAGCCTGGAATCTGGATTCTGTTTGAAATCTAGATTCTACAACCAAACAGGCCCTAATGGGACACTATAAAGAGTGGGGATTGCTAGGAGACCCGATCACTAGAGATAACCTGGTGGCACAACTCTATATATGGGCCAACCATGATGTTTGTATTTTAGCCACGACATCCATCCTTTTTGTCAGCTAATTTTAAGGCATGAGACAAAAACGAGGCAGATCAAGTAAACCAAACCACAAGAAACATTGAGGATAATGACTCCCAAAATTTTCAAAAGGTCACGCAAACTTAGATGAATTGAAAACACAAATATCAGCATGATTCAAGACTTTTGGCCCCCTCGGAAGTTTTGGACGGTAGCTGCTCAATCCCACTGCTTCATGTGTTGTGGTTCAGTTGAGCTTTGGATTGCTTCACTTTCGTGCTCATGCCAAAGTTGGCAAAAGGTATAGACAACATGGATAAATCACAAACATATTGGTGGGCATCACAAAGTAGTGCAACTAGGGACATCCCTGGTGTCCAGTCTCCAAGCCATCCGCATCCATCGGCGTTCATAAGGTGATTCCCACCTGGATGAAAGAAAAGTATGAATATAAGTCTTATCCAAAAATTCTATGGCCCTTGAGAAGATTTTAATGGTAGGCAGTTAATCCCAACTATTTTTTTCAATGTGGCCTATTTAAGAGTTTTTTTTCCCCTCACTTTACAATTGATTTCTTAAGATGAGCCAGCAACACCGATGAACAGAATGGATATAACACTAGCATTATGGTGGTCCCCACAGAGCTTGGGTTACTAGTAGACCTGTACATGAGTCGAGTTAGCTCGGTTTGCTTGCTAGACTTGGTTTGAACTAGCTTGATTTGGACACTGAGTTTGAACCGAGTCGAGCCAATTTTTTTCAGCTTGAAGATTTTCAAGCCGAGTTTGAGCTAACCCTAGCTCGATTTGGCTCAACTCGAAACTCAGCTCATGTTGACTCGGCTTGAGTTCGACTCGACTCAACTACTTAGGAAGAAATGTTGTTTAGTCCCAGATTGGAAGAGAGTAGTAGATTAAGTGAGAAAACTCTTTATAAAAGCAAGTGGGGAGTGTCCACGAGACTTGGGCTACCTTTAGGCTCAAAGTTCGAAATATTTTAGGTCGGGCTTTTGAGCTGAGTTTATTTAAAATTTAATCTTTTCTAAGCTTGAATTGGGCTCGAACTTAATTCTAAAGCTGGACTGAACCAAGCTAAGCATGCCATTCCAGTTGTCTGTTGGTTGAGCTGAGCTGAGCTAGGCCAAGCTAGATTGAGTAACATGTTAATGTATGTTACCCTGAATGTATGGACCCAGCTTGATGATTTTTTTTGCATATCCATGCCATCCATCCATTTTGACAGCTCATTTGAGGACATTAACCCAAAACTAAAGCAGATCCAAATCTCAACTGGACCACACCACTAGAAACAATGGTGAGCGGCCATTAAAACTTTATGTGGGCCATAAAAGTTCTGAATTGAGTTTATCTTTGTATTTTCCCTTCATCCAGATCTGTGTGACCTTATGAATGGGTTTGATGGCAAATAAACATCATGGTGGGCCCTAGGAAGGTTTCAACCGTGGGCATCATTGTCTCCACTACTTTCTATGTTGTGGTTCACTTGTGATTACTATATACTTAAGTTTTGTGAACATCTCCTAAAATTAGCTGGACAAAAAAAAAAAAAAAAAAAAAAAAAAAAAAAAAAAAAAAAAAAAAAAAAACACGGAACATTCATCAAGGTGGGCCCCGTGGTCAGGGTACCACCCACCTAAGGCGGGTAGGCGACACCTAATCCGCTCCCAACCCCCGGTCAAGGCAAGTCGCTTGCGAATCGAGAAATGAATGAAAATGTTCTATCTGCGTGTCTTTTTCCTTGTGGTGGATATATATAGTAATTGACACTGTTGATCTGGTGGGCCATTATGTGGATTGGCTGTATGCCAAAACTTACAGTTATTGGAGAATCCTAACCGTCCCTTTGTTGTGAGCTTAACGATGGGGAGGGTTGAGTGCTGATCCCACCGTTTCCTCTGAAAGCAACTAATTAGGCAGCTATCACAGTCCAGTCGAAGCGGATTTGCGTGGCACACCACGCACCAGCCACCTCGGTTTGTGTTGACGTCACAAGGTTCCATATGCCCTACCAGGATGTATGTGTTATATCCAAACCGTCCATCCATTTGGCGAGATCATTTTATGGCATAAGCCCAAAAATGAGACATATTCAAAGCTCAAGTGAACATCTAACTCGTCCATCAGATGCATCATCTCGTGATACCCCTAAGACTCATAAATTAGCCTATCCAAAACTTAGGTGGGCCACAACAATGGGAATTCAGTAGGAGGGGACAACCACCCTTGATTTTCACCTGGGTCCACTTGAATTTTAGCCTAGTTTTTACATGATCCTTCATTCACATTAGTGAAGGTTTTTGTGGCCTGGATTGCATGTACAGGGGTGAGTTCTTATTCTGAGAACCGGTTCGTAGATATCTCTCTCTCTCCTTCTCTCTCAACCGTCCAGTAAGTCTGTAATGCATTTTCTAGCTGTCGTGCTAAAATCATACTATGAGATAATTCAATCCATCTTTGATTTGGCCTTCTTCTTTATAGCCATTCATTTTCTAAGCCATGGATGGCCTATGAAATGTGCGCTGAACCCTGTTAGCTGCGTAATGCACCCACACAGTCAGTCACACGTTGCACCCACCCACCGGTGGGGTTTGAGACTTGATGAAACGCCTAGGCATCTTCCATCAGAGCTAGCAGGTGAGACACTTACACCATGCATTTGTCAAAATGGTATACATGTTGATCTAATCCACACATTCAAGTGGGCCCAAAGATGTAAATGCCTTTATTTCAAGTGGACCCGACCCAAGCCCAACGCAAAACCAAGGTCCCAAGACCAAAAAGGCACTCGGGCGAATCCACGTAGGCGTCCTAGAAAAATAAAACCATGACTGTCATCGACCGGGTCTGGGAAATATAGGAACCGACCTGCCCTGCTAGGCTCTCTACAAGCTTCGATTACTTAGCTGACGAGCTCAGCTGGGCCTTGAGTAGGGTCCTTAGCTCATGGGCTTAGCTTGAAGAAGCTTTGGCCTGCCCGCCTGCCAATTTCCACCTCAGTATGAGTCTCCAATCTGCCAGATGTTTCATGGGATATGGGATAGATAGTGGTGGTCCACTACTACAGTGGTCCTCATCTATGACGAAAGGGCACAAATCAGCAATTTGTAGGGTTGGTACCATGTAATAACTCTCGCTCACGCGCACATCCTGTCATGAGGCCCGCACCGATGTGCGCTTGTGTCAGCTAGGCCCGGTCAACGAGCTAGTAGCTGGATTGGGAAAACTAAGCTTGCGGTGGACAGCATGTGATTTGGGCTGGGTTTGTGAGTCTGCATGGGATTTTTGTTACTTTGAAGAAGAAGAAACCAAATAAAAGAAGAGCTGAGAACACCCATCCCCTTTCCATTTTTGCTACCTTTCTAAAATATTTTGTTTTTTTTTCATTCACTTTCCTCTTTCCATTGAAGTTCAAGCTCAACTGAAAAAGAAGAGAAAGAAGTAAGAGAAGGAATGTTTTTTCTTTTCTGCTATCTTTGTCATATTACTGATTTTTTATTTTTGTCAAAAGAAGAAGAATCAATGTACGTTGGTGTAGTGGCCTTGTATGTTAAGGCGTGTGGAGAAAAATGTGTGAAGCTAGTTTGGGTAGGCTTTGGCCGAAGTGTTTCTCAATTAGCATGTTGTCTATAGAAGTGGAATCACATGTAAATTAGAAAAGGCATCTTCATTGGTGAGAGCCTGTGAACAAAAGAAGAGTGAGAGAGAGATGTCTTATACTACTGATTTTTTCTATTTTAATAAAGAAGAAAGCTTTGTATTACTGTCCCAAAAACATAAGCATATTGTTGAACCATATAATTTTTTTTGCCTCTTGTCAATTGTTTCTCTCTAACTTTTGGGTTTTGGCTTGACTCTTTACTTTCATGATTTTGCATTGCTACATCAATTGTGTGGGGTTGTTTTCCGCAATCAAGTGTTTTTTTTTTCTTCAATTTTGTAGATCTCATTTTATTTTTCCTCTTTTTTTTCAAAGAAAAAATTTAGTAGGGAAAAATAAAAAATTTTAGATTTATTTACCAATTTTTTTTCTTGCATTTTTTTTAGAAGAAGAAGATGAAGGGGCTTGTGTTTTTATTTTTATTTTTATTAAAATGAACAAAAATTTAAGAGATTTTGACCATACTAACTCCTTAGTACGGGCGAATTCCCCACCTATCTATAGCTTCAAACTAATGTCTGAAGTGGCCCCTAACTCTTTTTGAAATTTCTGTGGGATAAAACAACCCTTCTTCCTTGAGCCTAGTGCCTATAGGTAATAATAACAAGAGTGGGGCCTGACGATGGATAGTAAGCAACTTTGTAGTGGGGCCCACTGTGAGTCAAGTTGTCGATCCACACGGTCCATCCATTTCACGACATCATTATAATATATTAAGCCATCGTTGGTAGATGAAGTGGACCACAACAGAAGAAACAATGTATATTGCATGCTACCTTTGAAAATTTATTGGTGGGTCATAGACCGATTGGATAAATATGATATTTGTGATTTCCCTTCACCCACATATGTGTGATATTATGAACGGGTTTGATGACAAATAAACATCACTGTGGGCCCCATAGAGCTTAGTGTGCATGTCATTCGTTGGTTACAAGTCCTTACCAGAGAAAAATAACTTTTGTCAGAAGCTTTCGACAATAACCTTTCCTAATCCGAAATTTACATATGTTTGATCAAATGGCCCATCAAAAGATAGATCCAATTTGTTGATATTGTTCATGGCCATTGATTTCCAATAGAATGTGTTAAATTCACGTTGTTTTGAGCTATTTGTCACTCACAATAATGACAAAAGCAGAATAGGTGGGGAAGTTGTCAATGCCCCGCCAGCTTAAAAGAAGAAACAGAAAGAAAAGTCTTCAACTGCTGGTACTTCTGCCTCTGCACTAAGGAATCCTCCTTCGGAGGATCTTCCTTCAGCGACTTCTTCTTCAGAAATGCATATTCGATCAGAGTCTCCTGCCACCCCTCCAGATCGAAGTACCAGATACCTCGGGCAGCATATTTCCACTCGAAGATTTGGAGCAAAACATTGAAGATCCACCTGAGGTTTGGCATACCTCCATTCATTATAGCCTCGTCCCCTCCTTAGAGAAGATCATTGTTAGTGAAATCGATCTCCATGGGAAGCAAAAGCAAGTAGCTACTACACAATCTTCATCGACCAGCAGCAATTTCGATGGCAAATATAACCGCAATACTAGAAGCCAGAGTAGTTCCCATATTACAGGTGGGGAAGATGATAATGAAGATAGTTCTTCTTCTGCTAGTCATAAGAATCCGCTAACTGATGATTTCAATGAAGCAAACAGAGGACTTGATGAAGACGTGCAAATTGCAGATTATAGTCCTTCCTGGTAAGATCAAGCTCCACTCTCTCCTCCGAATTTGACGGCTGAAGGTTCCGGGCATGTATACGAATCATTTTAATACTCCCCAGAACCTACTTATCAGCAGCACCATTCTTTGTCTCCCAGCTTTTCAATCAGTGAACTTCTTCAAACACCTTGTTCATCGGATCATCTTCTTACGATTGCAGAGGTGTCATCTTCAAAAGAAGCTGGAGTTCCTTTTACGCAAGCCGAAGAGGCAACTACTCTTCCTCCTTAGTTAGGTATGAGAATTAGTTAATGTTAATGATATTTTTGTTTTAACAGGAGAAAATTTTAACACTGTTATTTCTCAAATAACAAACCCTTCTCTTGCTCATGTGACTGACGTTCCTATCGCGAAGACGTCTACCATACCTTCCATTACAGATTTTAATTCTATAGGAGAAGAATTTACTTTGAATATTAATCCTTAGGGGGATGCTACTGCTGAATCTTCATTGGCGTCGATTTAGAACCCTGCACCTGCTCCTATTATCAGTACGTTCCTTCATAATTTGTTCATCATTTATTTCTTATATTGCATGCATATTTCTTGTCTTATTATATTCCTTATCTTTCAACAGATCCTGATCCTGTCTAAAACAATAAATTCATCTTTATTGTGTTGTCGGCCACGTGATCGGAAGATTTCAATCATTTTTTGCACAATAATACTCTGACAAATTTTAGAGAGAATGGGCGGTTCAGATTTGACCGAAAGCCAAAGATGACGCCATAGACATCATGCGGACGTTGTATGGATTTGACAGGGTAAGTTTTGAGGTTATTAATTATGTCTTAAGGGTCTAGGTTGTTTGTTAACCTTGACCCTGTACATATGACAACCTAGACCGTGTCAACCTCGACCCTTAACACATGATGACCTAGACCCTGTTAATCTTGACCCTTAACACATGACAACCTAAACCCTGTTAACCTCTACCCTTAATGCATGAGAACCCAGACCTTCAACATGTGACAATCTAGACCCTTAACACATTACAATTATGACCCTGACTGTTAACACATGACAACCTCGACTCCTAACACATAAAAACCCAGATCCTTAACAAATCACACTGGTTGACATGTGTTAAGGGTTGAGGTTGACATAATTATTCAACTAAGGCAATACAGTACAAAACTTAGATTTTATCTCCTTCATTGCCTTCCACATGACAACCACAACCATCTGTCTCCACCTCAAATTCTTTCCGACAATCACTTCTCCTCACGACACCAATGACAACAACTACGACCATTCTTCTATGCATAACTAAAAGTGTTTTTAATCTATAAGAAAATACTATTTCACAAAAAATAAAATAAAAAATTCATTCAAAACGTCTTCCACGTTCAATGGCTTCCATCCGTAAATAATGTTGTCGTTAGAGCAAAAATAATACTATTTTTTTATATTTTTAGAAGTTGTTGGTAGTGCCCATACGCCAGAGAAGTTGATGACGGTGACCATATGTCAGAAAATACAGTTGGAGGAGGTGGCGGTGGGTTCCCGAAAGATATGCTCTAAAAGGAAGAAGAATTGTGTTAGGAAAACAACAACAGGTCCTTCAATAGCCTCCAACCCTACCTAAAGGATTTTCAGACCACATCTCTAGGGCCTCCCCATGAGATACGTATCGAATCAATTCCGTCCATTGAAGTCAGAATTTAATGAAGGGCAATGTCCAAAGAATAACCTACATCCGCCGATCATGTCGACTACACTATATGGAAACAATTAGCAATAAACGACTACCGTTATCATTTGTTGGGTCATGTAGGCTATAGAAAGCTTGTATCAACATAGGAATATTACTGCATTTCCAAAGAAATGGTGGGCTACAAAGATGATGGGTGGATTGGATCTACTTTCCAATAGACCCAATCACCAAGTGGTAGTCATAACATGCATTGGGATCAAAGCTACAAAGCTTCTCCCACATTTAAAGGTTCATACAGGCACTAGGTTCTAAAACATGAGCATTTTCGTCCACCAAAATTTTTAAAAGTGATCAGAGGGTCAGGCTTGGATTTTTTTTTATAACCCTCTTCCTTACATGAAATTTGGCCATTCCATAGTGCCAATGCGGTCAAAATCCCAAAATTAACTTACTCGATCAACTCATCAAATCTTGAGTTAACCTGGACCGGTGATCAAGTCCCGAGCTGAGTGAAGTCCTAGTCGGAAAACTATGATATCTACATGGTAGCCTATGAAATGTGTTGGACCGAATGGAAAGTCTGGATAGATTGGACTGTTTAAGTGTACCGCTGCAATTCAGAGCACTGTAACTTGTAACTTAATTATATATAAAGTGATCTAAAAGCACTGGAGCATCTCCTAACAGTCTATTTGGCAAATGCTTTAGGTATAAAATTTGAAGCCAGAGGTGGCATGTAAGACTGTCAATGGTTTGAATAGGACTGGCTCGTCAGGCTCAGCTGGAACAGTTCAAAATCCATGTTGAAGCTAACCCCAAGCCCGGCCGGTTGACAGCCTAGCGCCACGTTAAGAAATCTTCCATCATTGTGCATAAAGCTCCTAGCAAAGCTCCATAAGTCACGTGCCAAAGGGAGTCGCATGGGGGAGTAGTCAGCGTATTGATGAGTGCGATATCCAGGTCGCTCATTGGATGGACCCCACTTTAGATTCAGCTAGTTCCTCAGCGATATTGGTCGTTCTTTGAGAATGGATGCTTGACGGGTGTGGGTCTCTTTGTCCATTCTTCACGAAAAGCCAATTTGGCGATTTCTCCTTTTTAAACATAATAAATGAATAATAGCTCGTAAAGATCTCCAGTTTGAATAATGGGCATGCATGGCCCATATATTCCAATGGTCCTGTTTAAATATATAGCAAATAAATGAAAAGTTAGGACAATTTGATCAACGGCCCTGATTAAATATACCCAAGCAGCCAATCTACATGATTAAGGGCCCATTTGGAATATGGGATTAGGTGGGATGGAAATGCATTTGGTCCGGAAATTCCATTTAAGTGTTTGGAAAGGACGAGAAGGATTGGATTACTTTACGTATCATATCATACAGTCTCAACTATAGATATTGTGGGATTTTCGGTGGATTTCAAAATCTACTACATCTATTGGCCCCACATGGATGCATGTGTTTTATTCCGGCTCCATTCATATGTCCCCTTTACACATGACAATCAAGTTACATATGCATATAGGTGACCGACATCTATTGTGAAATATGGTCCTTCGATTACAATTCTATGGTCCATCAAACACCGGTTTCACTTAATACCATCTTTTTCCCAAAGGAAGAATTTGACATAGGTTGGATAGTCAAAATATCATAGTATTTCCAAACATATAATCATTGTGTAATATTAATGGTGTTAATTCCATCTAATGCAATTACATACCATTTAATCCTGCACTCCAGACATGCCCTAAGTGACATAGATCATGCACACATGCAAATTCCATGTTACTTAGGTAGTGAAATGATAATTCTATACATTAATGAAGTAGTTTTTTGAAAACCTTTCTAGAAAAAAATACAAAAACATATTAATTAGGTAGTTTTTTTCCCCCTAAACTTTCCTAAAAACATCAATTGTTGTTGGAGACAACTTGGCCACCGGTCCCCCGGCCAACAGGAAGTTCTGTAGGTGGAAGTTAAATGGGCTCCCATGATGTTTATAATTAATCTAGCCTGTCCATGTATTTTGCACACGACATCAAACAGTGGGGATTGTGCACACACTATTAAAACATCCTTGGGCTATGAAATTTTTGGATTAGACTAATATTTGTCTTCAATTCATCAAAGTGTGAATGACCTTATGGACGATTTGGATGGCATATAAACAACACCGTGGAACCCAGAAAAAAGCTTCAACGTAAGCATTTCCATTCCCACTGTTTCCTATAGAGTGGCCCATTTGAGCTTTGGATTTGCCTCATTTTTGCACTAATATCCCGACATATGGATTTCTCACAAACATCCCTGTGGGCCTCATGTGGCTCCCCCCCCCGGAATGTCCGGTCGGGGCGCTAATATATAGGCATGATCCTGTAGGAGGCAACGGTCCTCATTCGACGCTAACGAAATGATAATCCTTCATGTAAGTGTAGAAAAATGGGAGCCTACACGCCCATTGATTGGGCCCATCTTAGGGTTTTGGAGGTTGGGGAAATACCTCATAAATAGAGAGGGAGAGAAACCCTACACCCCAAGGCAACAACGTCGGCGGATTTTGATTGGGTAGAGAGATGGAGAGAGTGAGAGAGACGGGGGAGGGATAGTTTGGGAAAGAGAGGGAGAGAGATGAGAGAGATTTGGGAGCGGCAGAGGGTAGGGTGTGGGAGATATTTTAGGGTTTTGTTTTTGATATATTTATATTCTAATAGTCTAATACCACTGACCTTATGAGCCGAGCTGGGCCGGGCTGGTCCAAACCAGGCCGAGCCGAGCTTCGAACCGGGCCGGGCCGGTGCTACAAGAGTTTGAGTTCGGCCCATTTCTTAACCGGGCCGTGTTTGGGTGGCTCGTCACTGGATCAAAACCGGGCAAATCGAGCTTTTTCGATACGGGCTGGGCTGAACTTTCGAGCTGGCCGGTTTGTGCCCACCTCTAGTCACATGCAAGTATGTATGGTCTGCGAGTGGATTTAAGTGTTACTCGGGACCTTATTGTGGGCCCCACTTGATGATTTATAGTATATCCATGCCGTTCATCCCTTTTTCAAGCCCATTTTAGGTATTAGACCAAAAAATTAAACCGATCCAAATCTCAGGTGGACCATATCATGGGAAGCAATGGTGATTGAACGTCTACCATTAAAAACTTCCTATGGTCCATTGTAATGTTTATTTGCCATCCAACCCATTGATATGATAAGTTCAATCAGACCTGGATGGCAGGAAAAGACAAAGATTGGATTGATCCAAAACTTCAGTGGCCCATAAAAGGTTTTTTTATAATGGTGATTTACCACTGTTTCCAGTATAGTGTGGTCCACCTAAGATTTGTGTCTACTTAAGTTTTGGTACCACGTCCTAAAATGAGCTGGAAAATGAATGAATGGCGTGGATATACAACATATTCATCAAGGTAGGCCCCACACAATCAAAGATGAGAGTTGATCCGCTCCCCCTTAACGATAGCTTACTCTGCGTTCAGCCATGTGCCATCCATGCCGAGCAGATCATATAGCAGAGGAAAACATACCTAAAAAATATCATCACTTTCTTTCCCTTTATGAAAATCAAGAGCGGGCATCCCATCTCAACATTTTACCCATCATTTTGCCCGCATGAGTTTTTTTATAGAGCTGATTTTTAGATCCTGAGGGTTTTCTAAGGTGACATCTGATGGCTACTTTCATGACAAGTTAAGGCGTCCACTTCTCTCTCTTCACTAAATTTGTTAAAATAAATAAATAAATAAAATGCCATTTTCTACTTAAAGATGAATTGCATACTTTTGTCTTTCTGCATGGATTAGCATACTGCCAACTCAAGGGCCAGGGTCCGACCATTTCCAGTTGCTAAATCAACAGTTCTACTACTCCATGTACGCCCCATGTGATGAGATTACACGTGACACTGTATCGTGCACACCATGAACATCCTTGGTGGTCAAGCTCGGTGGAGCCCACACTACAAGAAATATGACTTTTACCGAGGAAATTTTTCCTGGCTAAATGTCATAATTTCCTGGGTAAAAGTAATTACCAACGAAAATGTTCGTCGCGGTTTTCGTTGTAATATCACCCTCGGCAAAAGTAATTACCGAAGAATTTTATTTTTTTGTCGGTAAATATTGGACCTTTTCCAACAAAAAATTTCCTTGGCAAAAGTCAACAATTTCGTGGTCATTGTTTAATTCGTCGGTAATTATGCGACTATTACCGAGGAAAACTTTCCTTGGAAAAAGCTATGACCAAGGTAGTAGAATCCTTTTCATTACCAACGAAATATTTCTTTGGAACATCCAATATCCCTACCATTCAATATTTCTTTGGAACATCCAATATCCCTACCACCTAAAAGCACTCAATATTCAATATTTCTTTGGAACATTCAATATTTAATATTTCTTTGGAACATTCAATATTCCATATTCAATATCCCAATCACCTGATAAAACATTCAATCATATACCAATCAAAATGACCATTCAACATTAACAATGTTTTGAATAAAATCGAAATATCAATCCCACCAATACAAAAAAAATAATAACAATAATAATAATAATTAGCACGAACATCCCCGCTATCACAAACAAACAATCTGCAAAATAAAACAAAATACAATATTAGTAATTAATAACTTATAAATAAAATATGCAGTTAGGTGTTCATTTTTCTTTTTCAAATCACATTATGAAACTAAATACAACTTGAATTGAAGATTTAGACCACGTAGGCATGCTCCATTCATCCATGCCTACGTGATCTTGACTCAATTTTATGCCATGTATATAATTTTGGAATTATTTCTAAGGTACTCTTTCATTCTCATTTGAATTTCAAGTGCGAAGATGCCTAGAAGATAAATCGGTCCTCATGATGACATACGAAGGAGAGCTTGGAATTATTTTCAAGGTACTCTTTCATTCTCATTTGAATTTTAGGTGCAAAGATGCGCAAAAGATAAGTTGGTCCTCATGGTGACATACAAAGGAGAGCACACCCATGGGTACAAGGCCAGTTCGCCCTATTTGGTTTCAGTCTAGTTCTTCCATTGCTAAGTAATCCAAACTGTTGATAGTTTGGCCCCACTATGGATGGATAGCCCATTTGCCAAAAATATGCTCGAGGGAAAATTCCTAATACTTCTTCAATAGGTTTAGTCAAGAAAGAAATGATAGCAATTGGTTCTAATCAACCAAAAAGTCCAAATATTCAATGGTTGACCTTATGTGCAAAAGATAAATGAAATATTAGGAAGAGATTGCCGACAGTCCATATTCGATATAAATGTGGACTTTCTCTGAGAGTATGGGAATTGGGTTGAGAGGCCTGCTGACCTAGTCTATATGGTGATCCTTAACTATCATGTTTAAAATATCTTCAGCTTCTCCCCCAAACAAACAAAGACTAGAAAAGACATACAAAAATTCACTACAAAGAAGAATTAAGAGCACTAACACTTCAGCATGCTTGCACAATGTCTGACTTGGGAACCTGTCCACTACCACGCACTTCCTGCCAATGTCATTAGAATAGGCACCTGAGTTGATCTGTTTAATCTCAAGAAATACGAGCATATAAAGCAACTAAGGCATACCTTGCTAAAGTACCGCTGAAGCAAGCATTCCTTCAACACACCACACATTTCATAAAAGTACAGTAAATTCGAAATCACCTGCAGATGATTCACATCTATATTTATCAGATAAAAACCAATACTTTTGGGCTTGCAAACTGATAATACTCAAGTTAAGGAACCTTATTATAAAGCCACTCTGTCCAAGAGGGTGCTTTACATAGAGGGGAAACAAGTATCAAACCAAGAATATGTTCTCTGTACTTCATCTAGAACCATGTCACAGGCAAACCAGATTAACAATAAAACCACAGATGGACATGAGATTGAGGCATTAAGCATGCTGTATCTAATAATCACATACAGCAAAAAGTGTTAAGGATACAAAAAAATCTTCAAAGAAATTAAACGGGAAATGAAATTACAGTGGGAGCATATGTAGACTTACTCTGATGAAAATCTTCTCTGGAGAAGGACATGGACAAGTTTTTGAAGAAGTTATAGGTGCAGGACAGTTTTCTTCCTCACCTCTCTGCATTCAAATCCATAAAATCATACTCTGGCAGAGTATGATTGATAATATGCAAGCAGTTATAAATTACTGAGAAACTGCATACATGTAATGCAAATATTTCAAAATCAACAGTCCAGATTATATGTAGTATCTTAGATTTAAGATTAACTAAAAATTACTTTTACTGCATGATATAACAATTTAGCCTAAATGATGTTCATGGGCGATGTCCTCTTCAGCCATAGGATTTGACAAAGTTCACAGGTTCTTATAGTGAATGGTTGTGGCCTATGAGTTCATATTTCCTATACAATTGGATTTTTCACTTCAGAACAAGTCATGAGCTCTCCTCTTCCTGCAACAATTAAAGCTTAAATTCAAAGGCAGGTACATAAATATGCATGCATGTGCATGCGTATGTAAATCAGCATGCATGCATGTGCATGCGTACATACATCTATATGTGAGTGAATTAGCTCTATCCCACTAATCCTATACTAATGTGCTCTTGCTAATTCAGCAGAACTAATTCACTGTACAAGTGGATAGATGCATGCCAACCTATCCAAATTGTAGGCCCTATTGTGGACAGCATTGCATGAAAATTACTTTGAATGGACAATCTCGACCACCTAGTTCTGCTAGTTGAATTTGGAAAGCAGACCTGTTTTTTTCAACTATCCATTTGATGTCCACAATTTAGATGCTTAGGAGCCTCCAATCAACATGGCTTTCGTGGTATGCTCCATCTATAATGGGGGGCTACATTTGGGATTGTCTACATGCGTGTATGCCATTATTGCCAAAAAACCAGTGAATTGTGCCACAGATGGAGTAGGGCCAATAATCAAATATACTAATTGTGACAAACTAAAGGCAATTCTAGTTCTTAGACCAAGAAGCAGCAAAATGCATGGTAGAAAACAATTCTGACATTTTTCATTTGACCCCAAATCTTAAGAAAATTACTGTTTGCAGAGGGTAGGTAATCAGCTGAGCGATGATGCCACCTCTGGTGCCAGCTAAGCCATTGATCAAAGCACCAGACATCTTTTCTTCTGAAAAGAAAAGAAAAGAAACGGATAAAAAATGTCAGAAATTGGGTTTTTATTTTCACATTGGAGGATTTGAAGGGAAACAAAATTAAGAGGGAGAGAGGAAGAAGAAAAGGGAAAGAGGCTAAATATACTTTGATACTCTGGCAGAGATCTACAAGGTGGGTTCCTCAGTTTCTATGGCACAAATCAAAACTGTTAAGAATTTCATAGAAGAATAGGAATGAACATATACCTCAAGTGAGACTTTACACAATGTCAAAATCTTAACGTGTTCAAGATGGTGCAGAACAGTAATCCAATCAGACCAGTAGCAGAGATCTACAAGGATAGAGAGACTAAGGTTATGATTCCACAACAGTAAATACAATAAATATTGTCATAATAGATACAATTATAGCAAATGAGGAATGAACATATACCTCAGCAAATGACTTCTTACAGAAGTGTCATTTGTATTTCTGTGGAAATCCACTCCAATTACATCTGTATTTAACCATTAAATTATTTGCTGAAATACATGTTTACCAAACCATGAATAAACTACTTTAGGATCAATATTACGGAACTGATTGCCTGATTTTGTTCTTTGTTTTGTACATTTATGCGCAAATCCCAAAAATGTGACTTATTTTAAGTATTATTATGACCATATTTATTGTTGTTATTGTGTTTTTTTGGTAACTTGATGAAAACCATGATCCAGACCATTGGTCTAATGGCCTACTCCATGATCAATTGCCTGGAACAGAACCTGTAGGCCCCATTGGTAAACTGGTGCATCAGGACTACACTTCATTATGATCAGCTAGCATGTAGGAGGCTGCATTCTACAAGCAATGCATGATTATATGTAGATCCATGCATATTCTTGAAACAGAAAAATGACAGAACACACCGCAAATAGAAATAAAATGAAGACTAATGACTGATTTGCAAAGGAAGGTTCATTGGGAAAAGAGGAATGTTGATATGCACACACATGCAGTGATCACGGCTGACCTACAGGGCCACCATGTGGATGTGATATAGGCTAGAAATTGCAGTGATTGGAAATTTCTCTCAATCACTAGTTGTTCAATATCCTTGTGGTAGGCCCTATAAGTGTTTCTTCAACATTCAACATTGTAAAACCCTATTTAGGATTTCTTCAACATTCAATTAGGGATTTAATTTGAAAATCCCTATTTAGGAATTCACGATTGTAAAACCCTAATTAGGGTTTTTTCAACACTCAACATCTACATTGCTCGATCTCAAGAGAGAGATTGGGCGCGAGATCGATATGCACGCAGAGAGAGAGAGAGAGAGAGAGAGAGACCTGATAGAGGGAGACAAAGTGGTTGCTTCGCTGCACGATTAAGAGAGAGAGACAATCGGGGTGGTGGTACCGAGAGTGGTTGCTTCGCCACTCCATTGCTATGCTGCTGGAGTTGCAGAGAGAGAGAGAGAGAGAGAGAGAGAGAGAGACTGTTGAGGGGTTGAGAGAGAGAGAGAGAGAGAGAGAGAGAGAGAGAGAGACTGTTGAGGGGTTGAGAGAGAGAGAGAGAGACTGTTGAGGGGTTGAGAGAGAGAGAGAGAGAGAGAGAGAGAGAGAGAGAGAGAGAGTCGGGGCGGGGAGAGGTTGAAATGAGATTAGGTTTTGTTATTTTCTATTTATAGGGGTATGTTTACCAACGCTCAATCTTACTTGGTGCCATTAAACCAAAATCCATTATAACATCTTTTCTTGTAGTGGTTTGCAGATGGTGAGCCAATCTCCCCAACATCCACATCGAAGCAGCCCCCAACCTCTACCAATTGTGAAAATTTTTTCATGGATTTCATCATGAATCCTTATCATTAGCCAGTATAGCACCTTAATAGAGTAAATGATGTAAAATTTGATTAAGAAAAAAAGAAAAAAAGAAAAAAAGAAATGAGAACTTTACCTTTTTCAATATTTTATACAAAGCAAAAAAATCTACACTGTTACATACCTAACACCTACAGAGTCATTATGTATCACATCAAAAGTGACCCTTTACCGAGGAAAATTTTCCTCGGTAAAAATTGGAATTACCAACAAAATACAAATTTCCCGGGTAATATTATGCTTTTACCAGGAATTTTTCCTCAGTAAAAGTAAGGTTGGAACTTTTTTATATTTCATATTTTTAGCCACATTATAATCCGTGTTTTACCTATGAAATTTTAATTTCGTCGGCGTTTATCACCTTTACCAAGGAAAATTGTCCTTGGTAAAAGTAAAGCATTATTTACCCAAGAATTACGAATTGTGTCGGGAAAAGTGTCTTATTACCCAGGAAATTCATTTCCTAGGTAGAAATTTCCTGGGCAAATGTCATTTTTCTTGTAGTGCCAGCTTGATGAAAATATTTTATCTGGTCCATTCAACTATTTTTTTCATCTCATTTTAGAGCATGGTTCCAAAAATGAATTAGATCAAAAGCTCAAGTTTACCACACCACAGGAAACAGCGGTGATTGAACGCCCACCACTAAATTTTCTTGAGGGCCACAAAACTTTTGGATCAAGTGGATATTTGTGTTTTCCCTTCGTCCAAAGCCTGCGTGAGCTTATCAACAGGTTGGATGGAAAGTAAAAAAATATGGTGGGCCTGGATAGATTTCAACAGTGGGTGTTGTCATCCCACTGTTACCTGTAGTGTGGTCCACTTGAGCTTCAGATCTACTTCACATTTGGGCTCATTCCCTAGAATGATCTGGTAAAATGGATGGACGGTGTGGATATAAAACACTTACATCACAGTTAGCCCCACAGGGGTCACCACCTAATCCCCTTTTAACAACTGATCACCTGCAAGCGACTGTACCACACCTTTTGAAAATGTAATATCATTGATCATTCTCCCTACCTAGCACTTGTTCAGGAAATCAGCACCTTGGAGGTGATACGCCCCACCATGAAGATCACCCTTCTTGAAAATCAGGCGGTTCAATTTCATTAGGTGGGCCATACGCACAACAGCACAATCAGTCAAGCTGTCCACTGGACTAGACAATGTTGTTTGTTTCATCTATGTTCATAAACTGACAGTTTTGGTACATCCAAACAAAAGCAACTTATTTTCAAAGTTTGCTTTAATGGGAAACCTACCCTCCATTGGTCGATAAGCTGTCGATTTCATTTTGTCTGGTTAATGCTCTGCACATGTACTTAAAACTCTGTCATCTATGGGGCTCACCCTGATGAAATTAACTCATTTCGTGATCACACGATGGATGGATTTAATGTGAAAGGGTTAAGTTTTTAGGCTGGCCAACTTTCACCTCTATCATATGTCTGGCCCACCCATCTAACGGATTCAATGAGTTATTAGGGACCCACACACTACGGGCCCATTTGGATACTACCAAAGAAGTTACTTTTTCTACTTACAGCAGGAATAAGTAACTTATTTCATATAAGCAAGTTTGGTTTATAATTAGTAATACGTAACTTTTTTACTTAAAGATACATAATCACTTCAGCTATTTTATTTTTTTAGCTTTTTAACGTTTTTGGAGAGATGAAAGAGAGGAAAAGCTGATAAGTATGTTATTTACCAAACATACTTATTTTCTTAATAAGTAGAAACTAAGATAAGCTGCTTGTGGCATAAGTAACTTATCTTAAGCAACTTAAGATCCAAACGGGCTTTAAATGATCACACATGAGCGGTTACTATTGAAGAATTTTCGTATGAGAGTTCTTTTTCTGTGCTGGCCCACTTGCAGCAATAGTTTGAAGGACCAGAACCATTCAGCTGATGGGCATTATTATTAGGACCATTCTTTTTCTTGATGGAAGTGGATCATTGGCTACTGTTGATTCTGATGATGGAGATTGATGGTTAGGATCATTAGCTTAGTGCGACTTTTGGAGCATTGCCCATCCATTAAGCGTTTCAAGCATAGGATTATGATATGTTATGGGCCACGTGGACTTGACATATCATAATCCTATTTAGATGATATATTACAACACAATCCACACTATTTAGATGACCTCAATGGATCGCGCTGCCCGCTGTGCTTTCAGGCTTGGCCTGTTACGGGCCGTGCTTGGGCTTGCATCAGGCCTGAGGAACAAGTTTGGGCTTACAAAATGAGGCCGATAATTGGATGGGCTTGGACTTAGCAGTCCACAGGCCTATCGGCCTGGCCCAGTCTGTTAGGGCTTCACTGGTATTTTTTTTAAACTATTGATTTCAGACCACTGCGGCTACAATCCTTCTCTCCCTCTTTCTGTCTCTCTCACCTCCAACCCTCGATCTTCAATCACCCGACTGCAACCCTCTCTCTCTCTCACCCTCTCACCTTCAATCACCCCACTGCTTTAGCGAGGGACCTTCCTCCATTAACATAACTTCTCTCTCTCTCTCTCAGCCCATAGAAAAACCCGAGCTATGTGGGCCTGCCATGTTGTCGGTTTACATTTACTTGTCCATTACATGGGCGCCTCAATGTTGAGCGCAACTTTGTTGCAATCCGGAACGCGCGATGTGGGTGGTACTTGACCGTAAGGCCCCCTTCGATATATATATATATATATATATATATATATATATATATATATATATATATATATATATATATATGTGTGGGAAATGGTACTATGAGGTCTACCTCATGGGAAGTTCCCATGAGGTCGAGCTGTGTGGGTCCCACTATGATGTGGACTGGGCATCAACACCGTGCATTTGATGGGTCCCCTTTAGGTGATGGGATATCCCAAAAATGAGCTGTATGCAAAAATCAGGTGGGCCATACCATCTAAAACCATGGGAAGATATGCCTAAAATATCTAAAAACACTTGGTGGGGCCCACCTGAGTTTTGGATGCGGTTGAAACTTGGTCCAACCCCTCATCCGATTGGGACTCACACAATGGATGGGCTGGATTTGTCAAACACATCTCAGTGGGCCCAATAATCTATCATGAATGTTTTAATGGGTGAATAACCCCTCTCAACTGTTGTATATGGTGTGGCTCACCTAATTCAAGGATTGACCTGATTTTTAAGCCCTTAGTCTACCATGCAATGGTGCATCTAACTGATGGGGCAGATGTCCTATCCACATCGCAATGGGGCCCACACAGCTCGACCTCATGGGAACTTCCCATGAGGTCGACCTCATAGTACCATTTCCCTATATATATATATATATATATATATATATATATATATATATATATATATATATATATATATATATATATATAGAGAGAGAGAGAGAGAGAGAGAGAGAGAGAGAGAGATGATCACCTGCGCACTGGAGCGCATATAACTCTTTGCGCACACTGCTTGGTGTTGTGCGGAAACCTACTTCAGAATCTCTTTTGTACGAAATGTGTTAACGTCACCTAATTATATAAGCCCCACCATGGTGTGTGTGTTATATCTGCACCCTCGATCCATTTTGTGAGATCATTTTAAGTCATGGCCCAAAAGTGAGGCACTTTAAGTGGACAATATCACAAAAAGTAGTGGGGCAATGACACCTACCGTTGACACCTTTCCAAGGCCTACCATAATGTTTATTTGCCATCCAATTTGTTCATAATGTCACACAAACCTGGATGAATGGAAATCACAACTACAAACTTGATTCAGAACTTCTGAGTGCCCTAAGAAGCGTTCAATGATAGGCATTCAATTACCACCTCTTTATATGGTATGAGTTTTGGATCTACCTCTTTTTTTCAGCTCATGCCTTAAAATAATCTCCTCAAATGGATAGATGGTGTGGATGTAATGCATACATTATAGTGGGTCCCACAAAACTTAGTAAGGTCAACATACCACCTACATAGATGGTGCCTGATATACCATCAATAAGCTTCCTTGTCCTACTCGAACGGAAATTGCCTGTCAAAGCCTTTCCAAGGAACGTCCTATGATGGAAGATGGGTGGGGCCCACTATGATGTTTGTGAGAAATCCACCCAGTCCATCCATTTGACCAGATCATGTTAGCCATTAGACCAAAAAATGAGGCAGATCCAAAACTCAAATAGGCTGCACAACATGAAAAAGTAAGTAGCTGTTGAAGCCTCCCTAGTGTTCATCGTGAAGTTTATATTCCATCCATACCATTCATTAAGTCATTCCTACTGGCATGAAGTAAAAACACAACACAAATATAATGGTGATGGCAAATAAATATAATGGTGGGCCCTAGGAAGGTTTCAACGATGGGGTCATTTTCAACATTGCTTACAGTGGTGTGGTCCACTCCGGTCTTGGATCTGCCTTCTTTTTAGGCTCATGCACTAAAATAATCTTTAAGAATGGATGAACGTCTTGGATAAAATACAGATATTATGTTGGGCTCACATAATTAGGTGAATGCGTAGGTGATCATTCTTTTATATATATATATATATATATATATATATATATATATATATATATATATATATATATATATATATATATATAATCTTGATGCAAAAGTTTTGTAGCCCACAAGAAGGTTTTTAATGGTCATTAACCATTGTTTCCTTGAGGGTTGTGGATGAGTTACTGTCATTCCAAAGGTGGTGATGAACCATCGAATGGTCTAGCTGGCCTACATGTAAAAAGGGTGGATGAGACATTGTCTATTAGGTGGCCCTACATGGATCATCTGGGTTATAATACCCACTTTACTCCTTTAAGGGAGTGTGTTCCAATAGCATTGGTACGATCACCGTCTCCCTATCTGATTATTTCTCAAATCTACAAGAAGAAATAAAAGAATAAAAAGAGAAAATTAATTTTGACTAATTATTTTTTTGATAGATTAAATGAATAGAAACGGAATTACAATGCATATAAATAGGAAACTAAACCGTTGATAAAGTATAAGACTCCAACTCAAACTCAAACTCCTAGAAAACGCAACTTACTATAAATAGTAAACTTACTATTTATAGAAGTCGCTCAATCCTACTAGAGCTCTTGTTTTTCGGCCAAAAATAGAAAGTTATTTAACATGCCCAACCATATTGTTCTACTAAATATTCTAAGCCCTTTTCATATTAGGCACTAGCTCGAAAATCCTATTAATCAAAAGTTATGATCGAATTAAAACTTACTATAAATAGTAAAATTGAAAATAAACTAGCCTAATGACTATTGATGTGGTCAAATCTCGGAGTTGGTTGGCTAAAGTAGCTCGAGCTACCCCAAAATCATATATTATATGTCCAGAAACTCATTCTAGATTATGAGATACGACCGGTTTACGGTCCTGACGGTTCGGATCACTTTCGACCCTGACTGGTCTTCTTTTAGTCCATCTGGCCATGAAATAGTCAGTTACCAGTTCTACAACACACCTAATGTATGCAACACAACCAATTCTTCCATCACATGTGTGGCTAACATTGTGATGTGACTAACAAGGGTGGGTACAACCAATTCTTCCGTCACATGCATGGCTAACATTGTGATGTGACTAACATGGGTGGGTACAACCAAATCTTCCATCAGATGCATGCCTAACATTGTGATGTGAGTAAAAGGGCTCGGTGAGTGTACTGACAATGCGGCATAATGTGAACTAACCTTGATATATATATATATATATATATATATATATATATATATATATATATATATATATATATATAGAGAGAGAGAGAGAGAGAGAGAGAGAGAGAGAGAGATGATACACTGCGCTCCATAGCGCAAATAGCCTTTTGCGCACTATGAATGAAACCTCCTAATCGGGTCTTTCGCTCAAGCAAGAGAGCCCGAGGTATTCGAGTCGAACCAGCAATGTGGGTGAGACCCTGACCGTAGGGCTCACCTGGATGTATTTTTTGTATATCCATGCCGTCTATCTGTTTCTTTAGTTTATTTTAGGGTGTAGTTTCAAAAATGAAGTAGGTGAAAGTTTTAGGTGGACCACACCACAAAAAACAGTGCTCATTGAACACCTACTATTAAAAACTTCTTGAAATATCCATTCATTTTGTGCGATCATTTTAGGGAATAGGCCCAAAAATGAGGAATATCCAAACCTCAAGTGGACCACACCTCATAATGCAGTGGGGATAGTTACACACACCGTTGAAACCTTATTAGGGCCCACCATGATATTTATTTTCCGAGTGCGGATCGTCTGTGTTGAAAGCACAGTGCGGTCGCTTCTCGTTCGGCCACGTCATTTCCGCTATCTCCATCTCCAAAAAAATCCCGCATTTGTCTCCCCGAGTACATTGCGTGCTACATAGCACATCTTTTAACGTATGGAACTTCACCGCCCTTCACCATAACCTTTGTCTTACATCCACACTGTCTATCAATTTTTCCAAATAGATTTAGAGCATAGTTCCAAAAATAAGGTACATCCAAATCTCAAGTGGACCACACCAAAAGAAAGTAGTCAGGATTACACAAACTTTGGTTGAAACCTTCCTCGGGCCAAGCGTGAGGCTTCATCTAACATCTAACCAGTTCATAAGTCCACCCATACCTGGATGAAGGTACAACACAAACATCTGTTTGATCAGAGCCGTCTAGGCCCTAAGAAGTTTTCAACTGGTAGCATCAATTCCACTGTTTCCAATGGTGTGTTCCATTTGAGCTTTGAATCTAACTTGTTTTTAGGTTTATATCCTGGAAAGATCTAAAAAATTATATGGACGGTGTGGATCTAAGAAATAAGTCATCATGGGCCGCGTAAATTTCCCACCTAAAGAAATTCCGCTCTTAGCTAGAGAGAAGAAATCCAGAACAGTTGAAAGGTTATGATGTATGTATTAGATCCACACAATCCAATCATTTTGTTTCATACCTTTTAGCCACGAGGCTGAAAATAAATCAGATACAAGGCTCAAGTGGGCTACATGACGGGAAAGAGTGGAAAATGAGCAACTACCATTGAAAACTTCTTGTTGCAATAGACAGCTCTGATCAAGCTGATGTTTGTGGTTTACCTGGATCAAGGTCTAAGTGACCTTATGAAGGGGTTAGATGGCAAATAAACCTCAAAATGGACCGTAATAAGGTTTCAACGTTAGTCGTTCAATCCCATGCTTTCTGTTGTGTGGTCTACTTGAGCTTTAGATGTGCTTCATTTTTTATCTTATGCTTTAGAATAATCTGAAAAAATTGATGGACGGTTCTGATCTAACAGATAAATTAGGATGAGGCCCAGGGAAATTCCACACCGTAAAAGTGGGTTGTGTAGCGCGCAATCCATATGTGAGAGAGAAAATCGGCTGGTTTTTTTAGCTGACGTTATTGGCTATGATGTGTACCTATGAGAATAGACGGCACTGAATTTTTTTGTGTCTTCAACACAGACGATCCACACTCTTATTTTCCATCCAAGTTATTGATAAGGTCACACATACTTGGATGAAGGGAAATCACAAACATCAGCTTGATCCAAAACTTTATAGCCCAAGAAGTAGTAGGCGCTCAATCCCCACTTCTTTCTATGGTGTATTCTGCTAGTGTTTTGGATCTGTCCAACTTTTGTACCATCTCCTTCAATGATCTTGAAAAATGATGTATCATCTCCTTAAATGATCTTGAAAAATGAATGGACGGTGTGGATATAACACATCCATTATGGTGGGGCCCACAAAACTTGGTCACCTAAACACAGATACCATGCAATATGCTTCCCATGGAGAGATTTTCTTTAGCAAATCTCTCTCAAATGGGCGCGACTTGGGGGAGACCGCCGGAACCAGCAATGTGGGTGGGACCTTGATCGTAGGAGCCCACCTCTATGCATGAATTGTATATCCATGCCATGCATCTTCTTTTCAATCTTATTTTATGCCATGGTACCAAAAATGAAGTAGATGCAAGTTTTGGGTGGACCACACCATAAGAAACACTGGTTAATGACCATTAAAAACCTTATGTGAGCCACAAAAGTTAACTTGATATTTGTATTTTCCTTTCTTCCCTGTCTACAAATGGTCAATAAACATTACGGTGGATTTCAAGAAGTTTTTAACAGTAGGTGTTCAATGAACACTATTTTCTGTGGTGTGGTCCACCTAAAACTTCCATCTATTTTATTTTTGAAACTACACCCTAAAATAAACTAAAGAAACAAATGGACGGCATGGATATACAAAAAATACATCCAGGTGAGCCCCACGGTCAGGGTCTCACCCACATTGCTAGTTTCGGGGTCTCACCCGAGGTTTCATTTATAGTGCGCAAAAAGGTTATTTGCGCTCTGGAGCGCAGTGGATCATTTCTCTCTCTCTCTCTCTCTCCCTATATATATATATATATATGTTGCCTCTCGTCCCCATAATCAGATCAATCTAAAACTCAGGTAGGCCACATAAACAGCAACAAGTTGGGAGGGCATGCCGCCCACTTGAGTTGGAAACCAGCCTAATGTTTTGGTGCCACCTAAGTTGTAAATTAGACTATTTTTTTTTTTTTTTGTTAGTCATGCAACTCACCCACCCTGTTAGTTGGGCAACACACCCAAACGGCCAGTCACACGATGCACACACCCACTGGTTAAAACACTAGTAGAATTAGCTTTTCTACAATGGGTACATGTGGGACTCACCATGCTGTGTTTATGGAATCGATCATATGTATATCTGTACTGTCAGCATTTCCTGAACTCGAAATAGGGCCTAAAACTAAGTCTACATGTTTATATGATTCAGGTGCATAAGGTGGGCCCCACAAAATGGGGATTCATCGATTGAAGTTTAACATACATGAATGTGTGGCCAAATAGTGATAGGGCTTGGACTTGATCTTCTGGCGGATGAACATCTGTGGTGGCGCCCAGCGGACAACGGGCTGGATCTTGAATACATCCACGCGTCCGGGGCCCAATGTTCCACGTATAATAGCATCGCATTATACGAAGAACTAATTTACATTGGCTAGGAAAGTACAATCATCCGACTCAAGTGGGACCCACGATTTGATTATTTGAATTGGTGCTTGCCACGTGTTGAGTGGAGATGGGGGGCGGAGCGGAGTAGGTGAGACCCTGGATCCACCGAGGTAGGTGAGACCCTGGATCCACGCCGTCCAACCTCATTTTAGGGCATGATTCAGAAAATGAAGCTGACTCAAATTTTAGGTGGACCATGCCACAGGAAAAGTCGTGATTGAATCCCCACCATCTATCAGGTGAGCCCGGTCCAACCACGAGATTGGCGACCTGAGTACGAGGTTAATGGATGGTTGAGAAAAATAACGGATGGCTCAGATTCAACATAACATTTCTTGTCGAGCTAATGAGTGGACCAGGTCCACTAATGACGTCGGCATCATTTGCTTGACTTAATTGATGGTTGAGCTAAAGAGCCACAGGAGCTCATGGAAACCTTCCTTGGGCGGTGATCCGGGCAGCAGAATGACTCAAATTAGACTGTCCAAAATCTAGACAGTCGTTATGTATGGATTTCATCCACACCGTCCATACATTTTTCCAAATGATTTTAGATTATATGCCCAAAAATAATTTTAGATTACTAATCGGAAGATAATATTAGCTATCAAGAAGAGAGATTGAGAGGGAAGTAATTGTATTTTCATTATAAGCTTAACTGTACATCAACATAATCCAACACACCAACATCATGTATACATGAAATCAACTCCATTCACCACGTCAGACACATCATACTCGTCGTAGGTTGCAACATGCAACTCTATTCCAAAATCTGGTATGCCCCACATATATAAAACCATGAGAAACTAGATGGATGGTGCTGATTTACCAAAGGACGAAGAGGCACCAAACCATAAAAACTCAAAAAAAAAAAAAAAAAAGAAAAAAAAAAAAGAAAAAAAGAAAAAAGAAAAAAAAGAAACAAGAGTGATATCTCCCCTCTCACATGCTCAACAGTCCTTTGGTGGCTTTTCGTTGCGTGCAGCTGCTGGAGGAACGTTGAGCATGAACACGAATTTCAAAATGCTCAATAGCATTTTCATCGCCATTTTTTTCTGGAGAGGGGGGAGGGAGATGCAGAGAGGTTTTAACGGAAGATATTTGGCTACCCACATTTTCTTGTCGTGCGGCCCACTTGGGTTTTGGATCTGCCTCATTTTTGGGGCCATGACCTAATCTGATCTGTTAACGCGGATGGATGGGTTGGATTTCTCACTAACATCACAGTGAGACCCACATAGCTTCCGGTTGCTGGAAGGCGTCCTACAGGGAGAGGGAGAGGGAGAGAGGGGGAGCGTTTGAAGTACACCGTGTAAGTGGTGGTCAGCTTTTATAGAAGTAAAATTTTCAGTAGTCCAGCAGAGTAGGATCAGCCACACGCTGGTAGAGTATGACGACCGCACGCATGCATTAATATACAGTGCACACGCTACATGCATGTAGCGAAATCATAACCCTACAACACGTTGTGGATGAAAATGACCTAAAAGTTTATCAGAACAGGTGGTTTCACTTATTTAATAATGCACGGTCAGGATGAGAGTTTTCCATCAGCTCAATCAAAGGAGTTAGGACCGTAGAATCGATCTAGTTTTGGGCATCTCCCCATTTTGTGAGAAAAAAATTAGCGACACCCACGAGTTAGCTACGCCAGCTACACCGGGTATAGCAGTGACCCCACCATGATGCATGTGTTGTATCCACGCCGTCCATCTATTTGGCGGTATCATTTTAGTCCATAATGCCAAAAATCAGGCAGATCCGAAGCTCAAGTGACCCCCAAGAAGCTTTTAATGATTGGCTTTCAATCCCCACTATTTTTTGTGCTGGGTCCACTTGAGCTTTTGATCTACCTCATTTTTGGTGTCATGCCCTAAAATGATCTCGCCAAATGGATGGACGGTGTGGATACAACACATGCATCATGGTAGGGTCATTGCTATACCCGGTGTAGCTGGCGTAGCTAACTCGTGGGTGTAGCTAATTTTTTCTCCCATGTTGTTGTGGGGTCCATCTGGTGGACAATTATATTGAAGTACATATATTCTACGTGCAAAGGGGCCATTTGCATGCGGATGATTAGTCATGTTCTCCCTTTGTCGTTAATAATAAGGAAAAGCTCGGATATTTGGAACGGGGATTGCGTACTCACTTACTCAGTGTACCAAGTAAACTCTGTGGGCCCATGGTGATATATGTATCTTATCCACGCCGTCCCGGCATAGACCGAAATCTAACTGTAACCAAATTTCAAGTGGGCCATACCACAGTAAACAATAGGGATCATGACTGTCACTGTTGAAACCTTCCCAGGACCCACAGTGATGTTTATTCACCTTCCAACCTGTTCTTAAGGTCACACAAACATTGATGAAGGAAAAACACAAATATCGGTTTGATCCAAAACTTCAGTAGCCCCTAAGAATTTCCAACCATAAGCGCAATTCCATTATTTCCTATGTCGTGGTGCAATTGGGCTTTCGATATGATTCGACTTTTGCGTGTAGCTATAAAATGTGCTGTTAAAACAGATGTTCGGCTTAGATAAGTCATATCTATCACAGTGGACCCTCAAAAAGTTTACTAAGCGTGCTGAGTACTCATTTACCCGCGCTGTGGGTAGTGTTTACCTGTGCTCTGGACACAGGAATATCTCTATGGCCCCTATCGTTGGAAGCTCTGTGGGGTAGGGCTGCACATCTGCCCGGTTAACCCGCCCGACCCGCCCGACCCGACTTGGTAAAAACCCGATCCATCCCGACCTGGCTGAGAAAACGGTCCGGTCCCGGGTGGATGCGGCTGGACCGTTTTTAATTTAGCTACAGTTTAGGGTATATGCCAAACTCGCCCGACTCAACCCGTACTCTGACCCGTGTATACCCAACCCGTTCCGCCCGACCCGAACTACCCCATTTTTACTAGTTTATTGCTTTTAGAAATATCTATATGGCATTATTAATAGGTTGAATGGTTAATAAACATTAGGGTGGACTCTAGAATCTTTTAATGGTGGGAGTTCAATGACCACTGATTTTTGTGGTATGGTCTACCTAAAGCTTTTATCTGCTTCCTTTTTGGGACTATGTCCTATAATAATCTAGAAATGTAGATGGACGGTATGGATTTACAATATATACATCGAGGTGAGCCTCATGGTCAGGGTCTCACCCACATGGCTGGTTCTAGGTCTCACTGACTCTCACCCGAGCTACGCTCATCTCACACTCCCTGGGAGTGGATTAGGTGACATCCGGGATCCACCAAGGTGGGTGACCCCTGACTATGTGTCTTAAATCCACAGTGTCTTAAATCCACCAAGATCGGGTCTTACTATTTGCATGGCACCAACGCCCTGAATAAATGATATCTACGCCTGAAAGATAACCTTTCATGACAAGTTAAGGCATCCACCTCACTAAATGTGTTAAAATAAATAAATAAAAGGTCATTTTCTGCTTAAAGATGAATTGCAGACTTTTGTCCTTTTGCATGGATTAGCATACTGCCAACTCAAGGGCCAGGGTCCGACCATTTCCGGTTGCTGAATCAACAGTTCCACTCTTCTCCATGTGCGCCCCATGTGATGAGATTACACGTGGCACTGTATGGTGTACCACATGAACATCCTTGGTGGTCAAGATCTGTGGAGCCCACCTTGATGAAAATATTTTATCTGGTCCATCCATCTATTTTTTCATCTCATTTTAGAGCATGATTCCAAAAATGAATTAGATCAAAAGCTCAAGTTTACCACAACCACATGAAACAGCAGTGATTGAACTCTCACCATTAAAAATTTCTTAAGGGACACAAAACTTTTGGATCAAGTGGGTATTTGTGTTTTCCCTTCTTCCAGGCCTGCGTCATCTTATCAACAGGGTGGATGGAAAATAAACATTATGGTGGACCTAGGAAGATTTCAACGGTGGGTGTTGTTATCCCACTGTTAACCATAGTGTGGTCCACTTGAGTTTCAGATCTACTTCATGTTTGTGCTCATTCCCTAAAATAAGCTGTTAAAACAGATGGACGGCGTGGATATAAAACACATACATCACAGTGTTCCCCACAGCGGGTCACCACCTAATCCGCTTCCAAAAACTGATCACCTACAAGCAACTGTACCACACCTTGTGAAAATGTAATATCATTCTCCCTACCTAGCTCTTGTTGAGGAAATCAGTACCGTGAAGGTGATATGCCCCACCATGAAGATCACCCTTCTTGAAAATCAGGCGGCTCAATTTCATTAGGTGGGCCATACCCACACCAGTATGATCAGTCAAACCGTCCAAACGGACTGTACAATTTTGTTTGTTTGATCTATGTTCATAAACTGACTGTTTTGGTACATCCAAAGGAAAGCAACTTATTTTCAAAGTTTGCTTTAATGGGAACCCTATACTGTATCAGTCAATGAGCTGTCGATTTTATTTTGTCTAGTTAATGCTATGCACATTTACTTAAAACTCTGTCATCTGTGGGGCTCACCCTGATGAAATTAACTCATCTCGTGATCACACGATGGATGGATTGAATGTGAAAGGGTTGTTTTTTAGGCTGGCCCACTTTCACCTATATCATATGTGTGGCCCACCCATCTAACAGATTCAATGAGTTATTAGGGACCCACACTCTACAAGTGTACCAAATGATCACACATGAGTGGTTACCATCGGAAAATTTTCCTACAAGAGTTCTTTTTCAGTGTTGGCCCACTTGCAGCAATAGTTGAGAGGACCGGAACCATCCTGCTGCTAGGCATTATTATCAAGACCATCCTTTTTCTTGATGCAAGTGGATCATTGGCTACTGTTGATTTTAGTCATCCATCTGATGTTGGAGATTGATGGTTAGGATCATTAGCTTAGTGTGACTTTTGATGGCCTTCACATTAAAATTCAAGATGAAGCATAGGATCTTCCATAAGTTTTTCAAACAAGGAAGAACCATCGTAGGATTATGGTATATTATGGGCCGAGCGCAGCACTATTCTCCATGCTTGAGTACACATGCCATATTATACCGCAATCCACACTATCAGGACCACATGCGCGGCTGTCAATGGATAAGTTACTGCCATTCCAAAGGTGGTGAGGAACTATCACATGGTCTAGCTAGCCCACATAAAATGGGTGGATGAGATCTTGTCTATCAGGTGAGGCCCACCATGGAGGTTAATTAATTTCTCTATAGTTTCATTAGTGTCATTTTTTTTCATCCCTGTATGGATCATGTGGGATATAATACCCACTGTATTCCTCTAATGGGGCGTGCCCTGGTGGTATTGGTACCTTATAGTGATATGGGGCAGATGTGGGATCCACGTGATGTATGCAGCATAGCCAATTCAGCCATGTATAATGTTTATGACAGGCTTTGGTTTGAGTAGACAGACTTGCCATAGCTAATCCCTCCACTTGCCAAAACGTCAACTATTAATCAATAGGGTTTTTGATGGGAAGGATCCAATTATATCGACAAGCCACAAAGCATATGTTCGAATTAGTTAGGTGCGAGATGCAAGGTAATGTAGAATGAATGATCTTGATGAGCAGAGGGGTTGAGAAGGGAGTAAATGTTACACAATATGCTAATACTAAGTTAGATGAAGCTGATTTGAAGTTGAATTGTTGAGTGGACGGTAGTATTGCAAGGGCTAGATCGAGCGACTTGGATTAAGGCTTAAGCGGCTCAGGAGGCTTGAGCTATAACCAGGTTAGGCCAGACTGGGGTTGGACTCTCTCTTTCACTCTAACTCTCCTTGGTAGAGGGATGGCTGGTATGGCTTAAGGAACTTAGGAAGGGATTTTTGAATAGGTGAGGATGATCTAAATGTGAATGGAGGGGGCTATTTATAGCATTCCAATCCAGTTTTCTTATAATTCTTGCAAAGTTCACGGTGAAAGGGGCTTGAAAGGTCTGGATTTGAAATGGCTACATGACAACATCTTAACAGTTGGATTGAGGAATATAGAAGTGTAAATATGGGTTAAGAAGAAGGGTACCAGAGTCAATGCACTTTTCTACAGATTTAAGAGTTGCAAAAGTGGAAACCACACGTGTGGAGGATGCTTGCCAAGAGGGGAGGAGTGCCTCATGGCTAGTGGCTAGGGGTTTCAATGAGCTGGGCTCAGGCCTGAAAAATAAATTTTTTACAGAGGGCCAGTCTGACAGCTCGGCCCAATATAATTCAAAATTCGGGCCAAGACCTACCCCAGGGCTGACCCATTGATAGCCCTATTGGTGGCTCCCTAGGAGCCGCCAGTGCCACACTGGACCTCCTATTTTAGCAAGTAGCTAGCCTCCCTTATTCTTGTGGGGTTCTGCTGTGAAAAATGTTACATTGCTGCTTCGTATTGGACTTTGGTTGGGCTTAAATCGATCGAGGACATGCCATCAAAATCAACAGAGGGCCGAGACTGATTCAGTGCTCCAGCATGGCCCAATGGAAGAGTGGATTGGCCTGATTTTTTAGAAATCCCCCATGAGTGAAATGTTTTGTGAGAAGATAGAGATGTAGCAAAGGTAATTAGTTATGAAGAAATGACAATAACAAAACCATGTTCTATGTGGCGACCGGCTCAAGCCCAGCATGATCATCAGGTCCAAGCTAGCCTAAGCAAGAAAAAACTGGTTAGGCGAGGCCCACCACGAAATTGATAAAATTTATATTTCCCACTTGAATGGTTCTGATTCATTCATTAATCAAGTTGTCCACACATTCACAAATAAAAAAATAAAAAAATCAACATTTAAAGGAACAAAACCAGCACATGTACATGTGTTACCCTGATTGGATTGGCATATTATATGAAAATGAGCGGACCGTAAAAAAAAACTGTTGTAAAACAACGTCGAAAAATATATTCGACGGTCCATAACCATTGTCTAATATTCGGCGGTTCATAACCGTCGGTTAATATCCGGCGGTCCTTCAGTCGAACTATTTTGATGGTCCACACCCGTCGAACTATTATTTGCATGATCGGCAGCTGTGAACCGTCGTTCTGGGTTGGAAAAGTATAGGGTATTTCGACTGCTGAAAGCCGTCGAAAATAATTCGACGGTCTTAACCCGCCGTTCCGGGTAAAAATTATACGAATTTTCTGCGGTTCTGGACAGTCGAGAAATAAATACGACGGTTTAAAACCGTTGAATTTTTGTCTACACTGAAAAAAAATATTTAGTGGGGGCTGTGCCCCAATACATCTTGTAAACCTGTAATTCATAAATAATTTAGAAAAATACAACATTTACTAACACAATATACAAGTACAATCCTCCACAATACATGACAAACACAATTCTCAACAAACACAATACAATCACAATCCTCCACAATCACATTACATAACCAACACAATACAACCACAATCCTCCGCGCCCACAATCCTCAACCAAAATCCTCCACAACTACAAATCTCCTCAACCACAATCCTCCACACCCACAATCCACAACCACATTCTCCGCAAGTACCAAAGAGTTCTCTCGTTCGCCCGTTGCCTTGCAAAGTCAAATGTTTTTTTGTTTGTTTAGTATCACTAAAAGCTAAAAGAGGAGGTTTGATAGAATATTTATTTATGATTTTGACATGAAACCTGGAAGGTTTTGCTGCATTTTCCAGTCTCAGGTTTTGATTATCAGAATTGCAAATGTTTCCAATCCAACATAATTACCTTGGCCCATCTAATGAGTATAGTAGCCTGAATTTTTATATTATTCCTACTGCTAGTTAAAGAGAAGAATGTTCAAGTGATGCCTAGGTGTAGTTCAACTTCAAGTTCACCCTAGTGCTCGAGCTCAAGTGAAGTTTTGAGTATTTGCATCATCCCTAATAGTTCTAAGAAGAAAACAAACCTCTTGAATCATGCCCTCACTTGCACCTGGAGCCAAATCCCTAGCAAAAATCTCAAAGCTTTTGACTTAATGCTCTACTCAACTAACAAAGCATAGATAAATAACGTCATAAAAGGGTTATCAAGTCTTATACACCATAAGCCCAATAACATTCAAAAGAAAGAGCCAAGATTTACACAAACATTAAAATAGAGAGAGAGAGAGAGAGAGAGAGAGAGAGAGAGAGAGAGAGAGAGAGAGAGAGAGAGAGAGTGTGTGTCAAAACTTACCATGTTCCTTTACCGCACCATTAGATGAGCGTGCCACCTGCATCTATATTTTATTTTGGTTTTAAACAAACTTTTATCATTACTTACTAAAATTTATATGAAGGATAATTGTAGCAATATATAGCTATAAATGTTAAATCACAAAGTAAAACTTAAAAAAAAAAAAAAAAAAAAAAAAGAAGAAAAAAAGAAAAAAAAAGAAAAAAAAGATGTCATGCATGCATCACAGTGGCCGCACACAGTGTCTTGTAGGTTAATCTCTTCCCTTCAAAATTTATTTCTTTCACTAAAAAGAGTTCTTTTCTCATTTTCATTTTTTTTTCTTTCCTGAAACATCTTTGCCAACTGTATGCACATCAACTTCTATAAACGAGGCTGTTTGGTTGCATGCATGTTTGCCATTCACACACTAGAATGTGCACATCTGGATGCATAAACATTTGCTAGCACATATCCATTTGCAGCCCTTGGATGTTTTTGAATTAAAAAAACTACCTTAAAGATGTATTTACACAAACAGGTGGTGAGCAGAAACTTCTCAAGCATGATTGTGGATGTTTTTGTAGAAAAAAAAAAACTACCTTAAAGATGCATTTACACAAACAGGTGGCAGGTAGAAACTTCTCAAGCAATAGTCCCTGAAACCAGGCCAAATATACCCAAAATCAGTCCTATTCACAACATCGTTGAGGAATAATCAAAAGTGAATCAAAGTGTTATTTCTGTGACAATAATCTCATCAATACATGACAACTATTCACTTGGACAGTTTAATCAATCATGTGAACTGTCCATTGAGTCCAATCTACAAAATGCAGAAGACAAGTCAACACTCATACCTAGAAATTAATAAAAAGAGAGACTATTTGAAAACATCCAGCTTTGATAAACATCCAAATCTTCAAATCTTCAAATGTACAAAACATACCCATGACCGTATTGAAGCAGTGAGAGAGAGTGTGTGATACAGACCCATCAACTTAACTCAGCCTGTTTATTAAGTGGGCATCATCTTAGGACCCATCAGTACAGTTCAACTTCTTAGTGACTAGGGCCGGATCAGCTTGGGGTTAGCCAGAGCTCTACCCCTCAATTAATCAAGTTGCTTTCTGTAGCCAAAACTCAGCACCCAATCCATGCAGTGTGACCTGAGCCTTGCCGACCCGACCCATTTCCGGTCCTACCTGTTAGAGGGTTAAAAGTCCCTTAATATACATTGATGCGCCATCCTTTAATGGCTTGAGCTTTTAGATCAAGTGATGATTTGGCATGATATCAGTGCAAATGGTCAAGTGAAATTTTAAATTTAACTATTTTACCATCCATTTTTCTGGTCCTTAACAGAATGACTTTGATCAATCGATGATTGTGATTGTCGGGCCATGAGTTATCCAAGATGGACCCTTCCTATCCAATGGCCCATCATTACCGTAGCTAATCCTCTATCAGTATCCATGTCTAGAGATGTGCTTGGAGGGGTTAGTGTGGTCCATTCATCCTGGGTCCAATTGTACGTTAACCTCGTTTCATGCAACCATCAGTTTTCAAACCCACACCGTATCCATGTCCTGTGAAGTTTAGTTTACTCACCTGTTGGGTTTTTGAAAAACTGATGGACAGAGTGGATTTACGACAGGAATTTCTGTGGGCCCCACACAGCTTCACAGGAACTTTCTGTGCCCCAGGCACAGGCAATCCGCGCGCCAATTTCAAGCTGGTACAGTTGGGGATATTTCCGGAGTTGTTTGATACTCCGGCTGGCAACGATGATTGATACTCAGGCACTTAGAAATTATAAAAGTGGCATATATTAATCAAAATTAAACCGATTAAATTGTGTAACCAATTCTTTTGAAGTTACAGCATAAAACTCAAGAGGTTAGAAGAATCAAAATATCTGATTGAACACTTGTTTTATGAAATAACATAAAACCAATGTGTATTTTTCATTCCTAACCGTCCAATAGATGTCCAGATATCTAATATCTTATAAATCCTGTAATAGACATTCTTTTCCCTCGGTAAATATAATCTTATTTTCCATAGCTTGAACGGTTTATTTGTAGTATTTATTTTTCACATAAGCAAATTATGAGTAATTCCTAAGCGCCTACATTTCTTCTGTCACACTCTGGCAGAGTATCAAAGTACCTCTCTCTGTTTTTTGGGAGCGCATTACGTGTCACCACTTACCGTATAGTGGGGCCTACATTGTTATGTATTTTATATATTGATGCCGTCCATCAGTTTTTTTCATTTCATTTTAGGGCATATTACTGACAATAAGTCAGATCCAAATCTCAAGTGAGCCCTAAGAAGCTCTTAATGGTAGGCTACAATCCCTAATGTGTGGTGCGCTAGAGACTTGGATCTGCTTCATCTTTTAGGAAATATGGTAACGGGATCTCTACCCAATGCAAACATTACAGGATGAAATAGTGATCTGGTTACTAATTAAATGGGAATACGTAAGTCCTCTGTCATACGTAGGAATTTGTAGAGAAGTTGCATTTGAGGTTACTAAATCTCTTAAGTGTAACTTTAGCTATCCCATCACAATGATAGCTATAAATGTGACTTTGGAGCCATGCCACATAAAAGGGGCCATTGATTTGGACCTTTCATATGTATCTACACTTTATTATTATTATTATTTACCTTTATTGGCTTAAAGGCAAGCTCATGACCTTTTGATGCTCTTTCTATTAAATGGAAAGGTGTGGGCCCCACCACCGATCAGATGGCGCACAACCATTGACTTCAAACTATTTTTTACCATTTACCAAACTAGGCAACTGCTACGTGACCGGAGCGTCGACACAGCAACTGAGTGCTCAATTAGAGCCTTCCATGCCGTGAGGCCCACTATGGACATGCCCGGGCCTTTCACCACTTGCTAAGTGGACGGGCCAGATTATTGTGCTGGTGCATGTACACCTGAAGCTGAATTGATAAATGACCTAGATCTTGAACATGTGTGGCACACGTCAAGATCCAAGCCATTCATAAGGTGATGCACACCTTAAAACATCATCAGGCTAAAAAAAATGAAACCTATGAACTAATCTATTTGAGGCACACATGCGTTAGAGAACTGGGCGGTCACAAAGGAAGCGTACAACAATCCATATTCAAATTACATACATTTAGTTCACTTGGTCAGTGGACTGGCCTAATTGTTTTATGCATAGCATGTTCAGCTAGGGCCTCAATTGATAAATGGACCAAATCTCACACACATGCAGAGCACGTGTGATGACTTGTGTGGCATTATAAAGCAGGGGCATGTACATATATAGTCCTTGTCATCTTATTAATGGTTCTGACTCGCATGTGGGCATGTACATATATAGTTCACTTGGTCAGGTCCACAGTGTTATTTATACTACGACTAGCAACTACTTTGTTGGGATCTTAAGGGGCCCATCTTAAGAACTTTATATCCTTAATTTCGGATGATTCACTCAAAAGATCCTAACCATTCTGAGGACTATTTACTTATAGTTCTTTATTTAGATCAGATAACTTGGATAGTCCAATAAATCAATCTAATCCGTCCATTAAGTTTGGAGCGCATTTCAAGGGCAGCCGTGCGAAAATAAGACCATCCAATAAATCAATCTAATCTGTGGATTAAGTTTGGAACACATTTCAAGGGCTCAAGGGCAACTGTGTAAAAACAAGATCATGATATGACTAAATCCATCTTAAATCGGAAGTGATTCATTAGCTCGAACTCGAGACCTCAAAAACTGAAAAACACACTTTATACCATTGAGCTATGGATTGAAATCCAAATGAGTCAAGGTATTTTTCCCACAAAATGCCTCCATGCCTTGGATTTTACAAAATAGTGCCTCCACAAACCTATTATGCCTTACCAAGCTTTTTTCAAAGGAGAAATTGTATTAATGCTCTCTTACCTTACCGTTGGGCTCACATTGTATGTGTCTAACATCCAACCCATCCAATAGGTCCATATCAACATGATTATTACGGGTACCAAAATATTAGAGGTACAATCATATGTTGGGCCAATTTTTAAAATAATATACACCACTCAAAATATTCAAATTCAAGTGTAGCCCATCTCGCTATTTGATCGGTGCAATTTTTTGTTCATGCGATCACCATAGTGGGGTTCATATGTTGGATGGCTTGGATGTTATACATGTACCACATGACCCCACAAGTGTCAACTTTCACTAATTTTTAAAGAAAAATTTGATTGATGGATTTTTTGTAACTTCTTAAAAAGTGATGTATGGTGGGCCTTAGACTTATTCATGGCACATATGGACCAAAAGAAGCTGTACGGAAGCGGACATAGTCTGTCAAATCTAGGCCCAATGCTACTTAGGACATGATGTAATTGGGCCTAGGGAGCATATGGATAAAAAAAAAAAAGGTTTATCTGATTTAAGAAAAATTATCATCCAAGAACTATAAATTAGTCATAACTTTTGATCGGGATTAGTTAAAGAATGCATCACCAATGAATTTTGACAATTGACAAGTGAGAGTACATGGACCACATGCATACCCCCAGCTGTAGCTCTACCATTGGACGTGATGTTTACGTGTTGATGGGCCCATCACACATCAATCATACATATGACCTGGTTTAGCTGTATGAAAATCCACACAGCCCATTTCATTGAACTGATAGTAAATGGAGCAAAAAAAATAATAATAATTAATGACACATATTAAATTATAGTAACTATATGATTTTTCCCAGTCAATCTGAACGATTGTCTATGTTAACTCTAATAGTCCATTTATTGGCCACCAATTCTATGGTTAGGATTGCTCAAGTGTCATTGTCCACTCAGGGCACATCCATGATTTACCATGCAAAATGACACTAACTAGATAGAGAAGGGTGGTAAGCCTCCCCTCAGTCTTGTCCTATTCCGGTTCTAGGCCATCAAACCTAAGCACGTGGAAAGTGTGCTCATGCATCATTTCGTACAAGTGGGCCAAGTAGCTCAGGGATCCTGACCATTGATCAGAAAGGACCAAACGGCATAGGTGATTCCCGAAGAAATTACTGGTTTCTAGACCCTGTCGTCCAGCAAGCTGCCAACCCAATTTATCCCAGGATGTCACGTAATTTTCTCAATGTGAACGGGGAAGGAGCACCCCTACCTTCTTTATTCATCCTCAACTAAAGTGAGAAATAATAAAGAATTTAAATTTGAAATTAAACTATTAATGGGATTAGTTTAATACTTTAAAAGACTCTGGTCCTGAGGAACTCAGAAATTCTCTGTAAGTATAGGACGTGGCACCGATGCGTTCCTAATCGTAGCTGAACCAAAAAAAGACCAAACCAAAGTAGTAGTCTATGGCCCAATTCTACATAGGGCATGACATAATTGGACTCCAAGTAGGTCGGTTTGAACAAATTTATTTTGGATGAGGAGAAATTGTCTTTTAAAGTGTTAACTGTAATTCAGCCGTAACTTTGATCCAGACATTATCACAAAATGCATTTTGGTGTGGTTTTCGACCACGAGGAACATGTGCATGTGATTTTTACTATGCACGATCGTGCTAGAATTGATGTGGGTTCGGTCCAAATCATGAATCACTGCTGACCCCTGGCGCTAAGATAGAGCAGGCATGAGTCAATCAACCACATTCTATTTAGCCAACAATATTGTGCTTGTTGTTAAACTAGGCGATTGGTAGAGGTTGGGGCTTTCCCTCCAATGAGTTCTTTTTGTCTTGTCAATCAAAGACCTGCGAAGGTGTCATAGTTGTATGACTGAATGTGATGAAATGAGATGAGATGAGATGAGATGAGATGAATGCAAATTCCAAAGACGTGATGGATCGTGAAAAAGTATTAACACTAAGGCGCGATCACCGGCATAAGCTGAGAGCAGCATGGTGCTTCTATAGCAGCGTGCTGATGAGCAAAATGACGGTAATGTCATGAATTACAACTATGGTTGGCCCAACATATGAGCATAGGCGGATTAATCCTAAATTACGGTCTTCCTTCATGTTCGATGTGCAAGCATAGATGGAAGGGAATTACAACTACTAGACTAGAACTACGAGTTGGTCCGGTGTTATCGTAGGGATAGACTACTGCTACTTTGTAAGCTAACTACCCATGATTGATGTGCGGTGGAGAGTAACTAAGCTAAGATAGTCATCAGCATTGCGCTAGCATAAGCTTTGTGTTTGATTTGGGGTTGATTGGTTTATTTTTTCTTCGCATTTGCTTGTGCTATTTATAGCCTCTCTTTGACAAAAACTGAGGATAATTGACGAAGCATATGGTGCTTGAGCATGTATCCAAATAAGAATGAGCGGTTACTCTTTTTTTAATCTTGGGCTACCTTTGGCAATCATGCTCTAAACGCTGCTAAGCTTGTAATAGTCTAATGTTCTTATCTTCTCGGGTTGACATGGCATCTCAATTTAACAACTTCAATCCTGATTTCAATATGCACACGCATGCCACATGGAACAATCTACGCCGTAAATTCAATATGCTAGATTTTGGTAAAACAACCTTTTTAGTGGAATGGGTGCTTAGGATATTTTTATTTTTAACCATCCAATAAATGTTTGTCCATTCAATAAACAAATGATCCAACATGCTTAATGTTTTGTTTATAATATCTCTAAGCTGGAACCCAAAATTTGGACAGTTTAATTTGAACTGATTATATTCTAACACATACAACTTCTAAGTTCAATACACTCTAGCAGAGTACCAAATGAGAAAAATGAATATAATAACACATTTACCAAACCAAACTGCAGTAATGGGCCAAGCAAGTTTTGGGTCAGAGCTGTGTGAATCAAGTTGATCATGGGGTTATGAGCTATTTGGACAGTTTAAGTTGTGTTCTCGGAGTGTACAGTTACTGAATGCATGCATACGAACCGTCACCATGTGTGGGAGTGTGAACGTGATGTATTTCTGATAGAAGGGCCAAGTTGCTCTAGAGTGGGCCACTTGTAGGTGGCCCACCCACAGTTTCAACGTCATATGCCATCCATTAAGACGTCTCTATAAGTGGGTCCTGCATGGATGGGTCCTGGGCTTTATGGTCCAACTATTGGAAGATATAGCTTCCCGAATGGTGGCCCCCAAGCAAAACAAAGGCAACTTGTCCTAATTCAACTGGAAGGTCCACCTGTCAGATGATGGGTCAGTGGCGACATGTATTCGAGGGCGCGACTTGGCTGTTACCCGGGTAACAGCTTAGTGGGTGTTACCCCTACCATAAGGCCCACCTTGATGATGTATTGTATATCAACGCCGTCCATCCGTTTCGACAGATCAATTTAGGATGGGGTTCCAAAAATTAAGCAGATCCAAATCTCAGGTGGACCATAACACAATAAACAGTGGTGATTGAGTGCCTCACCATTAAAAATTTCAAAGGGGCCATAGTAAGGTTTTCGATAATGTTTATTTTCCATCGAACCCGTTGATAATTTCAAAAAGATCTGGATGGACGAAGGGAAAATAAAAATATCAGCTCGATTCAAAAATTTTGTGGCCCATAAAATGTTTTTAATGATTATTCATCATTATTTCCGGTGGTATGTTTTACCTGAGATTTGGATCTTCTTGAGGTTTGGAAGCATGTCCTAAAATGATAGAGAAAAATAGATGTACGGTGTGGATATACCAAACATACATCAAGGTGGGCCCCACACGGTTAGGGTAACACCCAGTAAGCTGTTACGGGGTAACAGCTAAATCGCGCCCACAGATACAGGTCGCCACTGACCCATCATCTGACAGGTGGACCTTCCAATTGAATTAGGACAAGTTGCCTTTCTTTTGCTTGGAGGCCCATGGGAACTTACCATGAGGTCGAGCTGTGTGGCCCCACTGTGATGTAGATCAGACATCAACCCCAACAGTTAGATGCACCATTCCATGGTGGGACATGGGATTAAAAATCAGGTCAATCCATGACTTAGGTGGGCCACACCACATACAACAATTGAGAGGAGTTACCACCCATTAAAACCTTCATGATCGTTTATTGGGCCCATTGAGATGTGGTTCACAAATCCAGCCCATCCATTGTGTTTGTCCCATCTGGATGCAAGGTCAAACCAAGTTTCAGTTGCATCTAAAACTAAGGTGGGCCCCATCAAGTACTTTTAGATGTTTTAGGCATGTCTTCACATGGTTTTAGATAGTATGGCCCATCTGAGTTCTGCAAACGGATGATTTTTGAGATATCCTGTAACTTAAAGGGGACCCATCAAATGGATGGTGTTGATTTCCTATCCACATCGTGGTGGGGCCCACACAACTAACCTCATGGGAAGTTCCCATGAGGTCAACCTTATAGTACCATTTCCCTATATCCATGTAGTCCATCGGTTTTGCCAGCTCATTTTAGGGCATGAGCCAAAAATTGAAGCCAATCAGATGGACCACACTACACAAAACAATGGTAATTGAACAAAGCACCATTAAAAACTTCCCAAGGCCCACAATGATGTTGAATTGTCAACCAATCTATTCGTAAGGTTACGGGGACTTCCATGAAGGGAAAACATAAATATCAGCTTGATCCAAAACTTTTAATACCCCCAAGTTTATAATAGTGGGTGTTTAATTATCACTGTTCTGTATATTAGGGTCCACATGCCATTCACATCTGACTCATTTTTTAGGTTTATGGCCTAAAACGAGTTGACAAAATGGATGGATGGTGTGATCACACACGTAGATAAAGTAGACCCCATCAAATCTTTTGCACCCCTACTCTCTCGTAACAGAGTATAATCGAAAATACCAAAAGGGCATGAGGGCAAATATGTCTTTTTCACAACTTAACTGAGTTTTTCTATCACCGAGTAGTGGTCAAAGTCCAAGAGATAACTATTTTTTCCCATTTGCAGAGCCCAAGAGATAACTATTTTTTCCTATTTGCAAACCATAGGTTCATTATTTTAAATATTTAAAATGGGGCCATTACAGGTGGATGGCCTTAAAAGTAAAAAACCTCTTTCCAAAATTTGCTTCAACGGGAAACCTATCATTTATCAATAGTCGACAGGCTGTGTATTTCTTCTTGTCAAATGAATGCTCTGCACATTCACCTAAAATTATATTTTATGTGGGACCTACCCATGTTGAAATTGATTCCTCATCCCGTGAGTTGGCACGATGGATGGATTGAATGTGAAAGGGTAATATTTTTAAGATGGCCTACTTCCACCTCTATCATATGTGTGGCCCACCTTTCTAACGGATTCAATGAGTTGCTGGGGCCTACACACAACAAATGTACAAAATGATTAGCACCACAGAAGTTGCTGGGGCTACACATGACAAATGCACAAAATGATTAGCACCATAGAATTTTCTTATTAGAGTTCTTTTCTGTGCTGGCCCACTTGCAGCAACAGTTGGGGAGGACCGAAACCATCCAGCTGCTAGGCATTATTAGTAGGACTGTCTATCTTTCTTGATGCAAGTGGACCATTGGCTATTATTATTTTTAGCCATATATCCATCTGTGCTGAAGATTGATGGTTACGACCATTAGCTTTGTGTGAGTTTTGGAGCATTAGTTGCCCATCAAATCGATGATAGCATTCACATAAAAATTCAAGATGAGACATAGGATCTTTCATTAAGCATTTCAAAAAAGAAAGAACCATCATAGGATTGCTGTATATTATGGCCGTGTGCAGTACTATTCTCCGTAAAATATTGGGATTGTCACTTAGGCAAAGCTGGTGCTACTATTAGCTAATGTGGTCTAAGTTAATTCATATTGCATGTACAATTTTGAGTGCGTGCATATCAAGCATGCTACGCAAGCCAGAGCATCAAAGAACGTACTCTCCCTAGAATTAACAATGAAGATTTGGAGGGCGTGAGGGCACTGCCTTTAGAACAACTAAAATACATCTTTCCCTTCCGTTTGAGAGAGAGAGAGAGAGAGAGAGAGGGAACAAGAGGGGCGTTTGGCATACATGCATCCGTCATGCGTTTGTCTGTTTGTGTGCTGTCACTTTCATCTAAAATAATAATAATAATAAAAAAAAAGACTCCACTCCACCAGATGCCAAATATGGCTTCAACAAGTGCAGTTTTGACTGGAAAATGCGCTTCTCTTAGTTATATCTATTTCTTGAAAAGTTTTGCCTTTTACCCAAACAGGCAATAGACAGTGGCATGCATGTCCATGAGCTGCCTTCTTCACGTGTGTGGTCTTAATACAATGGTAGTTTTCACATACAACTCTTTCTTTTCCACAAACGTGTCCATTCATGGAACATCCAAGCCGTTAAAAGCATGGGGCCACACATAATGAGCTCGAGGGTAAAATACAGAATAATTGACTAATTACGTGGGCAGCTGACTCCATTTGTCCATTGATTTTGATGGTACAGCTGCTTGGTTGGATGGGGTTTGTCATGATCAATGCAATGGATCACTCAACTAAGATTACCGCTTGTGTAGACACACATCCTGATGCATGATAAATATATTTTAATTTTATAATATTTTAAAGAAGGGTAGGTTAGGTAAAATGAACAGTCCAGATAGATAACAGAGGTTGCCCACGTCTCCAACTAGGTGCATTATAAAGTTCCAATGCATTTAGCCCGATGTATCATGACTGGAGAGAAGTTGCAATTCAAATCTTTTAAGCCAGTAGTTCATATCTGACGCTTGTTGAACCATGGTCTTAACACTTGGACGAGTCGACTCATCTCGAATACGTGGTACCCGTTCCACTTGGGTAGAACATGTCGTACCCAGTCACCCCCTACTCTCTAGTGTCACAACTCAGATATAAGGCCGAACGGGTGGTTCCAAGTCTCCGAGTCATCAAACCATGGTTAAAATGCTTGTTGAATTAGTTTTTCTACAATGGGTGCTTGTGGGACCCAGCATGCTGTGTTTATGGAATTCAACCCATCAAGCATGGTCACCCCACCAATGGTAAGGATAGCTGAATAACCATGGGCCATGGATCAGTGACAACCCTCCGGCCATGGATCAAGATTTTGTCTGTCATGCACTCTAGGTTAAAAGGGTTTCAGGATATGGCCCATCTGATGAACGTCTCAGATTACATAAATGTGTGCTAGTCTGACACATGTGTGATGTTTTGTTTACGAGCATCTGCAAATAAATTTCCTAGAAAGAAAGAGACCGTTTTTATGAAGGGATAAACTTCCTCGAAAGAAGAAAATCTGTTTGCATGAAGAGAGGATGTTGCTTTTACTGCTCTCTTAACAATGATTTAGCTCAAGTTGGAAATGGTCCCGATTGATTTTGGCCCCACTCATTAAAGTTAGCTATTTCAGGTTAGAAGACAAGAAAAAAAATAAAAAATGAAGAAAGATAAGCCTATTGGGATCCGCTACAAATAGGGCTGTAAATGGTCGGGTTCGGGGCGGGTTTAATCAAAACCAGACCCGCCCATTTACTAAATGGGTCTGGGTCCAAATTTTAGACCCAGACCCTTTTACTAAATGGGCGGGTCCGGGTTGGGTCCGAGTCAGCCCATCAGACCCATTTATAAATGGGTCTGGGTCTGGTAGAGGGAGATCCACCCAGACTCATTTATAAATGGGCCGGGTCTAATGGGTCCGGGTCTGGATCAAGTATATAAGCATTTTACAAGGCTTAAAACCGGGTCTGGACGGGTCTGGGCTGGACGGGTCCCTCGTAACATAGACCAAACCCGCCCACTTACTAAATGGGTTTGGGTCGGGTCGGGTCGGGTCGGGTCGGGCCTAAAATAAAGGAAACCAGACCCAAACCCGTTTAACAAATGGGTCTATTCTTGGACCCAGACTCGTACCATTTAACAAATGGGTCGGGTCTGGGTCGGGTCTAAATGGGTTGGGTCCGGGTACCCCATCGGGTCCACTGACCCATTTACAGCCCTAGCTACAAAGGTGGTTAAGCTCAATATGAGGCCCACCATAACGTGTACAAGACATCCAATAGGTCCATCATGTGGCCCTCTTCAGATTCTCCCTGGTGCCCAAAAATGGACAACCAAAGCAGGGTGGACTACACGACGGCAAACAGTTGGGATGGGCCCCACCATAAATAAGAGAATCTGGATTAGGTGAGAACTGGATCCACCGAGGTGGGTGGGACCCTGACTATGGGGTCCGTTGTGATATATGTATATTGAATCCACACCGTCCAACTGTTTTGGATGCTCATTTTATGGCACGATCCCAAAAATGAAGCCGGCTCAAATCTTAGGTGGACCAAACTACAGGAAACAGTCTTGATTAAATCTCCACCATTAAAAACTTCATGGATTCTACCGGAATGTTTATTTGCCATCCAACGTATTGATAAGGTCCCAAACACCTAGATGGAGAGACGACACAAATATCATCTTGATCCAAAGCTTTTGTGGCCTACAAGAAGTTTTTAATTGGTCAATTACTACTGATCATTTTTTGGATCATACCCTAAAATGAGCTTTCAATAGAGATGGACGGTGAGGATGTATTCACATACATCACAGTGGGTTCCACACTCAAGGGTCCCACCTACCTCGGTGTATCCAGGGTCCATCCGTTTTACCAGGGCAACACCCAATGCGCTGCTATGGCAAACACCCGAGTGGGGGGCCCCACAAATGGCCAACAACGAATTTTTCGGTGGTAACGTACTGATATATGAAGCTGGGCCTTATATTGTAAGGCCCATGCATGGGCGATCCAAAAATAGGTCTACATGTTGATACGATTCAGGTGCTGCATAAGGTGGGCCCCACAAATGGGCGATCCATCGATTGACGCTTAACATGCATGTGTGGCCAAATAGTAATAGGGCTTTGATTGATCTTCTGGCGGGTGAACATCTGTGGTGGCGCCCATCAGACAACTGGCTGGATCTTGAATACATCCACGTGTAGGCCCAATGTTCCACGTATTATAGCATCCTATTTTACAAAGAACTAATTTACATTGGCTAGGAAAGTACAATCATCCACTCAAGTGGGATCCCAATTAAATAGTGATCAAACTGTTGATTGGACCTATTTTATGAAAGTAATCTCAGCCGTCCAAATTAAAGCCGAATGATCAGCTAGAACTATTAGATTGGAGTGACATGGTAACCCATTAAAATCTGTGTTGGACCTAATCTACATTCTAGATCAAGCGGTTGGATGATGGAGCACTATAGCCTATGTTACTCTTGAGTACTTGAGCATTTCTCAAAGTTTTACTCAGCTGGATGATAGGTGGACAATACATTAATCTTGCACGAATTACCTAATCAGCGGCTAAGATTTCTTATCAATCTCAATTGGTGGCTAATTTATGGGGCCGTTCAAAAGGACAACTTAGATCTTGCACGCATTTTCCACATTGGCTAGTACTACTAAAGGCAAATCCATATAGGCATGGCCCATCCACTGTGGAATCGAGATGCATAGATGTCGATCTATATCCATGCCATCAAAATGGTGGGGCCAATCACTGATGGGGCATGACCAATATGTCAACGTCATGGGATGATCTTAGCCATCTGATGACTGATTAGTTTTCACTCGTTGATCATTTTTCTTTGTAACTCTTCATTTAATGGTGAGATTTAAGCCATCTATCAGGTGAGCCTGGTCCATCTATGAGGCTGGCCACATGAGTACGAGATAATGGATGGTTGAGAAAAACAACTGACGGTTCAGATTCAACATAACATTTCGTGTCGAGCTAATGAGTGGACCCGGTCCACTAATGAGGTTGACCACATGTGCTTGACTTAATCGATAGTTGAGATAGAGAGCCACAGTTCCCGTTCAACATAACTTTTGTGGTCCACCTGATTGGACCCGTGCAAGAATTGAAGCTCATGGAAACCTTTGGCAGTGAACTCGTGCGCGTAGATTGACCCGCCACACGAGTTCACCATCGGGGCCATTAAAAAAGGTCGGCCCAGCCTTCAAGATCACTAACATCGCTGTGATCTACTTACGATATCTAATCCGTCCATCGTGTGAGCGGTCTTACTTTTTAATTGGATTTGAAAAAAAATGGGCGATCTAAAACTGAGGGCCCGAAGGTTGATCTAATCCATCCATTGGAGTGGATTCTATCTTTAGATGGTCAGTGGTTGAAAATCATACAACAATGATGATCCAATACTGAAATTAATCCATTTGAATGCCTGATTTTGGAAGGAGGGATTGAAGAAAGAGGAGAAGGAATTGAACGTGCTTTGGTTATCATCAATTTCAAACTATTATAATACATACCATTTGCAGTCTCCCACTTTTCTCTTTGAGGCAGCAAGCTTATGTGGAGTGGACACATGCTACTAGAAGAGAGATTGAGAGGGGATTTACATTCTCATTGTCTTAATTAACCATACATACATAAGCAAACCCACTAAACATACTCTCATAAGAAAAATAGAAAGAAAAGAAAAAGAAAAATAAGAGGAAGAAGACTGACAAACAAACAAACAAAGCAACACACCCTCTTTCTTTCCCCTCTCCTCACACGTACTCTCTCCTTCTATACTCCAGACACGTTTTTCTTCAACGCAGCACTTCCGGTTGGGACAGCATGGCAGTTTTGGTGGTGGGTATGGCTTCGCATATGCTGGGTTTCCCAGCATGAGGATTACGACGACCAGGAGCCACCCGCTTTTCTCTTTGAGGCAGCTCCTTGTAAAATTGCTTTCGCCATTTAGAGAGAGCGGTAAAATTGCTTTCGCCATTGAGAGAGAGGGGGAGTGGGAGGGATGCAGATTGCCTGCAACACCAAAGTTCATGCGGTTGAAAGATAGGTGGCGTCATTCCACCCCGTCCATCCATTTTCCAGTTCGTGGGGAAGGAAATCTCTACCAGAGATGGAGAGTCGGGGGGCGGCTTTGCACCGAAGGCAGAGAGAGAGAGAGAGGGACCTTTGCACTGAAAAATGGACAGATTACGAAGGCAGAGGGGGGCGGGGGCTTTATATGATGTGTGACCACTATGTCGATGTCATGGACCAAGGATTAGGACCATCACAAAGTAATATTGAATCTCGACCATTGATATGTCTTTTTAAACCGGTTCATTGTTTTTGCAAAGATACAAGTGTATTGATTTCAATATTAATTATAATCTTTGCAGTGGGTCCATCTCATGCCCAACTCATATGTTACGCACGCGCTTCCTAAGTTGATCAGGTCCATCCATTTGGGAGCAGTTCTATAAGTACACAAATGCAAGTTCTATTGTTTTCAAGGACATCAATCAGATCAACAGGATTGCCTAGTAAACATGATTTTAGGCTGGGCTCTAAAGAGCCCACTGTGATATATGGGTTTATCAACACCATCCATTCAATCCCCACTCTGTGGTCCACTTGAACCTTGGATCTGCCGCATTTAGGGTCCAAACCCTAATATCGTCTTTCAAAATGGATGGACGGCGTGGATGTAAGTAACATACATCAGGATGGCCCCCACTGAATTCTCCCCTGGAGAAACGGATGGACAGCAAATATATCACGGTGGGCCCGCAATCAGGATCCCAAAGCCGCGCCCATGTGATTGTCGCCAGTACACATGCAATAATAAAATCTAATTTCCTGAAATAACCCTTGCCATTGGTCTCTCACTGCCATCCTCAGATCTCTCTTATGTTTCTATACACAGGACTATGATAGTTCATGGTGCTGACTCCACAACCGTACACATGACATTTTTGTGCGACAATCCAGACCGTCCTAATCTATGATTCAATAAAGGGATGGAGGATAACTCAAATTTAAACTGAAAAAATTACACTAAACGTTTGTTTCTTCTTAGGCTTATTTTAATGACTCAATACGGATTGTATGATGGGAACGATCGAAATAGAGTGCTCAAAATTATTACTAAAGATTGAGTAAACATTTAAGATATGGTTTAAAAATAGTTAAACAGATATAATGGACGGTCTGGATATGTAATGTAGATGTTAGTGATTCCACATGCAATTGGGTGTATGGAAAGATTTACATACACCTGTTTTCATTGTACAAATAATGCGTGTGTTCAATACATAGCAGAAAACCGGATACCCTGCAGTTGTCATTGAATGCGTCTTCATTTCTGCCCACCTAAAATGCATTTGGGAGCTCTCGTTGGGCCCACACAATAAATACGCCATGTTTCATGTTCACATGTCTATTTGTAGGCCACGTGATGGGGCCCATCATATGTGTATGATCCTAGCCGTCCTTTTTTTGGGATTGAGCGGTTTATCAGACCTTATTAACCGGAATGAGGTGAGAAGACAAAAGTCCAGACATATCAAGTATCGGGCGGTCCACACGTGTAAACTTGGAGGTCTTAGGAGCATTTTTAAAATGTTCCCATTGGTTTGACTCACCAGAAACTTTATCAACCTGATTGTTTGTATATTCGGCTCAAAATGATGGTTCTCACATGGAAGGCTTGGATTTACACGGAAAACATGGTCGGCTCTAGGAAGGTTTCAATGGCGGACATTTCCGTTCCCACTGTTTCATCTGGTGTGGCCCACATGAGTTTTGGATCTGCTTGATTTTTAGCTTCCTGTCTTACTGTGGTCTTGCAAAACTTATGGACAGAGTAGATTTATCACGGGAATCTCTGTGGGCCCCACACAGATTCCAACTACAGGAACTTCCAATGCGGGGTCACAGGCCATCTGCATGCGTCCGAATCATCAGATGCATATAAAGTTTAGTATGTAAGGGTGATTTGGCAAATGTGGTCCGGATGATCGGTTTAGATTGCACACACGCCCAAGTGGTTTTAGCCAGTAGCCATCACCTTCTCCTCTTGGGAAACAGTTTCTTGAACTGTCTACTGTGTTCGGCCTTTGGGCAAAGAAATGGGGCCAATAGAAAAGTCACCCAGGGACACGTCGAAAAATAAAGATATTCCGAAGCTCATTTGAACCATACAACTTGGAGTGGACACATGCTACTAGAAGAGAGATTGAGAGGGGATTTACATTCTCATTCCAGTCTTAATTAACAATACATACATACATAAGCAAACCCACTAAACATACTCTCATAAGAAAGAAAGAAAGAAAGAAAAGAAAAAGAAAAATAAGAAGAAGATGACTAACAAACAAACACACAAAGCAACACACCATCTTTTTGTGTACATAAACTTCCTAAAAGAAGTTGAAGCTGCTTTTGCACCCACCCACAAAGCAAGGCTTTCGCAGGAAATCCGCGCCCCTCACTAGCCACTCTTTTCCGGACTCGGAATATGCTGCGCTTGTGTTGCCAGCCCAAGCAGCATCACAATCATCAGAGGAGATAAACAACACAGATAGAGATGGGTTCGGGGCCTTGCCTTGTTGGTTGACTCCGCGATCAGGGTGAATTTCCGCTGCTAACAGCACTACTGGGTGGGTGCGTTGCATGACTGACCCAAAAAAAAAATGAGTGACGGGTTGCCACGTGTACGGTTTATCGTGAGATTGCTCCTGCGCAACTCATCTTGGGCTGGAGCTTGTGTGTACAAACATGTGAATCTACGTGAAAATCCTCCGGAGTTTTTGTTGGAACCTTCGTCCGTACACGATGAACGGCTTGGATCATACATACGGATGATCATGGTGGGCCACCGAAGAAAGAAACAGGCGTGTCCTTTAAACGACGGAAATGGCGAGAAAGCAAGAAGAAACTAATACTTTTTCGGTTTGGGTTCGGTGCAAGCTGTCGTACGTCCAACTGATGTAAAGTCCACATTAATGATCCGATCAATCAGGTCCACCCATCTGCCTCATCTTTTCATATTAGAACTACAACCCTGCGATGAGGCAGATCTATAGCTCAGGTGGCCTACATCACTTGATTTAGTGCTTGTAAATGGAGATTTTCCATGATTCAACACTCAGATCACTTCTAATTGGAGATTTTAACCGTTGCTATCTTAATTAGATAATTTGATTGATAATAAATTATCCTACCTAACGTTGTGTTTTTCCATAGCTCACCATTAGATGATTAAGATGGTGATAGAAAATAATTTGATGGATTGATCATCTGATCAGTGTGTTTTTTGCATGGTATCCCATGGTATGTGTTATGAACTTAATTCACGGATAATATCAACTAATTAGAGTGACCCATCCAACTACGAGCACTCAACTTATTTATGACATTGTTAGTTGTGTATGGCCTATGTAATCCATCCATTTTTCACTTTCCTGTGGCAAGGACCACCAAATTTTTAAATAGCCTAGTAATAAAAGAAAAGGAAGTACTCCCCAGAAATTTGACAATTTTTCTGATTCCTGTGGCAAGGACCACCAAATTTTTATTTTTATTTTTTTGTTCTTTTTTATCAATGAGATAGAGAGGATCAAGGCCTTACATGGGTGGCACACCTGATGGACGGAATGGATCTCAATCACATGAAGTCTTCCCTCCACGGCAGCACCTAGTGAGGCAATCTTTTTTAAGAGAGAAAAAAGAAAAAGAAAAAGGATAACAAGAAGAATTTTGATCTTTTACTTGTATGCATGGAAGCAGGTACCCACTTGTCATTAATTAGCATATATGAATCATGGTACCCGCATTAAATAGACGAGGTAGGTTGGCGCATCCTCTGTATCGCTCATCTTCTCTCCTAGGATAATCCATATGATTTCTCAAGGGACACTTGAAGAACACGTGCAAATAAAGATTTTCTTAAAAGAGAAGTTTTAAAATTGATTAATTAATTCTCTACAATAAAAATAAAAAGGTTTAAATAGCCTAGTAATAAAAGAAAAGCCTTAAAACAAAATTAGAAAGAGTTCTAACAAAAAATGGTAAATCAATTGAAAAAAATGACGAGTTTGTGCAACCCAGCACGCGTCGCATAACCAGTTGTCAAGGGGCCACGACCGGTCGTTAATAGCCCAAAACAGTCTAGCAGGTGGACTATTTTCTAATAAATTTGACCCGTCTAGAAACCGGTTGTGATCAGTCATCAGAACAAACGATCAGTCGCAAAGTTCCTCTGTCAATCTCCTTCTACCCTTGTCTCTCCTTTTACTTTTTTTTTTTTTTTTTTTTTTGATATGGGATGATATGAATGTTCTGGATTCGATATGAATGGTCTCCCACGCAAATTAACGGCAGGCGCCCGTAGCCTATGTGATAGCAATCGGTAAGTTCTGAATTGGATCATGGTCAGCCCTAGCCTGACCCATTTGCTAGATGGGAGTAGTACTCTCCATCGTTAGACGATTGGGACCATACAAAATACACAGACTGGTTGGATTGTTCTCGTTTTGGGACCTTGGAACATGCAAATGAATATGATTCGAATAATAATAATAAAAAAAGAGTAAAAATGCTCCCACTTCAGTGGAAAAAAGGTCCAAGAAGTAACATTACACCTATGTGATATCTTGACATATGTCAATGACATTAAGACAATCCTAAAGGTTATTGCTTCGAGCGTACAAGATTTTTGTTTTTTGTACGTGTTTTGGTCCTTGGAACACGTACAACAAATATGTGCATGATCTTGCCCATTAGTTAGGATATTATGATTTCAATTAACATGGGCCATGGCTCGCAAAAGAGACTGGGTTAGGTAGATAATCTAAACTGTTAAACTGAGGATAAGAGAAAGAAATTTCATGTTAGAAGATTTTAGTAATCCAATATCCTCAGGATGGGACTCATGGATTAATGGTTTGGATCACACCTCTTACACAGACTGGTGCATCAGTATACTCTGTACATTCTACACATATAATTATATGAGGTCTACTAGCGCCCACAAGCATAAAAAGCATGCAGATTCGTGGGTAAGACATGTGTCACATGGTGTACGTGTATGAGTTTGCATTTTCTATAAGGTGAGCCAGACAATTTGAATAGGACCTACCTTAACGCCATGTGTCCAGTATTTAGATCACCTATCTACAGTATATCCATCCAGAAAGGCCAGAAATTATACCATTCATTCAATCCCAACCATCAAATTGATAGTTTGCAAACAAAAAGTTGAAATGAACTATTAAAAATGCTTAATTAAGAAAATCCACTAATAAGCGGCTATGATCATGCACTACATGTCATTCTCTGTAGTAGCCCACAACTGATCATGCACTACATGTCATTCTCTGTAGTAGCCCACAACTGATCATGCACTACATGTCATTCTACATGAGTCCAATGCTTACGTTTTTCGGACGAGGAAAGCCACAAAATATCTGACTTCCATGCTTGAAAATTTGAATAGTTTAATTTGAACTGATAATTAAATTCTAACATATGCAATTTCTTAAGTGACTGCTTATTATCTAATACACTTTGCCAGAGTATTAAATTTTTTTCTATTTAAATCTTCAAATCGCATTAAAAGTTGTTACAAATGCTGCAATGAGTGTGAAGTGAAACTTGATTTGCAAGTGGGCCAGCTTTACTTTTTGGCCATGGAATCTAGACCGTTGAAACTACATAGTGAATGGCTCAAATGTCCACAATCGAGCTTCTTGGCCTATGCACTCAGCCACTGTATATGTGGCCTGTCAATATTGTAGGCCCCACTTTTGATGAAGCATAAACCCAAAATCATATGGATTGGATGATTTTTACCTGTGATTAACGAACATTTTATTTTGTTAATTAATGATAAGCATGAATCCAAAATGCATTCACCTAAGCCATATGTTTGGCATTTTGCAAGAGAGTGGAGCCCACTGCTACAGGATGTTAACCAATCATCTAATCAACTCCAGTGTTCTACACAGAAAGTGGGTATTAGTTGTTGATCTGGCATATGCATGCACGTGACCAGCCATATTAACCACATATCCAAAGAATCATATTTGCTTTTTTCAAAACTCTGGTGACATTCACCACATGAAGCGATCTACAATTACACCTAAAACCTACATCTTTATTACATTCTTTTTCTGGCACATATTCATTTACTAAGTTTGGTCTGGTGAACTGTCCGATGGTCCACGTTTTGGTGCGTCTCTTTTTTCATGATGGTCCCATAATACATCGCGATGATGTGATTATTTTCCTGTAATCATGTGGGATATAAATAATATAATGTACAGTTGGATGGCCACATACTCTCAAACTAAGGTAATGTACATGGGCTATATCATATAAAAAACTGTCATAGAAAAGATCACTGACTAGCAAACAAGACCGTTGATGCTATGTTAGTGGAACTTTATTGGCCAAATTGAATTAACCATGACGTGCAATATTGTACCTAACAGATTGCATGGTTGCGATTGAGGCACATCATCGTTAATTGAGCTTGAGATGCATGCCACATGTCTAGTGGCAGGTGATGATGCACATGGATTACTGCGGTGCCAATTCTGCCAGAGACGCACGGTGAGATTTACTCTGATCAACCTTCATAGTAGTGGACCTACTGTTTAAACGGTCTCGATTGACATACATGTGAGACACACTTACATGAACAAGTCACACTAATCACACTCGTTAAGATGTGGCCAACGCACTTTTTAATCTGGAAGTGGGGTGGATTGCATCCCCTACCGGGATGGACTCGGCCCAGGGAAGGGCTCTGTGGGCCCCACTGTGATTGACAAATTTTATCCACGTCGTCTACGCCGCCCACCCAAAGCTAGTTCAATCCAGCCGTATAAACATCCATAGTTTCCAAAACAAAAGTAGCTATTAAATACTTTTTTTGACCCGTTCATCTAGGCTATTAAATTCATAGTTTCCACCTAAGGGGCTACCATGATGTATGGGTTTCATCCACACCGTCCATCTGTTTCTCTGAATCATTTTAGGTTATATATGTACCCAAAAATGAGGCAGTTACAAGGCTCAAGTAGACCACACAGTGGGGATTAAACACTTACCATTTAAAATATTTTGGGTTCCCAAAAGTTTTAGATGAAGCTGTTATTTATGTTTTCCCTTCATCCAAGTCCATGTGACCTTATGAACAGGTTGGATGGCAATTAACCATCAGGGTGGGCCTTGAGAAGATTTCATTGGTGGGTGTCATCACCACTGCTTCTTATGATGTGCTCTACTTGAGTGTTGGATTGCCTCATTTTTGTTATAATATTTTAGGACAAAATGAATAGACGGTGTGGATAAAATCCATCTACTTAATTATTTAGTAGGCCACAAGTGCATACCAAAACATAAGAAGTCATTTAATTTTTAGAGTAGCGTTGAAAACTTCAAGTGGGATGTTTGATGCTTGGACATATATGATGGATTTAACACCAAATGCACTAGGTATAAGGTGATTCCTTGTGTTGCCTTTTCTTACCTTGTCTTGCCTTAGATTACCTTATGTTACCTTATGTTGCCTTTTCTTACCTTGTCTTGCCTTAGATTACCTTATGTTAGCTTGTGTTGCCTTTTCTTACCTTGTCTTGCCTTAGATTACCTTATGTTACCTTATATTGCCTTCTATTGCACTTTGTTAACCATCAGCTATATATTTAATGACCACTCTAGTTACATGTTGGTCTAGAATTTGACTATGTGGTACACGTGTGAGATTTTAGGGTGTGCCAGAACTGATTTGGTCCGATTCAAATTGAAACCACCAACCCTTGGCACTATGATAGAGAGGTGTTTGGTGGGGAACATGACCAACTGTCTATTCGGCTAATTGTCAAGTGCGCTATCAAATGATTTACAGAGGTTAGGGATATTCCTCCCCACATTCTATTAAACATTCGACAAGAATCAGATCCACCAACAACCAAACTTCAATGTGGTTGGTCAATTCAAAATGCAAAATTTACGTTCTAAGTAATTAACTGGCAGGCATTTCCGTGCAACATACAATAATAAACAATTCAGACAAAGTTCATTCGGGGTGAAACAGGGTTCTCCTCTTTCATGAGATGGGACAGTGATCAGATATTCACCCACTAAGAATTACAGCTATGGTTTATCAGATTCACCCCTAATAAACTTGCTAAAAGAAGTTGAAGCTGCTTTCGCACCCACCCACAAAGCAAGGCTTTCGCAGGAAATCCACGCCCCACACTAGCCAATCTTTTCCTTCTCACTGCCTTCTTTCAGGCAGCATTTTCGCATCGGGCAACAAGGTTTCACAGGACTCGGAATATGCTGCGCTTGTGTTGCCAGCCCAAGCAGTATCATAATCATCAGATGAGACAAACAACACAGATAGAGATGGGTTCGGGGCCTTGCTAGACTCTGCGATCAGGGTGAATTTCCGCTGCTAACAACACCAGTGGGTGCGTTACTGGGTGGGTGCGTCACATGACTGACCCCCAAAAAAAAAAGAAGAAAAAAAAAAGATGAGTGAGTGAAGGAGATTGGTGACTTTAACCAACGGTGGGGGTCTCCTTTTATAGGTGGAGAGTATGTATCCCCACCATCCAACGGGTTGCCTCGTGTACAGTCTATCGTGAGATTTTTCCATTTCGCATGATATATCGCTTGCCCTTGAATCCTCGCACGAGAAGCCCGTATCTTTTATTCATAGAAGCTTCTAGGCACCCTTTAGGATTCTTCATCAACGCATAGGATTACTTAGGGAGCCAAGGAACGGCTCAAATTTATTCTAGGGCAACCAACGTCTTCCAACGGAAAGAATCTCCAGCTAGTTTGTTCCTTTTGCTCTGAAAGAAGCACTAACTTGGAGGGCTGGGATGCTTCTAAACAAGGGTTGAGATTGCAAGATGCAGCATCTCACAAATCACTAGCTTGGTAGGTAGAATAATTCCGTTTTCGAAAATTGCTCCTACGCAACTCATCTTGGGCTAGAGTTTGTGTGCACAAACATGTGAATCTACGTGCAAATCCTTTGGGATTTTTGTTGGAACCTTCGTCCATACACGATGAACGGCTTGGATCATATATACGGATGATCATGGTGGGCCACCGAAGAAAGAAACGGGCATGTCCTTTAAACAACGCAAATGGCGGGAAAGGAAGAAGAAACTCATCCTTTTTCAGTTTGGGTTCGGAGCAAGCGGCTGTACGTCCAACTGATGTGAAGTCCACATTAATGATCCAATCAATTGGGTCCGCCCATCTCATCTTTTCATATTAGAACTACAACCCCGCGATGAGGTAGATCTATAGCTTAGGTGGCCTACATTACTTGATTTAGTGCTTCTAATGGGCCATTTGGATGCCTGTAACTTTTGTAAAATGTAACAAAGTCACAGGTAAGTAAGTTACGGATGGTGTTTGGGGGAAGAAAGTTATAGGTAACTTTCTCTCAACCTGTAACTTTCTTATAGGAAAATGATGCGAAAATCTCACAGGGAGAAAGGTCATTAATCAAGTTACTTGCAACTTTGTCACATGCAATGGTTGGAAATTTCAAATTCAAAATTTCTTGGGAGAATCGCAGTTGAATTGAAGGAAAGGGCTACCTGCTCTGAGATGCGGCCATTGAAGGCTCTTGAAGAATGAGCAGCCATTGAAGGCTCTTGAAGGATGAGGCGGCTGGTAAGTTTACCTGTATTGAAGCCAGTAGCCCTCTCACTCTCTCAGCAGTCTCCCTTTCTCATCCAGCTCCAGCAGAACTATGCCCTAAAACCATCTTTTTTTCAGACAAATTGTTTTTCTTTTTTTCTTTCTAATCTTGCGTCGGGTTCGGCTACTGACGCTGCTATAGCAACGTGCTACTGGTTGATGCTCTGTTGGGCCCACCATCTTGTACATGTTTTATCCACGTCTTCCATCCATTTGTCCCGATCATTTTGGGGCTTGATCCAAAAAAAAGGCAGATCTACAACTCAGGTGGACCACACCGTAGAAAAACAGTAGTAATTGAATGCCCACCATTAAAAACCTCCTGAGGCAACTATAATGTTTCTTTTACATCTAGGTCATAAGGACCTAGATGAAAGGGGAAAAAAAAGAAAATCAGGTTGATCTAAAACTTTTGTGGCCCTCGTTTTTTGGCTCATGCCATAAAATGTTATGGAAAAATGGATGGACGACATGGATGAAACACATACATCATGATGGGGCCCATGGAGAAAGAAAATGAGGATTTTTAATTCTTTTTTATTTATTCTTAAGTTTTTTTTCTCATTAAAGGCATTTTGAATACATGAGCCTACTTTTATGGCTCAACTGGCCATTAGTTTAGTAAAAAAATTAGCCCAACTATTTATCTAGATAGGCACAATAAGATGGCATATATATATATATATATATATATATATATATATATATATATATATATATATATATATATATATATATATATATATATATATATATATATATATATATAGCTTGCTTATGTGTTAATTTGTTTTTTAATTGATTCCCTACTCAAAGCTCTTGTTGATGTGAATATGCAGCTTCTTACTTGTAACTAAGTTACAGGTTATCCAAACACAGAAACCAAGTTACTCGTAAGTAAGTTCCAACTTACATCCAAATAAGATTACCTGCAACTTACACCTATAAGTAAGTTACCTGTAACTTACTTACAACTTAAAAAACCTATAGGCATCCAAACGCAGCCTAAATGGAGATTTTCCATGATTCAACACTCAGATCACTTCTAAATGGAGATTTTAACAGTTGCTATCTTAATTAGATAATTTGATTGTTTGATTAATAATAAATTATCCTACGTAATGTTGTGTTTTTCCATAGCTCACCATCAGATGATTTAGAAGGTGATAGAAAATAATTTGACGATTTGATCATCTGATCAGTGTGTTTTTTGCATTGTATCCCATGGTATGTGTTATGAACTTAATTCACGGATAATATCAACTAATTAGAGTGACCCATCCAACTAGGAGCACTCTTAACTTATTTATGTCATTGTTAATTGTGTACGGCCTAGGTAATCCATCCATTCATGACTCTTCTTACCAAAATGAAAGTATTCCCCATAAATTTGACAATTTTTCACTTTCCTGTGGCAAGGACCACCAAAATTTATTTATTTATTTATTTTTATCAATGAGATAGAGAGGATCAAGGCCTTACATGGGTGGCACACCTGATGGATGGAATGGATCTCAATCACATGAAGTCTTCCGTCCACGGCAGGACCTAGTGAGGCAATCGTTTTTTAGAGAGAAAAAAGAAAAAGAAAAAGGATAAAAAGAAGAATTTTGATCTTTTACTTGTATGCATGGAAACAGGTACCCACTTGTCATTAATTATATATATGAATCATGGTACCCGCATTAAATAGACGAGGTAGGTTGGCGCATCCTGTATCGCTCAACTTCTCTCCTAGGATAATCCATATAATTTCTTAAGGGACACTTGAAGAACATGTGCAAATAAGGATTTTCTTAAAAGAGAAGTTTTAAAATTGATTAATTAATTCTCTACAATAAAAATAAAAAGGTTTAAATAGCCTAGTAATAAAAGAAAAGCCCTAAAACAAAATTAGAAAGAGTTCTAACAAAAAATGGAAGTAAATCAATTTTAAAAAAATGACAAGTTTGTGCAACCCAGCGTGTGTCGCATAACCAGTTGTCAAGGGGCCACAACCATTCGTTAATAGCCCAAAACAGTCCAACAGGTGGACTATTTTCTAATAAATTTAACCCATCTGGGAACCGGTTGTGATCAGTCATCGGAACAAACGATCAGTCGCGAACGGCCTTGGACAGTCTAGTGAGTTGAATTGTCCCTGATGCTAAATTCGACCGGTTTCAAGACCGGTCATGATCAATGTTGGAAATGGACAACCAGTCGTCAGACTCTGTTTCTGCTGAGTCTTGGCTCCTTCTTTAGAGTCTTCCTTGGTTCATTTCTTTGGCCCATCTTCATCATGTAGAGTTGTGCGACCTCCTCTACATTAGTCTCCCCTCCTTGAAAAGAATTCGACCTCAATTTCTCATTAACTTCCTGCTCATGGTACTCATACAAGTCGGCAACGTTGAGCGTATGAGAGATCTCGAGCTCCTTCGAAAGATTAACAACATAAGCATTGTCATTGATCTTTCTGAGGATCGGCACATGTCCGATTTTCTTATACTTGAGTTTATTGTACGTGCCGGTAGGGAAGTGTTCCTTACATAGATGGACCATTACTTGGTCCCCGACCTAGAATACCTTGGCATGACAATGCTTGTCCGTATGTTCCATGTACTTTCTATTTGATTCCAATAGTTTCTTTTGAACTTTAGCATAAAGTTCAACAATTATTTCCGCCATGTTTTATACGGCCATGCTCCATCCCAATACCTTGGGTAGGGGAACCAAGTTAAGCGTGTGGCAAGGATTTTGTCCATAGATAATCTGGAATGATGACTTCCCTATTGATCGGTTCACCATGTTGTAAAGGTGAACTCGGCTTAAGATAGGGCTAAGTCACATTGCTTCGACTTATCTTTTGAAATGAATCAGATGAGGTTACCCAACATTCTATTCACAACTTCAGTTTAGAAATCTATCTGAGGATAATATGCATTGTTGAACTGAAGCTGGGTATCAAATCGACTCCACAAAGTCTGACAAAAACGACTAACAAACTTTTTATCACAGTTAGAAGTAATCATCTTGGGAACCCCGTACAATCTTACTACATCCCTAAAGAATATGTTGATTACACTTGTTGTGTCGTATGTTTTCTTGCACGGTATGAAGTGTGTTATCTTCGAGAACCGATCTACCACCCTAAGTACGGAATCGGCAACGCGTTGAGTTCATGGGAGACCTAGGATAAAGTTCATAGAAAGATCTTCCTAAGGACCTTCAGGAATAGGCAATGGAGTGTAAAGCCCACTTTATAGTGGCCAATGCTCTGATACCTGTAAGACCCGTACCCTGATTAACTGAACGTACATTTAGTTTCCGATGTCGATACATCCCGGACTGACTAGATCGACGATCTCTTATCACGACCTAATTTAGTACCGCAACGACCTAAGACTTGTACCCTTACGACCGCGTGGGCGCCACGACTCCAACGCCACGCGACACGCCCCATTGCGATACCCGGTGTGAAAGTTGCGATCATTTGCGCAATCCGAGGTGGGCCGCGCAACGCGCATGTGGCGTGGGCCTTACTTGCACAAATCCCAAGAATATGTTAAATCAATCAAATTAATCACCATCACGCCACCCATACCCCTCTCATCACCCTAGCTTACACACACCATACCCACCCCATCACTCTCTCACCTCCAAAGTCAACACAACCCATACCTCCCATGCCCTCTCCCATCATCATCATCATCACCCCTCTCTACCCATACAAGGTCCATACATAGGGGGGTGGGTCTTCTCATTCCCATTTGCAAGAAAGGAGAGAAAAAGAGAAAGAGAGAAAGGAGAGAGAGAGATTTGAGAGAGAGAGAAGAAAGAGATTTGAGAGATTTGAGTGAGATTAGAAGAGAGATTAGAGGAATTGAAGGAGGAGATCCAAGCTTGGAGGACCCTGATCATCATCCGGACCGTCTGATCGTCAACTCGACCCCATCCAACCGTCCAACCATCATTGTGAGTGCAAACTTCCCCCCTTTTTCTTGTTTACCTTTCATTTTATTTCCTTAGGCCCACCTTGTGATGGGCAATGAGATGGATGGGCTGGATCATCCATGAATGGGCCCCACATACTGATATATATATTATTAATAATAAATAAATAAATAAATAAAAGAGGAGAGAAAGAAGATGGCCGCTGGACAGACAACGTCCACCAGAGGACGCTGCTGCCCAGCAGCGCCTGGGCTAAAGCCCTTTTGGGCGTTGACATTGGGTCCCCACTCGTGGGACCCACCTTGATGCATGTATTCGATCCACGCTGTCCATCTGTTTCTCCAGTCCATTTTAGGGCTAGACACCAAAAATGAAGTAGATCCAGATCTCGGGTGGACCACACCATAGAAAACAGTGAAGATAATGAAGCCTCACTGTCGAAGCTTCTTGGACCCACCGTGATGTTTGTAGGCTATATCGCCTGTCCAATATTGGACTCTAAGGGTTCCCCACGAGCTGGGGGACCTAATAGACGGATTGGATCATACCCATGTGGGCCCCAGTTGATATAAACAAAAAAAGAAAAAAAGAGAGAAGAAACCAGCTTCTGGACGCTGGACGTTCACAGCGTCAGAACGCTGGAACAGTCCAGCGTCACCTGGACGGTTTGAATGGGTCCCCACTCGTGGGACCCACCTTGATGTTTGTGTGTAATCCATGCCGTCCATCTGTTTTCCCAAATCAATTTAGGGCCAGGGCCCAATTCTGATACAGATCCAAATCTTAAGCGGACCGCATCACATGAAACAGTGGGGAGAATGATGTCTACTGCCGAGCTTTCCTCGGCTCACCTTGGTATTTGTAGCCCACGTAATATGCCCAATATGGGGCTCTTCGGGTCCCCCATGAGCTGGGGAATTTGATGAACGGAGTGGATCACCCTTATGTGTGCCCCACTCGATCAAAACCAATGAAATACAAGAAAAAAGAAAAGAAAAAAGAAAAAGAGGGCATGGCTCCCAGCGTCTCTGACGGTGGGAGCACTGACAGGTGAGTAGCTATCTCGCTACTGCAAGTGACGTCACCAACTCCCATGGCCCCCACCATTTTGTACGTGTTATATCCACACCGTCCATCCATTTGGGGAGATCATTTTAGGGTATGACCTGAAGAATGAGACAGATCCAAATCTCAAGTGGACCCCACTTGAGAGTAAACAGTGAGGACAGTGACCCCAACCTTGAAACCTTCCTACGGCCCACCATGCTAATTATTTGAGATCCAACCTGTTCATGAGTTCATACGTGCATGTGAAAGGAGGGAAAAGCAAAAATATCAGCTTGATCGAAAGCTTTTGTCGGCCCCACTACACTGATGTTTATTTGGTCATCCAACAGAAGGGGGCGCTGGCCGTGGGCTGGCTGGGCTGCCCAGCCGGTGGCCCACTCGTGGACCCACCTAGAATGTATGTGCCTTATCTATTACGTCCATATGTTTTTCCAGCTCATTTTAGTGGCTGCGCCCAAATTTAAGCACATTCAAATGTCAAGTGGACCATGCCACGGGAAACAGTGGGAATAATGATTTCCACCATTGAAACCTTCCCAGGCCCTACAATGATGTTTATTTGTCATTCAACCTGTTCATAAGATCACATGGATATGGATGAAGGAGAAAATAAAAATATCAGTTTGATTTAAAACTCTTGGGGCCCATTTGGGTGCCATGCTCCAAGCAGCGTGCTTTGGCAAGCTGCCCAGCAGGTGGCCCACCCTGTGGGTCCCACCACGTTGCATCTGTTTTATCTATGCCGACCATCTATTTTCCATATTATTTTAGGGCAGTGGGCTAGCATAATGAGCTAAATACAAATTAACCTCAAGTGGACCACATCGTAGGAAACAGTGGCCATTGATGCCCACCATTGAAACTCCTCTTAAGGCTACTATGTTGTTTATTTTCCATCCAATCAAAGGCCATGGGGCCCATCTTGGGCTCCCACCTTGATAGATGTGTTGTATACATTGTTGTCCACCTTGGCCGGGGCGTAGGGCTCAGTTTTGGGTGGGCCACATGTAGAAAATAAGGGTGGTTGAACGCCTACCATTGGAAACTTCATAGGACCCATCTGTTATGTTTATTTGCCATTCTTCTTGTTCATAGGTCACCCAGCCATGGGTGGGGTTCCACACGTGTGGTATGCGGGCCCCACCATGGTGTTTGGTTGCCATCTCACTTGATTAGTGGGAAAGCACAAATATCGGGTTGATCCCAAACTGTTGGGGCCCATTGATGTACATGTTGGGGCCCATGTATGTGGCTTCCCCACTCCTTTGTGTGATTATCCCCAACCGTGGGTCCACCTTGTTATGCATGTGTTTTATCCACGTCAGCCATTGGCCACTATGGTGCGATATGTATGTTGTCCATCCATTAGGACCGCCTTAATTTTGTGCTTGATCCAAACCCTCCAAGTGAATGGACCTTAGCATGTTATGTACGCGATGGCCTGGGGACCACCTTAGTGTACGTGTTTGAATGACCGCGTTGTCCATCCCGTGGATCCACCTTGATGATTAGTTGTGTAAACCCTTGTTGAAAGGTCATATAGATTTGGATGTATGGGAATCCCTAAAGTTCGCTCGATCCAAGTAACAGGGCTACCTTCTTAAACTCACCATGTTAACCCGCCTTGTCAACCTGCCTTATTGACTCACCATGTTGATTGATCTTGGTAATTCAGCTTGTTGTATACTCATATGACTCACCCCTTCTACTCTTGTACCCAACTATTAAAGACCACCATATCGTGTATATCCCATCCACACAGTCCGTTTACCTTTAGGATGAGTGTGGGGCTCATCCTCGATGTTAGTATGTCATCTAGGCCATCTATTATATGGAGCCTATCTTGCAGTATGAAGTTAGACCTATCGTCCCTTTTTGAACCTCATCTATTGACCATCTATCTTACAACCTGTTCTATAACATTTCTTTTACGGACCATTATTGTGTTTATCTCAACTATACTACAGGATTATGGGTCTCGGCATGATTTTGGGTATTCTACTCTTGCCGCTCAAGTAGGTTTTACCTTTGATGTGTCGGTAGTGTATTCAATCATTTTCCTTTCTATTTGGGTTATCTGAATGTTGAAGGTTAATTCACACCGTTCAATTGTTGGACCATCTGTATTGTTGTATACCATCCATTTAGGGTCCTATCTTTTTGTGTTTGTTTGTGTTATAAGTGAATTATCTTTTTATAATGTTTTTAGTATGTCTGTTGCAACATGCAATGTTGTTTGAAATACTCATATGTGATCTTTATACTATATGCTTCGACGACCACCATGCATGTGTAATGAGTATGCATCCTGAATCACCATTGTTAGTTGGGGACCACTACAGCATAAACGCATTCATAAAGCATTCAAGATGTAGTCGCGCAAATGTAATTCACGTGTTCTCTATCGCAAACCTCTCCAATAGGTATGAGACTATTCGAGGACAGGAATCTATCATCCTGACTTACACTGTATGGTAGGAATAACTTAGCATACCTTGTAGCCCTTGGTACGAGATTCCCTGGCTAGCGACATCCTGCACTATGACTCGATCATTCATATGTGTCCCCTCATCTTAATCATATCTCAAATAGGTTGGACTAAATTGATTTATTGCCATCGTGGTAGATTGACTACTTGTTGGCACTCATATTGTACGCTTGGCTCATGCATCATGAATGCTTGGCTCATCTGATTGTCTTGTATCAACCGGCCATAGCGGCCGCGATTGTCGTGTAGTTCATTATCGGTTGACGGTGACATTGTATTTGAGACCCAATAGTTTTAGGGTGTTCTTTGGAGACTTGCACGGGCATGTCGTCCTACGTTTGTATGCATGGTTGCATTTCGTACCGTCTGCTTGTGCCGCATATAGCATGGTTACTACGTTGCAACCACAGCTCTATCGTGGTTTGCAGAACACCGAAAATATGCGATTTTTAAACTGGATGCCAAAGATGTCCCTGGGTGAAAGTCCCTGATCCCGTTGGCACCAAGGTGGGTGCTCCATTTAAGGACCGAGTGGTTTAATCATACACCAGTATGCCGAATACCAAACTGCGGTGTTTTTCACTGCACGTGGTCAGTTTGGAAGGAGGTTTGACCTAACCTGTCGGAAGAGTGTTGGCAAAGTGGGTTGAGTTTGACCAACTGTAAGTAGGTCCGCTATTGCACCAGATAGGCTTTGACATTCTACTGGTGAGTAGTGAGGTTTGTAAGACCCCGGTGATATTCTGTTTCAGAGATGGTATTGGTATCACTGTATGATATTGGACGGTCCTGACGTGGGCGGGTGTGATGTGGGCGGGGCTGTAAGCCTGGGCGAGCTACCACACTGGGTGAGCTACTAGTTATGAGTCCTGCATTACTTAGGCGATCGCATTATGACTGTTCGTATCTGGACCACTGTACTGAGAGGTGGTGCTTTGCATACATGCATTGGATCATTGTATGTGACATTAGGCCTTATAGGTCATTGCATAGTATGAGTATATAGCCTTGGTAGGCTGGTTACCTGTATTGCACGCTTACGTCACCATGGTAGGCTAGTTATATGTATTGCATGCTTGCATAGCCGTGGTAGACTGGTTATTCACATCACATGATCTTGTAGCCTAATTAGGCTAAGTTTTGGTTTAGATTTCTCATCATGCTTTACTGCTTACTCTGATATTTATCATGCTTGTCATACGTATTGCGCACGCACACACGCACTCACAAAACTTTGTTCGAAGCTTATGCGCGTTTGTTACGTTGCAGGTTATACCAGAGTGTATTAGCAATATTGAGTTGGAGTTGGGAGTGTAATAGCAGAAGGTGCCGGATCGTGCACAGTTTTTATATTTACGCATTGTGTATTTACCTTTCAGTACTGCATGTTAACGAAATGACTTAATAGAAATATTGTGTTTGTCTTTTATGATACTCATATGGTGATGCTCATGTTTCAAAAAAAAAATTCAGACCCTGAAATCCTCCTTGTGGTATCCCAAGATCGGAACCTGGCGTGCAGAGTTAGGATCCGAGATCGGGGTACTACGGAGGCTGCCACCTCTGAATTCGGGTTACGGTGAATGGACGTCGAGAACCGAATTTGGGGCGTGACAATACCACCTTGTTGGAGTTAAACTGGCTCTTCCCTTACACCACTATTATGTGAATCGAGCCACAACAAACTCAGATCGACCCTAGGTATTAGCAATTTGGATCTAACCTTATGTATCAATCTAATGCTTTGCGGAAGGAAGTACGCTCAATAAAGATAGAACAATCACAATAAATAGAATAACCCAGCAAGAAATTACAAACACAATGATTTAACGTGTAAAACCCTTTCAGGAAAAAATCATGGCACAAATCGACAAAGATCTCCAATATAATCAAAACCTTAAGAGTATATCACTCACCTTTTTCGATTATAGGATCACCTGATCTCTCATTGTGATGCGCACCTCTAAGAAATCCTAGATCCCTTGGAAAAATTCATTTCCAAATCCTTACAGGTGTAGAAACCTTCTCACCTCGCAAAACCCTTGCCCTTAAAGAGAAAACACTTAAAAGTAATTAAGCCTTCATAATCGAACCTCGGTCGCACCTTTGGTCGATTGAAATATCAACAGTCTCTTAGTCAATCAAAACAAACCTCAATTGACTAGGAACATCATAGCATGCTTCGTTCGACCCACAAATCTCTCAGTGGACCGAACCGCACCTGCTACAGAATCCAAGGCATCGTGCACAACTTGCACAGGAGGGGGCTTGGATTAGGTGCTACCCCCACCAAGACAGAGCGAGAGATGGACGGGTACATGGGGTGGGGCCGCATTGATGTGATGGATTTGTCAGCACTTCACCAATATCGAGGTACAGGCCCCCACTCTCCACTAATACTTACGTGCCACGCACCCATCATCCTGGTGGGGTTAGTACCTAATTCGATCTCTAGAGGAGGTAATGTCTTTCCAATTCATTTCTGTACACGTGGTATACTTGGAGTAGATCCAAATCGTTCATTCATTGCATCCGTTAGTAAATAGTGTATAATAGGGCTGTAAATGGTCAGGTTTGGGGCGGGTTTAGCCAAAACCGAACCCGCCCATTTACTAAACGGGTCTGGGTCTAAATTTTAGACCCAGACCCTTTTACTAAATGGGCGGGTTCGGGTCGGGTTCGAGTCAACCCATCAGACCCATTTATAAATGGGTCCGGGTCTGGTAGAGGGAGATCCACCCAAACCCATTTATAAATGGGTCGGGTCTAATGAGTCCTAGTCTGGATCAAGTATGCAAGCATTTTACAAGGCTTAAAATCGGGTCTGGACGGGTTTCAGCTGAACAGGTCCCTTGAAACATAGACCAAACCCGCCCACTTACTAAATGGGTCCGGGTCGGGTTGGGTCGGGTCGAGTCGGGCCTAATATAAAGGAAACCAGACAAAGACCTGTTTAGCAATTGGGTCTGTTCTTGGACCCAGACCCGTACCATTTAACAAATGGGTCTGGCTTGGGTTGGGTCTAAATGGGTTGGGTCCGGGTACCCCATCAGGTCTGCTGACCCATTTACAGTGTGAGTGTATAATAAAAAAAGATCAAATCTTTTAAAATGGTTTTAAGGATGGACACCAAGACACAAAAGTTATCAACACTCAAAGTTAATCAAGAAATTAACTTTTTATTATATGATTAGGATATTCCTATTAAAGCAAATTTCTAATTATACGGGCCAATCAACGGCTGACACAGAAGCATCCCTGGTTCAGATCATCATATATGTAACAAGTGTACGTTACATGATATGGACACAAAAATCCGCGTAAGTGCTACTTTTGCAGGACATCAGTACCATGAAAACGGTAGGCCCTTTCATGAAGATCACATGGTATAAAAATCAGTCCAAGCTACTCCTCAAGTGGCCCACACCCGAGGAATAATAAGACAGCCGTAGGTCTTACTCAAGGTACAGATGTTGCTCATCTAGAGAGCTGATAAGCCTGATCTTTGCCCAGGGTGTTCTTGATTGTGGGATCTGATGTTATTATGACATGATTTCCTGCACTTATGGAATGTTGGAAGGGAATATGGTACTATTGGCACCGTTGGCTATATATGATGTGTGGCCACTATGTCGATGTCATGGACCAAGGATTAGGACCATCACATAGTAATATTGAATCTCGACCATTGATATGTCTTCCTAAACCGGTTCATTGTTTTTGCAAAGATATAAGTGTATTGATTTTAATATTAATTATCATCTTTCCGGTGGGTCCATCTCATGCCTAACTCACATGTTACGCACGCGCTTGCTAAGTTGATCAGGTCCATCCATTTGGGAGCAGTTTGTATAAGTATACAAATGCAAGTTCTATTGTTTTCAAGGACATCAATCAGATCAACAGGATTGCCTAGTAAACATGATTTTAGGCTGGGCTCTGAGGGGCCCACTGTGATATATGGGTTTATCAGCACCATCCAGTCAATCCCCACTCTGTGGTCCACTTGAACCTTGGATCAGCCGCAGTTTAGGGTTCATACCCTAATATCGTCTTTCAAAATGGATGGACGGCATGGATGTAAGTAACATACATCAGGATGGCCCCCACTGAAGTATCCCCCCGGGAGAAACGGATGGACAGCAAATATATCACGGTGGGCCGGCAATGAGGATCCCAAAGCCGCGCCCATGTGAATGTCGCCAGTACACATGCAATAATAAAATATAATTTCCTGAAATAACCCTTGCGATGGGTCTTTCCCTGCCACCCTCAAATATCTCTATCTTTCTATACACAGGGCTATGATAGTTCAATGGTGGTGACTCCACAACTGTACACATGGCATTTTTGTGCGACAATCCAGACCGTCCTCTATAACACAATAAAGGGATGGAGGATAACTCAAATTTAAACGGAGAAAATTACACTAAAAGTTTGTTTCTTGTTAGGCTTATTTTAATGACTCAATATGGATCATATGATCAAAACCATCGAAATAGAGTGATCAAAATGATCAGTAAAGATTGTGTGTGTGTGTGTGTGTGTGTGTGTGTGTGTGTGTGTGTGTGTGTGTGTGTGTGTGTGTGTGTGTGTGTGTGTGTGTGTGTATATATATATATATATATATATATATATATATATATATATATATATATATATATATATATATATATATATATATATAGATTGGGTAAATCTTTAAGATATGGTTGAAGAAGAGTGAAACAGATATAGTGGACGGTCTAGATATGTGATGTGGATGTCAGTGATTTCACATGCAATTGGGTGTATGGCAAGATTTACATACACCTGTTTTTACTGTACAAATAAAGCGTGTGTTCAATACATTGCAGAAAACCTGATACGCTGCAGATGTCAATGAATACATCTTCCTTTCTTCTCTTTACTTTGACTCAGCTGATTCCAACTACACGAACTTCCAATGCGGGGTCACAGGCCATCTGCATGCGTCCGAATCAGCAGGTGCATATAAAGCGTAGTATGTAAGGGTGATTTTGCAACTGTGGTCCGGATGATTGGTTTGAGCCAGTAGCCATCACCTTCTCCTCTTGGGAAACAGTTTCTTGAACCGTCTACTGTGTTCGGCCCTTGGGCCTAGAAATGGGGCCAATAGAAAACTCACCCACACTAAGAGGGTGGCCAGGCACTATTTTGTATTATGAGCCTGGCTCAAGCCACAGAGCTGGCCAGGCTTGGGTCTAGGTTTTACTTTTCAGGCAAGGTGCGGACAGACTTAGGGCTAGCTTTAGCCAAGCCCCTTGAAACCGTGGTCGAAGGGATGCCAACGGCTGATTCTTATACCAGCGTTCACTTGAGTTCCAGGGCAGCCTTATTTTTGTCCTGATGCTTGATCCATGGCAGGTATAGGTCTGGGCGGCCTGGATTCTGTACACAACTCGGTGCCCCCCACCCAGAAGAAGTGGGGCCCACATAATGTGTATTCATCATCCACTCCGTTCATCAGATGTTTCACCTCAGAAAACCCTATTGATCTAAAAATCAGCTGGATAAAATATTTATGCGGGCCATACGATAGGTAAAATGTGGAGATCATGGGACGCCCACTCTTGAGTACTTTCTAATTAGGCTGGATTGTCTTCACACATCATGTGGACCCCATGGCAGCCCAGTACCACAGTAGCCCATGGTTGGAGCGCGCCCCTTGAACTACTGCTATACAAGTGCAGTTATGAGTGCCTGCTCTTTCTCTGTCGAGCTTTCCTTTAAAAGAAAAATAATCACATGCAACTGCTGTTTGTGAACTTTTACATGATCTAAAACATTCATCTGATTGGCCCACTGGGTGTGCCCATCCATTGGCATTCCAATGGCCCATGTACACATGATATATACATATACCCCATTACAAGCCATACATATAGGGGTCCACTTTCAATGGGGCATGTCCTCAAAACCAGGTTAATAGAAAGATGTTAAGTTGCTATTTGTTAACCTCTAAATAATGAGCTTTTTTATGAGTGCAAATCAGGTGCGTACGATTATTTGCTTTGTCAATCTTTAGGACTACGGCCCTTCCAAAATGGGGCCCAAGATATGGACTGTGTGTTCGCAAATTTCTTATTATCACTGCCAATAGCGACATCCCTACTAGATGGTGATCTGTGGGCCCTACAATGATGTGTTTTATCGACACCGTCCTTTGATTTTGGATCATTATATTTTAGGGATGAGCCCAAAAATGAGATAGATCCTGTGAATGCCTCGTTTGAGCGGTGCCCTCTCTTCCTCACTTTGTCTCTCTGACAGTGCATGTAGTTGGAATATGATATTGAATTGGTTTAAAAATACATTTGATTGGCAAGCTGTCTGGGCAGGTACTGGGGCATGATCTTAAGCTAGTAGGTGGGCCATGGCTATTGCAATAATCATGAAGTACTTATACTTACCTGAGCAAAGAAGAACGATCTTGGAGGAATCTTTATGTAATAAACTAGCTAAGATGGACCATGCAAAGCATGCAAGAGGCTTTCCTGTGTTTGACAGAATGGCTTTGATCAACCGGTATCCAAGATGGACCCTTCCTATCCAATGGTCCATCGTGACCGTAGGTGATCCTCTATCCAGTATCCATGCGTAGAGGTCTGCTTGGAGGGGGGTTAGTGTGGTTCATTCATCCTCTATACAATTAACTGTAAATTGGCCTTCTTTTATACAACCACCAGTTTTCCAAGCCGCGCGCAGATGGGTTGTTTTGGATTCCCTGAGAGAAGTGATGTTTTAGAACCATGCGTAACCTAGATGGACCTAACAGAGAGATAGCTCAATTTGCTACCATGAGTGATCTTCACCGTCCATTTTATAAACTATTGATTGTATAGCTGTGGTCCCATACATCAGTGAAATTTCCATGTGATAGCCGGGCGCGGATTTCCTGCGAAAGCCTCGGCAGTAAGTTCCTGCGCTGCGAACCAAGGCGGGGCCCACAGTGACGTTTTTTTGATAAATCCACCCCGTCCATACGTTTTGGGAGCTCATTTTAAGACATCAAAACAAAAACCGGATCCAAGACTCAAGTGGGCCTCACTAAAGGAAAAGGTGGGTAGGTAAATTACTACCATTGAAACCTCCCTGTGTCTACAGTGATTTTTATATGACATCCATACCGTTCATAACGTCACTACTACTGGGATGAAATGGAAACCCAAATATTATCCTGATTCTAAACTCCTGTGGCTCTACAAATATTTCAACTGTGGACGTTAAATCCTCATATTTTTGGCCCACTTGAGTCTTGGATCCGGTTCATTTTTGTTCTCATGGCCTAAAATGATCTCCCAAAACGGATGGACAGGGTGGATTTATAAAAAAAAATCACTTTAGGCCCCACCTTGGTTCCCAGCGCAGGAACTTTGTGCGCAAGGCTTTCGCAGGAAATCCGCGCCAGTGATAGCCCATGAAATCTGTCACGGATCCAATGATCAGCAGATCAGTTGATTGGACTGTCCGAGTGTCCTGATGGTGCATCACCATAACTTAGATTACTTCGTGAGCGCTGGATTTCTCTTTAGTTAGAGCTCCAAAAAAAAAAAAAAAAAAAGAAAAAAAGAAAAAAAAGAAAAATCCAATCCGTGATTGGATCAGACTCAAAGAGATTATAACTTTTCGAATTTCATCCCACATCATATCTCATGTTATCACAGTTCAAAAACTGGACTCGTTGTCTAGTTGGGTCAGGTCTTTTAATTGACTAACTCGATATTTATTCCTTGAACGATAAAGTATTTAGGTGGTTAATAAATGTTTTAATTTATTTCAAAGACCTGAAACATGTTGGACGGTTCCGATCGATAGGTATCATTGCCACGTGTATTGCGGAGAGATGGCTCCACATCTCTACGATATTCCCAGTTCTATCAGATAGATGATCTCGACCATCAGATACATGGGCCATATCATCTATCTAGCGAGATTCACTTGGTAAGCGTGTACATGAGCTGCCTTGTACACACCTGTTGCACGGACGTACATGTGTGGTCCAGCCTTCAGTACTTTTGACCCAGACCATGTTTTAGGTGGGTCCCACCATAATGAGGTGTGTGAACCTGGCACATGTGCTCCACTCGTGTACAATATTTGGTCCATGTATCAATTGGGGCCCACCAAGAACATTATCTTGTACACCGGTTCGAATTCATGACAGGAGCTTGGTATGAGCTTCACAACAGTATAGGTGGGTTTCCAATTCATACAACTGGGTCCACTTCTCAATAATCTAGACCGTTGATATGGTCCTTTTGCGGTGCTCCTTGAAGTCCAAATCGACTGACACTTAAGGCCAGCCATGTTGGGGGCCACAACTTGATTGCTGGACATGCAACTACGTCTACAGTGTAGATGCATCATTTCTATACACCACTCACAAGGCATGATCCCTTCGTGGTCGAAACTGGGAATCTAAAGACTCCTAAAATATTTGATGCTATCAGCAAAGCTCCATTGGTGGAAAGTGATGGGACCCACCACTAACAGCAATTAATCTTGGCCAGGCTAACTCACATGGGCTACTTTCCTTCTAAGACGCTTTTTCAATTTCCATGGGAGAAGGGAAAATCAAGCAATTACGGAATCCTTTCAATGTAGGTGGCCGCTCCCACTCCCAAGCATTCTGGTTTTAGCTGCAAGTACCTTCGAGGAATTACTACAAAATAGGCCAAAGGGATTTTTACTACAAAATAGACTCAAGTTTCGGATTTTACTTAATAGTGCCTCCAGGGATCCATTTTATATAGGCGTAGCAATGGGTCGTGTTGGACCATCTTTGTGTCGTGTCGTGTCGTGTCAAAAATGCCCTCACCCAAACCCGACCCGTTAGTAGGGTCAAAATGGCCATGTGGGCCATGGGCAGAAAGATGGAGAAAACTCCCTATAGAGAGAGAGAGAGAGAGAGAGAGAGAGAGAGAGTCTTATTGGCTATTTTAGGTTCTTAGGGATTTCTCACCACACTAAAAATAATTACCAAAATACCTTACTAACAGATTACTAATGGGTTAAATGGGTTCGTAGGAGAAACACTAACCTGACTCGTTATCTCAATGGATCTTGATGAGCCAACTTGTTAGTGACCCGACATGCTAAGGCCGGACCTGAACATTGAATTTTTCATGCGGGTTTCGTGTGTGTTAGCAGGTTACATGGAATTTTGCCCGGCCTAATTTTACATAAAGAATTACATTAATGGCCTTTTTTTTTTTTCCCAAAGTGGTGAATCTAGACTTATGGGGCCAACCTAGTATGTGCTTGATATCTAACCCATCCAACAGAAATTATCAATCAAACAAAAAATATAGCCAGTCTAATAATAACATGGGCCAATTCATAAAGAAATAATATACACATCCAAACATCTGAACTCAAGTACGATAAGAAATATGCAATATAGCGGCGGAAACAACTGTCCGCTACTCTAAGTTAACTTTTTGCGGCGGTTACTATAAACCACTTTTGTATTTGAACATACAGTGACATATACCAATTACTAAACGGGATAGGAATTTGGGTGAAGCTCACCCATTAGCTAGAGCCTGACTCAACCCACATAAAATTCATCCGGTCAAAGCTTCACCCGACCAGGTCGGTGCCCGACTGTACACAAGCATAGTCCGGTTTAAGAATGGAATATTGGACAAAGGGTATGTCAGCTCTCCCTAATTAGTGGGAATACAGAAACATCCATGAACCGTATCTATGGACATGATATATAAGTGTGTCGAGTTGGGAAGATATGTCACACTCGAGCCGGGCCTAAGCATATTCAGGCCCAGCTCATGATATAAGGACCTGAGTCCATGCCCTGCCCAAGCAGTGAACCAAGGGGCTCTAGTTGGGTTGGGCTGAGTTATGTGTTGAAGTAGCTTGACTCAAGCCGTGCACAAGCTAGCTAGCCAATTGCCACCCACTTCACCAACACACCTTAATACAACCTCATCCCATGTATAAACCCAAAAACCTAATCCGTGAAGACACGGAGGTAGGGCAATCCATGGGCGGGGCCAGGGTCATCCAAGTGCAGCTACAAAATGAAAACGTTGGCCTGAGCCCAGCCGGGACAGCATGGCTCGAAACAGACAGACTCAAATCTGGTCCATGCCAATAGTTGCTGGCATGAGGCCAAGCCCGCCCAGCCCAGTTGGAATACATTTCAGGAATTTCAGATTGCCATGCACATTAGTATCCTCTATCCCTAATAGGGATGATTGGGCCCTGTAGCTTAGTTATCTTGACCATTGATTTGATGGGCCCCAACGTCGGTTGATCATGCGTCCAAAATGATGCAGACAGAGACCTCATATTCCATCCGCTCTTTGGTTGTATTCTATCGAATTGTGGTCCCTTGATTATCAGTTGAACGGTCATGATTGTTTGGTCAGGGGATCGATTTCTAGGATCTCCCATGGACTCATCAGATCAACAGTTTGGATCGCCAAGCAGTGGACCCCACTTCACCAAAGGCTTCAAACTTGCTTGCTAACCCAACACCGATTCATGCACACGTGTGCAATAGCTGAACCATAGATCATGCGGGCCCCCACCACGAGCATGCATTTGTCGATTGATGTTTTGAATGCACCACACACACATGAGCAACTTGCAGGCGTGTATGGACAGTCTGGATTGTCATACAACTACCCCACATCAGTGGTGGTGGTGGTGCCCAGCGGATCAACGTTCCGGATCTTGAATACATCCACACGTGGCCCCAATGCTCCAAGTCGTATAGTAGCATCGTATTATAAGAAGAACTATCACCCTTGGACGCGGATTAGGTACTACCCCGGCCAGCCTGTTTCGAGCTCGGGACAGCTGGGCTCCGAGGGGCCGCCGTTATGTATGGATTTCATCCACACTGTCCATCCATTTTTCCAAATAATTTTAGATTATGAGCCCAAAAGTCATTTTAGATTACTGAGAAGATAATATTAGCTATCAAGAAGAGAGATTGAGAGGGAAGTAATATTATCATTCCAATCTTAACTGTACATCAACATAATCCAACACACCAACATGTATACATGAAATCAACTCCATTCACCACGTGAGACACATCACACTCGACCTAGCTTCCGGTTGCTGGAAGGCGTCCAACAGGGAGGGAGGGGGAGGGATGGGTGAGACTAGTGAGGGGGAGCGTTTGAAGTACACCGTGTAACTGGTGGACCGGTGGTCAGCTTTTATAGAAGGAAAAATTTCAGTAGTCCAGCAGAGTAGGATCAGCCACAAGATGGCAGAGTATGACGACCGCACGCATGCACTAATATACAGTGCACACGCGGCATGCATGTAGCGAAAGCACAACCATCCAACACGTTGTGGATGAGAGTTTTCCAGCAGCTCAATCAAAGGAATTAGGACCGTAGAATCGACCTAGTTTTGGTCATCTCCCGATTTTATTGTGGGTTCTATCTCCTGGACAATTATATTAAACTACGTATATTGGACGTCCAAAGGGGCCGTTTGCATGCGGATAATTAGTCATGTTCTGCCTTTGTCATTAATAATCAGGAAAAAGGACGGATATTTGGAACCAGGATTGCATACTCAGTGTACCAAGTAAACTCTGTGGGCACATGGTGTTATATTTATCTTATCCACGCCGTCCATCTGATTTACCAGCTCATTTCCGGGTATAGACCGAAATCAAACCGTAAACATATCTCAAGTGGGCCACACCACAGTAAACAATAGGGATAATGACATTCACCGTCGAAACCTTTCCAGGACCCACAGTGATGTTTATTGTCCTTCCAACCTGTTCTTAAGGTCACACAGACATTGATGAAGGGAAAACACAAATATCAGTTTGATCTAAGGATCAAACTTCAGTGGCCCCTAAGAATTTTCAACCCTAAGCACAATTCCACTGTTTCCTATGTTGTGGTGCTCTTGAACTTTCCATATGATTCAATTTTTGCATATTGTTATAAACAGTGCTGTTAAAACAGATGTACGGCTTGGATAAGTCATATACAGCACAGTGGACCCCCAAAAGTTTACTAAGCGTGGTGAGTACTCCATGTGGGAAGTGTTTACCTGTGCTCCTGGCACAGGAATATCTCTGTGGCCCCTGTCGTTGGAAGCTCTGTGAGGCTCACAGAGATGCCCGTGCCAAATCCACTTCCTCTGTCGATTTTGCAAGATCATACTAGGACCACACCAAACAAGACACTGGGAACCAAAAGGTCCACTGTTGAAATGTTCCTGGATTTGACCATGATGTTTATATGACATTCAAACCATTCATAGGTTTATTATCAGTCAGGTAAACTGTATCCACAAATATCATCCTGAGAAAAACTTCTGTGCCCCACAAAGTTTCGAATGGTGGGCCTTCAATCCCTACTATTTCTTGTGGTAGGACCAAATGAGTTTTGTACATGCTTGATTTTTAGTTTCCTGTCCTATTTTGGTCTTTCAGAACTGATGGACGGAGTGGATTTGTCAAGGGCATCTCTGTGGGCTCCACACAGCTTCCGTCAACAAATATTCCTATGTCTAGGGCCACAGGTAATCTGCCTCCCCTTGCATGAAGCGAGCTCCAATGGAGCGGGTCGGATATGAGATCCAATTCGTTACAATAATGCACAGTTGGACTGAATTCACGATCACAAAAACAAATCCGAATCAATTTTCGGTTGGATCTAGTAGTGGAATCGGATAAGATCCCATAGGATTCTCAATATTGCATCCTTCAAGCCTTCAGCTGAAGTCTTTTTGTCTTAATGCTCACTCATGGAGTCCATCATGATGTATATGTTACATTTATACTGTTCATTCATCCTGATAGCTCATTTAAGACAATGAGACCAAATTTGAAGCAAATCCAGATCTTATGTGGACCATATAATAGACATAGTGAAGTTATGTGCCCACCATTGAAACTGTCCTAGGCCCACTGTGATGTGTATATGCCACCAAAAGTTATCCAAAATAGGGCTCTTTAGGCCCTTCATGGGCTAATCGAGCTAATGAATAGAGATGATCATCCATACCTGGACCTTGTTTGGCTAAAGATTAAAAAAAGAAAAAAAAAAAAAAAAAAAAACTTTAGGCGCTAGAACAGATATGCAAGGAGAGGCAAGCGTCCTCTTTGGGCGGGCTGAATGAGGGTCCCATGTATATGTTATATCCATGCTGGCCGTTTGATTATTCATATTTTTTTAAGGCTATATCTCAAAAATGAGATGCATCCCAATTTCAAATAAACCATACCACAGTAAACAGTGAAATTTACACCAATTTGATGTTAAATTAAATATATTATATTATATATTTTTTAGATTTGTGATGTAATGGATTTGGCCTACACATCCGATGGTTATATGAATTTTTGAATTAGAAATGGATTTGACTGTTTAAAACTAGATTGGATATGAATATCACATTTTGGATCCAAGTCAGATCTGGCTACAAATTTTCGGACTTAGATTGGGATCAGTTGAATTCGATCCAAATCCAACCCATGGAGAGCCCTATCAGTACATCCATAATCCAAACGCACAGTTAAAACCTTAAGTCTATCGTTCACATGCGCTGTCCTTTTATATAGAAGGACAAGCACTTCCAATTGATGAAACTTTTCCATACTGGCCGTCCATTGCGGGACTCATCAGATGAATATATGGTCTTTCACGAGTTGGCCAATGTGCTGTAATAGGGTCACACGGTCTACAGTTTCGGTGCTCCATGGTGACGCGGATTACCTATTGACACTGTCGAGGTTTTATGTGACCCCACAATGATGTGTGCACTTTATCCACGCCGTCCATCCATTTTGGATCATTATTTTAGGTTATGATCCCAAAATTGAGGCAGATTCAGATCTCAGGTGGACCACACCACGGGAAGACAGTGGTAATTAAACATTCACCATTGAAAACTTTCTAAGGCCCACCATATGTTTTATTTTCCATCGAATCTATTGATTAGGTCACAAAGAGACCTGATGAAGGGGAAAAAAACAAATATCAGCTTGATCCAAAACATTTGTGCCCTGAAGAAGTTTTTAATGGCGGGTGTTCAATCAACACTGCTTCCTTTGGTGTGGTCCATTTATTATTTTAATCAAAATCATTTTTCGGTTCATTGCCTAAAATGATATGGAAAAATGGTTAGACGGTGTGGATAAAAGATATAAATCATCTTGGGGCCCACATGTCACCGTCACCGTCTGACCGTGTCAGGCGGCAAACCGCGTCCCTTCCATGGACCATCAAACCTGTTCTGTGACCAAATTACTCAAGGGCTCATCAAACGTATAAATAATAATACGTGTTCAAGATCCAGGATTACAAACGATCGGATTGGTGTCATGGATCATATTCTGAGGACATCCATACCAAGAAAATGGTAGGCCCCACCATCACTAGTATTTAAAATCAGACTGATCTATTGATCAGATGGACCAGCTTGTATGTTGACTCGAGTGGGTCTTACTGTTTACATGGCACCAACGTCCTGAATAAATGATATCTATGCCTGAAATATATACTTTCATGACAAGTTAAAGAGTCCTCTTCTCCCTTCTCAGTACTAAATGTGTTAAAATAAATAAATAAATAAAAGGCCATTTTCTGCTTAAAGATGAATTGCAGACTTCTGTCTTTTAGCATGGATTAGCATACAGCCAACTCAAGGGCCAGGGTCCCACCATTTCCAGTTGCTAAATCAACCGTTCCACTCTTCTCCATGTGCGCCCCATGTGATGAGATTACACACACCATGAACATCTTTGGTGGTCAAGCTATGTGGAACCCACCTTGATGAAAATATTTTATCTGGTCCATTCATCTATTTTTTTCATCTCATTTTAGAGCATGATTCCAAAAATGAATCAGATCAAAAGCTCAAGTTTACCACACCACAGGAAACAGTGGTGATTGAACGCCCACCATTAAAATTTTATTGAGGGCCACAAAACTTTTGGATCAAGTGGATATTTGTGTTTTCCCTTCGTCCAAGCCTGCGTGAGCTTATCAACAGGTTGGATGGAAAATAGAAAAAATATAGTGGGCCTGGATGGATTTCAACAGTGGGTATTGTCATCTCACTGTTACCTGTAGTGTGGTCCACTTGAGCTTCAGATCTACTTCATGTTTAAGCTCATTCCCTAAAATGATCTGGTAAAACAGATGGACGGTGTGGATATAAAACAATTACATCATAGTTTGCCCCACAGCGGTCACAACCTAATCCGCTTTTAACAACTTATCACCTGCAAGCAACTGTACCACACCGTGTGAAAATGTAATATCATTGATCATTCTCCCTACCTAGCACTTGTTCAGGAAATCAGCACCTTAAAGGTGATATGCCCCACCATACCCACACCAGTACAATCAGTCAAACTGTACAATTTTGTTCGTTTCATCTATGTTCATAAACTGACTGATTTGGTACATCGAAACAAAAGCAACTTATTTTCAAAGTTTGCTTTGATGGGACACCTACCCTCTATTAGTCGATAAGCTGTCGATTTCATTTTGTCTAGTTAATGCTCTGCACATTTACTTAAAACTCTGTCATCTGTGGGGCTCGCCCCGATGAAATTAACTCATCTCGTGATCACACGATGGATGGATTGAATGTGAAAGGGTTATTTTTTTTGGCTGGCCCACTTTCACCTATATCATTTGTGTGGCCCACCCATCTAAGAGATTCAATGAGTTATTAGGGACCCACACACTAAATGATCACACATGAGTGGTTACTATTGGAGAATTTTCGTATGAGAGTTCTTTTTCTGTGCTGGCCCACTTGCAGCAATAGTTTGAAGGACCGGAACCATTCAGCTGATGGGCATTATTATTAGGACCATCCTTTTTCTTGATGGAAGTGGATCATTGGCTACTGTTGATTCTGATGATGGAGGTTGATGGCTAGGATCATTAGCTTAGTGCGACTTTTGGAGCATTGCCCATGAAATCGACGATGGCCTTCACGTAAAAATTGAAGATGAAGCATAGGATCTTCCATTAAGCGTTTCAAGCATAGGATTATGATATATTATGGGCCACGTGCACGTGACATATTATAACACAATCCACACTATTTAGATCACATCAATGGATCGGGCTGGCCCGCTGTGCTTTCAGGCTTGGCCTGTTACGGGACGTGCTTGGGCTTTCATCAGGCCTGAGGAAGAAGTTTGGGCTTACAAAATGAGCCCGATAATTGGACGGGCTTGGAGTTAGCAGTCCACAGGCCTATCGGCCTGGCCCAGTTTGTTAGGGCTTCACTGGATTTTTTTTTTTTTTTTAAATATTGATTTCAGACCACTGCGGCTACAATCCTTCTCTCCCTCTTTCCGTCTCTCTCACCTCCAACCCTCGATCTTCAATCACCCGACTGCAACCCTCTCTCTCTCTCTCTCTCTCTCTCTCTCTCTCACACACACACACACACACACACACCCACCTTCAATCACCCGACTGCTTTAGCGAGGGACCTTCCTCCATTAACACAAGTTCCTCTCTCTCTCTCTCTCTCTCTCTCTCTAGAAAAACCTGAGCTATGTGGGCCTGCCATGTTGTCGGTGTACATTAACTTGTCCATTACATGGGCGCCTCAATGTTAAGCGCAACTTTGTTGCAACCCGGAACGTGCGATGTGGGTGGGACCTGACCATAAGGCCCCCTTCGATGTATATATATATATATATATATATATATATATATATATATATATATATATATATATATATATATATATATATATATCATCTTGATGCAAAAGTTTTGTAGCCCACCAAAAGGTTTTTAATGGTCATTAACCATTGTTTCCTTGAGGGTTGTGGATGAGTTGCTGTCATTTCAAAAGTGGTGATGAACTATCAAATAGTCTAGCTAGCCTACATGTAATAAGGGTGGATGAGATATTGTCTATCAGGTGGCCCTACATGGATCATGTGGGTTATAATACCGACTATACTCCTTTAAGGAGGTGTGTTCCAATGGCATTGGTATGATCACCGTCTCACTAATTGATTGATTATCAAATTTACGAGAAGAATAAAAGAATAAAAAGAGAAAATTAATTCTGAATAATTATTTTTTTGATAGATTAAATGTATAGAAATGGAATTATAATGCATATAAATAGGAAACTAAACCCTAGATAAAGTACCAGACTCTAACTCAAACTCAAACTCGTAGAAAACGCAACTTAATATAAATAATAAATTTACTATTTATAGAAGTCGCTCAATCTTATTAGAACTTTTGGTTTTTGACCAAAAATAAAAAAATTATCAAATCGGCCCAACCATATTGTTCTACTAAATAATCTAAGCCCTTTTCATGTTGGGCACTAACTCTAAAACCCTATTGATCAAAAGTTATGATCGAATTAAAACTTACTATAAATAGTAAAATTGAAAATAAACTAGCCTAATGACTGTTGATATGGTCGAATCTCGTGACTCCGGCATGGGACACCCGACGTAGCGGGGTTGGTTGGCTAAAGTAGGTTGAGCTACCCCAAAATCATATATTATATGTTCAGAAACTCATTTCGTATTATGAGATATGACTAGTTTACGGTCCTAATAGTTTAGATCACTTTCGACCACATGCAGGTCTAACATTGTGATGTGACTAACAGGGGTGGGTACAACCAATTCTTCCATCAAATGCATTGCTAACATTGTGATGTGACTAACAGGGGTGGGTGCGTGTACTAACAATGGGGCACTGTGTGAACTAACCCTTAAAAAAAAAAAAATAGATGTTGCCTCAAGTCCCATAATCAGATCAATCTAAAACTCAGGTAGGCCACAGAAACAAGTTGGGAGGGAATGCCCCCCACCTGAGTTGGAAACCAGCCTAATGTTTTGATGCCACCTAAGTTGTAAATTAGACTAATTTCTTTTTTGTTAGTCATGCAACGACACCCACCATGTTAGTTGGGCAACACACCCAAACAGTCAGTCACATGATGCACACACCGAGTGGTTAAAACACTAGTAGAATTAGCTTTTCTACAATGGGTACGCGTGGGACTCAGCATGCTGTGTTTATGGAATTTATCATATGTATTTCAGTACTGTCAGCATTTCCTGAACTCAAAATAGGGCCCATCCCACAATAGGTCGGCCAGACAGTTAACATTAACGTCTCAGATTGCATAAATGTGTTCTAGTATGACACATGTGTGATGCTTCGTTTATAAGCATCTGCAAAGAAATTTCCTAGAAAGAAGATACTCTATTTTGATGAAGAGATAAACATCGTAGAAAGAAGGGACTCTGTTTGCATGAAGAAAGCATGTTGCTTTTACTGCTCTCTTAACAACATTTTAGCTCGAGTTGGAAATGGTCCCCATGGATTTTGGCCCCACTCATTAAAGGAAATAAAAAAGTAAAATGAAAAGCCTGTTGGGATCCGCTGCAAAGGAGGTTAAAGCTCAATCTACAATGCAATCTGTGGGGCCCACCGTAACGTGTACAAGACATCTAATACGTCCATCATATGGTCCCCATCAGATTCTCCCTGGTGCCCAAAAAAGGACAACCAAAACAGCGTGGACCACACGATGGCAAACGCACAATTGGAGTCTGATATTTGAAGCTGGGCCTTAGAAAGCCCATGGTTACCTCCTAGCATAAAACTAAGTCTACATGTTTATACGATTCAGGTGGTGCATAAGGTGGGCCCCACAAATGGGCGATCGATGGATTGAAGTTTAACATACATGCCCAGCGGACAACCGGCTGGATCTTGAATACATCCACGCGTCCAGTGCCCCAATAAATTTTGTTGAGATAAAGAGCCACAGTTGGTGGTCCAACTGATTGGACACGTGGCAGAATTGAGGCTCATGGAAATTTTCCTTGGGCAGTGATCCGGGCAGTAGAATGACTCAAATTAGACTGTCCAAATTCTGTGCCTTGCTATAGATGCATCTAAAATTAAAAGTTCAAATTATTTCGCCAATTAAATACATTTATTAGACGATTGATGTGAAAAAAAAATCCAATTGTCTAAAACTTGATCGAAGACAAGCTGTTGTGCATTGTCTATTTTGAAATCAAATCTGTTCTTTTACCAAATTACTCAAGGGCGCCCCATCAAATATATAAATGCGTGTTCAAAACCCAGGATTACAAACGATCGGATTGGTGTCATGGATCATATTCTGAGGACATCCATACCAAGAAAATGGTAGGCCCCACCATCACTAGTATTTAAAATCAAACTGATCTATTGATTAGATGGACCATGCTTGTATGTTGACTCAGACTGCCAATTTGGCTTACCTTATGAGCTTATTAGCCTGAGCTAGGTGATCTTCATGCCGGGTCTTAGTCTTACTGTTTGCACGGCACCAACGTCCTTAATAAATGATATCTATGCCTGAAAGATAAACTTTCATGACAAGGTGTCCACTTCTCCCTCTTCACTAAATGTGTTAAAATAAATTAATAAAAGGCCATTTTCTACTTAAAGATGAATTGCAGACTTTTGTCCTTTTGCATGGATTAGCATACTGCCAACTCAATGGCCAGGGTCCGACTATTTCCAGTTGCTGAATCAACAGTTCCACTCTTCTCCATGTGCACCCCACGTGATGAGATTACACGTGGCACTGTATCGTGCACACCATGAAGTATGAACATCCTTGGTGGTCAAGCTCTGTGGAGCCCACCTTGATGAAAATATTTTATCTGGTCCATCCATCTATTTTTTCATCTCATTTTCGAGCATTATTCCAAAAATGAATTAGATCAAAGCTCAAGTGTACCATACCACAGGAAAGAGTGGTGATTGAATGCCCACCATTAAAAATTTCTTGAGGGCCAAAAAACTTTTGGATCAAATGGATATTTGTGTTTTCCCTTCGTCCAGGCCTGCGTGACCTTATCAACAGGTTGGATGGAAAATAAAAAATATGGTGGGCCTGGATAGATTTCAATGGTGGGTGTTGTCATCCCACTGTTACCTGTATTGTGGTCCACTTGAGTTTCAGATCTACTTCATGTTTGGGCTCATTCTCTATAAAGATATGGTAAAACGGATGGACAGTTTGCATATAAAACACTTACATCACAATTAGCCCCACAGGGGTAACCACCTAATCCGTTTCCAACAACTGATCACCTGCAAGCAACCGTACCACACCTTGTGAAAATGTAATATCATTCCCCTTACCTATCACTTGTTTAGGAAATCAGCACCGTGAAGGTGATATGCCCCACCATGAAGACCACCCTTCTTGAAAATCAGGCGGTTCAATTTCATTAGGTGGGCCATACCAACACCAGTACAATCAGTCAAACTGTAGGAACGGACTATACCATTTTGTTTGTTTGATCTATGTTTATAAACTGACTGTTTTGGTACATACAACCGAAAGCAGCTTATTTTCAAAGTTTGCTTTAATGGGAAACCTACCCTCTATTAGTCGATAAGCTGTCCATTTCATTTTGTCCAGTTAATACTCTGTACATTTACGTAAAACTCTGTCATTGTGGGGCTCACCCCTGATGAAATTAACTCATCTCGTGGTCTCACGATGGATGGATTGAATGTGAAAGGGTTAATTTTTTTAAGCTGGCCCACTTTCACCTCTACCATATGTGTGGCCCATGGATTCAATGAGTTATAAGGGACCCACACACTACAAGTGTACCAAATGATTACACATGAGTGGTTACCATTGGAGAATTTTCGTATGAGAGTTCTTCTTCTGTGCTGGCCCACTTGCAGCAATAGTTTGAAGGACCGGAACCATTCAGCTGCTAGGTATTATTATTAGGACCATCCTTTTTCTTGATGGAAGTGGATCATTGTCTACCGTTGATTCTGATGCTCGAGATTGATGGTTAGGATCATTTAAGCTTAGCGCGACTTTTGGAGCAATTCCCGTCAAATCGATGATGGCCTTCACGTAAAAATTGAAGATGAAGCATAGGATCTTCCATTAAGTGTTTCAAGCGTAGGATTATGATATATTATGGGCCGCGTGCAGCACTCTTCTCCATGCTTGTGTGCACGTGACATCTTATAACACAATCCACACTATTCAGATCACATCGATGGATCGGGCTGGCCCGCTGTGTCTTCAGGCTTCGCCTGTTATGGGCCGACCTTGGACTGAGGAATAGGTTTGGGCTTATAAAATGAGCCTGATAATTTGCGGGCTTGGGCTTAGCAGTCCATAGGCCTATCGGCCTGGCCCAACCTGTTAGGGCTTCACTGGTATTTTTAACCTATTGGTCCCAAAAACGAAGCAGATGCAAATTGGGACCGTTTCAGAAGAAACAGTGGTCGCCCACCACTAAAACTTCCTGAAGTCCATAATGTTTCATCGCAAGAAACAGTGATCATTGAACGTCCACCACTAAAACTTCCTAAAGTCCACCATTGAACATCCAACCTGTTGATAAGGTCACGTAGACCTGTGTGTGTGTATCTTGATGCAAAAGTTTTGTAGCCCACAAAAAGGTTTTTAATGGTCATTAACCACTGTTACCTTAAGTGTTGTGGATGAGTTGCTGTCGTTCCAAAAGTAGTGATAAACTATCAAATGGTCTAGCTAGCCTATATGTAAAAATGGTGGATGAGATATTGTCCATCAGGTGGAGTCCACCATGGAGGTTAATTAATTTCTCCATATTTCATTAGTGTCATTTTTTTTTTTTTTTTTTTTGGGAAAGCAAGAGAGCAAACTCTCTTATTACTTACCCAAGGCTAAGCCTGAAAAGATACAATAGGCGGGGTGAACTCCAGAAGAAAGAAAAAGAAGTTGCCACCCACACCTCGGGGGCAGGGGAGAGGAGGAATCAAGAAGAAAAGAAAGGAAAAGAAAGGGGGGGAAAAGGGAAAGAAATGTTGGAAAACCGGCAGCGGAAGCGGAAGCCAAAATGCGCAGAGTAATGCGAGATCCACTATGAATAACAGAAGATTACAGAGATTGACAGCCCACAAGCAAGGAATAAACAGAGAAAACCCCAATTTCTCTCACACACACACCTCTCCCCTCTTCCTAATACGATTAGGAAACCTTATACACCTTAGGATTACCATCTAAGTCTGGATACAACTCCTTAAATAAGCAAAACTCCGAAAATAGAAACATCTTGCTCAATATTGTGAGCTACGTAAGAAACTCGTGCGCACAGCCGACCGGTCGCACATCGCACAAAAACAATCCAGTCGAAAAGCTCACACAGACCCATCACGCTGCCTCGCAGCCGACCGGTCGGAGGCCTCTGCAAACTGGTCGGCCGACCGGTCTGGGCACACAAAACTGTCCAGTAGACCTTCTGTGTATCTGGGCTATTCGGCTAGACTGGTCAACCGATCGGTCTGAGCACCCAACACTCACACAGTTTGAAGGCTACCCCAACAAGAAAGACCACAAAGGAATGGACAAACCCGCAGCCCGGGCCAGGCGTCAAATAAGACCAGCAAGCTCAGCCTCAGGAAAAATCTGAAAGTGGAAGGGTGACAAGCCTAGATATAATAGCCCGTAAGCTATCAGAGATATCCTGACGTGGATGGAGGAACAAGTAGCAAAGACGTGGAGCCTCCTAGCAAATAAACACATCTCCAAGAGGAGGAAAGCAGGCCTCTAATAGCTGCCAGACTTAGTTGATTACTCACAAAAATGCTAGTCCCTGCAGAGTGGTCAGAACAAAAAAAAAGGTAACACATAGGATAAGGTCTGCAAGCACTTGTCACCCGCCCATGTGGGTAAGCTCGGAGAGAATTTCCCAAGAAGTAATAGCATTAGGAGAACAGCATATGACCTTGATCCTTAAATCCGAAATCTCAGCGTAAGTTAGGGTCTAGGAAGGGCCGAACCTAGGGTGCCATATAAGTTGCCGAACGGGAGGCCGCAAAACAGAATAGCCTGTACGGAGGTTCCAAGCAACAGAGACATTGCTAGGGACCTTAGCTCCAATAGAAGGGCAAAAAAAAAAAAAAAAAAAAAAAAAAAGTCCTAGCTCTCAACTCCCTGATGATATTCCTAAAAATCGTTTCTTTTGGGGAATTTTTCCTATTAAATATGTGGTTATTCTTTTCTCTCCAAGTATGCCACACCAAGGCCAAAAAGGAAAGCTTGTAGATAAGAGAAGATATAAGGTCAGTAGCATTGTCCATTAGTGTCATTTTTTCATCCCTGCATAGATCATGTGCGTTATATTACCCACTATATTCCTTTAAAGGGGTGTGCCCTAATGGCATTGGTACCTTACAATGGTATAGGGGCAGATGTGGGATCCATGTGATGTATGCAGCACAACCAATTCTTCCATTAGATGCGTGACTTCATGTTGCCCTAGGTCCCCATAATGATCAGAGCAATCCAAAACTCAAGTAGGCCACAGAACCAGGAACAAGTTGGGAGGGACTGCGCCGCCCATCTGAGTTGGAAACCAACCTAATGTTTTGGTGCCACCTAAGTTGTAAATTAGCCTAATTTTTTTTATTAGTCATGCAACGCACCCACCCTATTAGCTAGGGCAACGCACCCAAATGACCAGTCACACGATGCACCCACCCATTGGTGAGGTTAATGTGTCTCCTTCGCACTTGAACCTGAGACCTGCTGTTGAAATGCCAAAGCGTCTTCTAGCTAGGCTAGCAGGCGAGACACTAAATTAGCCTAATGTTTGGCCAGACCCTTCTTCTATGCCAAATGAGGGGTTTGGAAGGGTTTGAAAGGCTTGGACTTATAAATTACATAGTGTGCCCTCACTTAAGTCTAAAGTTGGCTTACCTCTCTTACCTTTTTCCTAGTGATGTGGTCTACCTGATTCGTGGATCAATTGGAGCTGGATACGGTGAGAAAACATGAGTATAATGAGGTCCTTATGTGGTGCGATTTAATTGGACAGTCAATATGACATTGTCAAGTGTCGATTTACTGTCAAGCATGTTGTGCAGGATGCCTTGTATTTTGTAGGTGCAGAGTTTGTGGTCAACCAGAACTCACTGTAATGTTCACGGTCTACCAAGGGATTCAAAGGTCAACTGTGACTCGCTGTGAAGTTCATGTCGATTGTCGATCAATTGTGATGCGACTGTTAATTTTGTGTGGATTTGTGCAAATAAGGGTATTTAAGTGCAATTTTAGATTAGGACTTATATAAGATGAGTGTTTTCTCTTTAAGGGGTAAGGCTTTTGACGAGAGAGAGGGTTTTCTACACTTTTAAGGGCTTGGGAATAGATTTTCTTAAGGTATGTAGGATTTACTAGAGTTGCACATTACAAGGAGAGATATGGTACATATGTAGTCGAATAAGAATGGAAATGTTGAAGAGGCTTTAAAAGACTTGTGAAAATGTAGCTTCTGTTCTGTTCCACTCTCTGCAATTTTCCTTCCTCCGTCGATCTCTTCAATCGGCTCTTCCTCTGTACTACCCTACAATCATCTCTCTCTCTCTCTCTCTCTCTCTTTCTCTCTCGTGCCAGGTCTCACTCTCGCAGAGGCGTCTCTCTTCCTCTTTGCCCAGCAAGGAAAATGTTAGGGTTTCTCTCCTAAAAAAATTGCCCCCTTTTTCCCTACGAAATCATATGTCCGTACCCCTTTTGTCTAATGACGGTGCAACTAGATGTGGATGGTGTGTTTGGTACATCCCCACTATTAGGCCATCTTTGATGGTGTTTTATATATCCACACCATCCATCCATTTCTCTAGCCACTTTTATGAAAGAAAGCAGACAAAACGTGTAGATATAGTATTCAGATAGACAACTCTATAAGAAGAAGTGACGAATTCAGTGCCTCCCTAAGAAATATTTCAAATGGCACATGCTTCTAATGTTTATCTATGATGCAACCTATTGAGAACGCATACAATATTTGTACTAAGGAAAATTGCTAAGATCCTCTTCATCCATAACTTCTGTAGCCCACGAAAGGTTATTAATGGTTATTGACCAAATTCTATAGAGGTACGGTCCACCTGCATTTTGGAAATTGTTCACATCTGGGATTACACTGTAATATGATATGGAGAACCGATTGGACAACATAGATATAGAATAAATACATCAGGGTGGTCCCCACAAGGTTGAGATAACGGGACGTGCGACAAGAAAATGTATCGATTAAATCTTCGACACTATAGATTTCATGGGGACCATTATAAGGATTATTTACCATCCAACCTGTTCATAATGTCACAAAGTCATGGATAAAGAGAACAAACAAATATCACCAGAATCCAAAAAAATTTTACAGCGTACAAAACCCTTTTAATGGCTAAAAAGTTTCATGTCCATTGTTTCCTATATTATGCTCCGGTAGATATTTGGATTTGCTTCATTTTTTGTACCATACCCTAAAATGATTTTTGATGAAACAAATAGACAACTAAGACATAAAAAAATGAAATTGTGGTGTGCCCTACAGTCAAGGATCCCACCCACCTTAAGTGGATTTGAGGACCAACTGAGAACACTATTGGACCCACCATGAATGTCTATTGTTCATTAGGGCTGAAAGTCGGGTGAGTTCAACCCGACCGACCTATAACCGACCCGACATTGGGTTGGGCTTGGGTAGGAAGTATCAGACGCAATCTCGAGCTTGGGCTACGCAAACACCAACCTGATAAAGCTTAGGTCGGGCTTGGGTTGAGGTCTCGGGTTGCCCGACCCAACCCGAACTCGAACCCAAACCCAATCTATATACAAGTTATAATTTTATTACACTTAAACTAGGTAAACTCATTATAATGTTTGAAATTTAATATGCATGAGTGTCAAAGGAGTAGTTATCCTATATTTTAGCTTGTTTGTTTAGAAAAAATGAAGTTCTTTACAATAAATAACCACATATATAATTAATAAAGTCATAGGTACAAAAAATAAGTTCTGTTTTAAAGTATAATAGAGTAATGCAATAATGAAAATATTAGCATGTATCAACCCGACCGAGCCCGCTTGGGTTGGGCTTGGGTTGAGAATTCCCAATCCGAGGTTGGGTCGGGTTGGGTTGGGGTTGAGGTATAGGAACCTTGGGTTGGGTTAGGGTTGAGCACCAACCCGACCCAACCCAACCCGCCCGACTTTTAGCCTTATTGTGCATCCACGCCATCCATCCATCCATTTTTCCATCTCATTTTAGGGGTTGAGTCCAACATTAAAGCATATAAAATCTTCAAGTGTGTTGCTCGCTATTCTTCAGCTACGTGTGTGAGATGTGTGTAGGCGTACCAGAACCGATTGTGCGGCTCGATTCCAACCGAACAATGATGACCCGAAGCACTAGAATAGACAGATATGTCATAATCAGCTGTATATGACCAGAATCTATGTAGATCGGCCCCCTATTTAGCCACTCGCTCAGTTTTTTAAAGAAAATCAGTCGATACTTGGAGGGTGGGGTTTGTCCTCCAAAGATGGGTTTCACTCTTGCCTTTTGTAAAATGACTTTTTGATATGGAATAAAATAACGTAAATCAAATAGCAAAAGAGAATATTTACAATCGGCCGTTCGGAACATACTGTAGTTCACCTTTCAGGACCGAATACATTGTTAAACTAAATCCAATATATGAGCATAGATTTTTGCTACAAATACCACTATTGCTTACTGAGTTCTAGCTATGCATTTTTTGCTATGGAAAATAATCTTAAAATTTAGACTAGAGAATGACTATACTAAGGAAAATAAACTTAGATTATGCTAAGAATTGCAAATAATAGGATAAGAGAAAACATGACAAATTGAGATATTTGATTTGATTTGGTTGGTGTCGGACCCTGATCTCAGCCTTCCTCCTTGTTATTTATAATAATCAACTACGTAACTATTTAATTCCCTCAGTCGATTGATTTTTTGAGCTTTCCTTTTCATTACCTCCTTCCGTAACTAACTTGCTGACCTGTCCACGCCCGTTCGTTTGCTATGGTGTCGTGGCATTATCTCAGAAACGCCAGCTATATCACTACAGAATTGGCTATAACTTCGACTACTTCCTTTATTTCTCCACTTCGTAGGGATGTGCAACCACACGTATACTCATATGATTAGTTCTCTCATACATGCTAGAAATAGGGCATAACAAAGTGGACCGTACCACAGGAGACAAGTGGCTGGATAACTGATAATTAATGGGCCAAACAAGTTTTGGATTAAGATGGTATTTGTTTTTTCCCCCTTTATGCACAATTAAGTGACCTTAGTAATAAATTGGATGCATGTTAAGTAGACACTACAAAAACATTAAGCTTCTCCGTAGGGAGTTTTTAATGGTAGGACGGTCACTCGTCATTGTTTCTTATGATATGCTCCAATTGATAATTGGATTTGCTGAATTTTTTGGATAATGCCCTAATATCATCAGGTATAACAGATGGACGATGTAGATACATATTACATACATCTGGAAGGGTCCAATAGTAAGGGCTGCACCATCTTGGGTAAGGTCGGGGTTTCATCTAAACCTCTATCCTATGTAACGGTGTGTGGATCCCTAACTGTTAGGCATACTCTAATATAATTTTTATAAATTAACAATATTGATGCATTTTTCTAGCCGGTTTGATATAGATCAAACTATTGCATGGACCACAACAGTATTAATTCGTAGCACATTTGTTTAATGCTAAAAAAAAAATCGACTGTGGGGACCAACATACTTGTCATATCAACCTCCATTTTGCTACCATGACAAAAAAGAGGCAAAAATGAATAGACGATAAAGATTGATGAGCTTGATGAAGACGGGACCCATGAAGGTTGGGTCACGTCCATGAATGCAAATTAGGTGTTACCCAAGGAACAACTTAGTAGGTGTTACTCGTATCGTCTCCCCACTCGAATAATATTTTGTATATCCGCATCGTCCATCTGCTTCACCAAACCATTTTAGGACAGGGTTCCCAAAATTATGTAGACCAAATCTCAGGTGGACAATACCACTGGAAATGGTGGTGATTGAGTACCCAACTATTAAAATTTCAAAAGAGCATATCATAGGGTTTTAATAATGCTTACTTTCAATCCAACCTGTTGATGATGTAAAGAAGATCTGGATGAAGTGAAATTATAAAGATCTGCTTGATTAAAACTTTTGTAGCCCACAAAAAATTTAAAAGTTTCTAATGGTCATTCATCACTTTTTTCTGGTGGTATGGTCACCGAGACTTCTATCATTACCAGGAAAATGAGTTTCCCCGACAGCCTTTTGCCGTCGACGGGCCATCAGGAAAGGAGGTGTCGGCATTGCTTCCTGACGGTTCGCAGCCGTCGGTCAGCTAAATACCTACGGTTCTTAGCCGTCGGAAATACCGACGTCTACAAACTGTGGGATACACTGACAGTTAATGACCGTCGGCGTTTCTTTAGAAAAATGTCCAGCAGAGCTTGAGCTTGGCCGCAACAGCAAGTAGTTGGCAGTCTCGTATGGTTGACTGTCAACGTTAGCAGATGAATGTTATCGGGGAAATGAATGCCAAGCAATCATTTTTTCTGAGCACATTCATCTCCTAACATCAACAGTCGATTCATAAGAGTACACACCAGCTATCTGCTGTTGTGGCCATTAAGCTCAAACACCAACGGCTCAGTCGTTGGAAACCTATAGGAGGAAAATGAAAATAAATGAACATGATATAACAGTAGATTAATAAGGAGATGAAAAGAAATTTCTAAGCAGTATATTTTATAGGATAAACAATTTGTAACCACCATTATTCTATGAAAATGTGTAAAAAGAGGATTTTCTCATCAAAGTCCTCTTATCTCTATTTTGTTCTCAACAAAGTCCTCTCATCTCTGTTGTGCTCTTTGTTTGTGTTGCCTCATCTAATCAGGTAGTGCTGTGGAATGGCCTATTTTATTTGAAACACATTCTAAATTAGGTTGTTAGTATTCTTTATATTCGTTGGTGGAATACCTGTGGCACAAACAGAGTAAAGAAATCATGCAAAAAGTTCTTTTGTGGCTGAATTATATCTTCTACATATCTGGATGGCACAATCAAGCTCTATCTAATAGTCTATTACATAGGTTGATTACAATCAATGAATTATGTCTTCTACACCGGTTTGGTTTCACAATTTAACTGGATGGCACCTACTGAATTATGTCTTCTACATATCTGCATGGCATGATTTAACTAAGGTTTGGTTTCACCACTATCTACATCTACCACACGTGACATGGACATACAACCATTGAAATCATTCAAATTGGGGGTCCCAAGGATGTAGAATACCCTAACGCTTAATACTGAGGGGGCTCCTACCTGTACAAATGGTGGCCATCAAATGAATGGCTAAAGATAATCAGCCAATGTTCCAAATTCAAAGGGGAACTGGATGGCCAAGATCACCTAGTGTGATTTTTGGGTCTATGCTCTATTCACAATTGGCCATAAAGATGCTTGGTGTATGGCTAGTGAAAGCTAGAGAAACAGAAACTATCACAACAAAAAACATGCAAATCAGAAACAAGAACATAATTTGAGGCTCCCAAACCACCTCAAAAGTTCTCCAATTGCTAGCAGTCAACCATGAATGTTGTGAACAGAAGCATTTTTTCCAAGTCAATCTTCTGTAGCCTCAAACATACAATGATACCTGCAACAATAAAAGAACCAATCAATAAGAGAAAGTACTTTTCATCCAAAAATAGAACCAATTAAAGAGAGCCACATTGATGGCTAATGACCATCATACAATGAAAGACCCAAGGTACCCAGGATCTTTTTCCACATGTTAGGAGGGCTTTAAAAACTAAAAAAAGAGTAGGCTTCTTTGTACCTTCAAGCTCTAGAGTTTATTTTATGAAGCCAACTTGCAATATGCATCAAACATGATATGGACTGTATGTTCTCCCTGATAAAGAATCATTTAATTAGACGAGGGGGCTTCTTTTTTTCTTAAAAGTTAAGCCAGATAGATTGGAAAAAAGTTTTCTAAGGCACGTAAAAAAAAGGGGAAAAACTTGCACTACATAATAAAGGCAAAATTTCTGGTAAAGATTGTTTAAGCCCCACAATAATAACCTGCATACGATCTCCTGTACCATACATCGAATCAGAAAAATGGCAACACAAGCTTAGTGGGTGAGTCCCTAGCCATGGGCCCAAATTCAGATCAGACTTAGCAACCAAATCTGTCCATCTCAACAATCCATCCAATGTAAAAATACATTGACACATTAGATCTTTGTGACATCTTGCAAGTAAATAAGAAGTGAGAATTTTTATGTCATTGAAAAAGACTTTAAACCAATTTTTATCCAGCACATCATCCATCTCTTATGCCATTTCAACTTGTCCAAATCAGCCACTAGTATCAAGCTTGTTGGACGCTCCAAATCTGGCCGTTCAATGGCTCTTGTTTGGGCGTCATTCCTTGGACTAGGGGCTGATCTAAACCATTTCAGAAATGTATTTTTTTCACTGATGTTGATTCATCAATTACAACATGTCAGGACGATATTGGGTGGACACGATCATAGCCAAAGTTCAATTTCATGTAACAATCAACATTCCAACCCTGTTTGTTTTGTAACTAAATTTTCCATGCAAATTAATTAATTTGTTTGCTTTGCCATTGTTTAGATGGAAGTTCGTTTTAGTGTAAAAATGCCAAAAAGTGCAAAATAGCTCTTTGAATTTGATAAAAGGAGAAAGGTTGATTTACACGCTTTGAATTACAATACAAAACGGAGGGGGGAATGGAATCATCACCTTTTTTTAATTGAAATTTGGGAATTTTTCTATTGGCAAGTGGAGAAATGAGAATCCTATCCAAAAGCCCCTAGCATCCTCCACGCCTGCGGTAGCAACTTCCCCACAAATCATCATATTAATTTTTAAATTCAATAAAATGCTGTCCAACTAGCTACAAAATGACAAAAATAACCTTCCAACAAGCCAAAAATAAAAAATAAAAAATAAAAACCAGAGAAATTCAATTAAAAACAAAATGATTTCCCATGAAGCCTCATCTCTACTTCTCTTGTCAAATCATCAGGTGGGCCACATGAAGTTATTTACCTGCATTCATTAGATAACAGAGGCACAAACAATTGCAAGTTCTAGGAACATTTTCTTCACATCGTCCTCTAGTGAAAAAACAAGCAATTTTCCATCGATGATCAAAGCAGCAACTTCCCGTCATTTATCTTTTGAACAACACTCGCCTTTGATGCCTGAAAAGATCAACAATAATCAATGGATCATGAACTGAACTCATACCATATCTACGCTACTGTAGTTTTAAGAGAACTAACACAGTTCCTCTCATAATTCAGGTAAGTTCAATACATCAAAACTTCTAGGGCCTGTTTGGCCCGCTGTATTAAATGGTATAGAATTGCATTACATGGAATTAACACCATTATTGTACAATGATTGCATGTCTGGAAATACCATGATATTTTGACCATCCAATCTCCATATTTGAGATCAGATTCCTCCTCAAGCAAAAAGACTTTTATGTGGTGGACGATGGATTTGTGATCAACGGACCAGATTCGCAACTGATGTTGGTCACTTGCACCTTTATACAACACAAATGTCAGGTGTAAAGGTGCATATGGATGGACCGCATAGATAAAAAACATGTATTAATGTGGGGCACATAGATGTAGTGGATTTCGAAATCCACTAGAAATCCTGCATGGGATTAAGTGCAATTTGTTGGAATTAATTGCTGAAAACAGTAGATTAAATCGAGAACAGAATTTAAATAATAAATTAAAGAAAATAGAACTTATGTGTTTGAGTCGAGGCGTGACTGAGTCACTCGGCTTGAAAGTACTCTCAATCCCACCTAGACCTAGACCTAGACCTAGACCCAGACCCGGACCTGAGCCCGGCACCGGCGACGGCTACGGCTCGGCTCGGCCGGCGGGCGGGCGGGCGGGTGGGCGCGTGTGTGGTCAATGGCATAGATTTGAGCTAATGGCATAGCCCCCCCATCGGACCAAATTCACATGCCCCCTGAGAAGGGTCTCAAGGGGCTCAAGCCCAATACCAAAACTCCATCTTATAATTTTAATATTTCTTTTGTTCATTTTCGACGTGGGACTAAAGAGTAGCACTAAAAAACAAAACTTTTTCAAAAATAGAAACATGGAGGGAAATCAAAATTTGAAACATTTTTATTTTAAAATTCATTTAAAATACAACACAATTCCATTCCACCTAATCCATGGAATTTGCACGGAACCAAATGCAATTCCATCCCAGTCAATCCCACCTAAGCCCATGAATTTAACCTGAGGAAAAAATAGCAGAAAGATATCCACAGCTGTAAATTGAAGATGGTTGTACATATTATTAGCAGGAAAAAACAAATCATTTCAATGACCCCTAAGATATGTCATCTGGCCAAATGACATTTAGTGTTGTCTAAAACAAAATATTACAAACTAGAAGCTCCAGCGTCCAGACAGATAAAGAAAATGGGGAAGAGGAATGAATTGAATAGATGGCTACCACGTGTTGATCGGATTGAGTTTTGGGCTAGGCTATGGCCCGTCCATAAGGTCGCCACCAAATCATTTTAAGGCATGAGCCCAATGAGGCAGATCCAATGCTCAAGTGGACAACACCAAATAGTAAGCTTGGGTTTGGTCAACCCAAATCCGTTAGTGGGGCTGTATAACTTTTGAGTTTTTGTTAATAAAGATTTTAGTTTAAAAAAAAAAAAAAAAAAAACCAACCTGTATTTGGTCAACCTAAACCCAACTCAATTCAAATTGGGATGGCATTTTCCAATTTGAAGACCTTGACTACCCAACTGGACACAACTGGAACTCATGTTGGGTCAACCAAACCCAAGCTGCAGCCCTACCCAACACATACACATAAGTCAAACACAGAAACAAAACTTTCATTTGGATGCCCAATGCAAAAAAAAAAAAAAAAAAAAAAAGAAAAAAAACTTTATAAAGATGTGTCCCTAATTACTCGTCTTAACTGCAACTGCACAGCAATACAAGGGTGTAAACTGCAATTTGAGTTGTGTATACAAGCAATCCTGATTGTTCAAGTTGCGGGCACCATTGCCGGCAGGTCATATACAAAAACGTCATAAGCAACCTAATGGTAGTGCCATCAGATGGAGTGCTAAAAAGGAAAATACTAATAGTTCAAATTCAAATTCAATGGTCAAGGTCAGGAGAACCCAAACAGTTGCAATTTTTGCGCCATCATCCATATTCAATTCACGCCTTGCGTCTGAAATAGTCCGCTAGACCCTCATTACCCAAATATAAAGGTCATCACCAATTCAATTCACGAATTTGTACTCCAATCTTGTTGCCCACGATGGTCAAGCTTTAAGACCCAATTTTTCTGTCCAAACAGACAGATTTGAGTGTTATTCATGCTGTCCAAATTGAACAGTTCTAAAGTCCAATATGCCATTCACGTTTGGACAGATTCTAAGGCCAAACATCTTCTCCACTTGGACAGATTGTACTCCAAACTTGCTGATCATAATAGATCGATTTGGACCTCATCATGTTGTCCACTTTTGGTCATTAGGGTCCCGATATATGTTGTCCACCTTGTGTTCAAATTTGGAGGCCATATACTATCCATGATTTGGACAGAGCTACCAATATATTTTCAGGACCTGATCCTTGAACACAAAACAGAGCTGCCTTATTTTCATCAAAAGTTTCATCAGAAATTCCATTTTCTGATATGAAATGTAAAATTAGAAAAATAAAACCATGCCTAAAATGCAATTTTCAAATTTATTAGTCCAGAACACAAATAATATCTTTCAAAATTAAACTAATGCATTTAATGCATGATGCTTATAATACACACTTGAAAACAATGAATGTCTGGATAAAATATTGTTCATTATATTGCATTCGCCGGATTAATCTAATTTATGATGATTTCCGTGATGTTTAGATAAAATATGTTTAAAAATATCACAATGTACCAAAGAGTGTTTAGTTCCTAAATCCTTTAACACAAAGTTTAGAGGCCAGAGAAAATAAATAAATAAAGAATCGTCCATGTACCACTGAATAAATGTTAAAATATAAGTAATTTCAACATATAGAAACTCATCATTGAATTCTGTCATGTGTATTTTATGAAAATCACGAGTTTAACCAATCAGATCCAGCTTACAATACAAGTTATATATAAAGTTCTACAACAATTAAGTTATACAAAGTACAACAACAATTGTAGATATTAGTTGCTTGCAACATTAAAAGTTGTGCTCTAGTTCCCAATGCTCAAGATCATTTTACTAGCAAAGAAAAGCAACAGAGCATGTTGGTACAGAATGAATTGAACTAATCTAATTTTGAAAAAAAAAAAAAAAAACACTAGAGCATGTGAAACCAATGGAAACTTCAAAAGACAGACTGACTATTAAAATATCTTGTTTTATCACTATAATATCAAGATATTAACTTGAGTAATAGTTAAAAAAAAACCTTAATGACTTTGTTATATAAATATATATTTAAAATTAGAATTTATTTAATAATTTATAATATTTTAAAGAAGGGTATGTGGCGAGTTGGGAAGAACATGTCGTCCTAGTCACTCCCTACTCTGGAGAGTCGCAACTCGATACAAAACCAATGGGGTTCCAAGGTGTTGTTTGGTAAATTGAAAATAAAGTTTGAAAATTAATATACGTACTGAAAACTTAAAATATTGAATTTTAGTATAGATGAGTACTGAAAAATCCGTTTGGTAATTCATCTGAAAGAAGTATTGGTATCTGAAAATGAGTCATTTTTTCATAAAAACTTGTTTGGTAAATACAAATAAAAAATGTTTGAAAATTAGCAATTTGTCATATTTGCTCCTATTCTTTCAATTCTATCTTTTGTGGAGTAGAAGCGAAAACTATACTAGCTAACACAACTTTGCCACATTGCCACACAACCATTTCAGTGTTGTATTAAATACTATGCAATTTGGATCCTCTACTGGACAACCTTTCAAGAGCGCCAATTGCCTTCAATATCCTTTCCAGGAACTTCCTGTAATGGGAAGCTAAGCAAGGCCCATCATGAAATCCACCTTGTCCGCCCATTTTGCCACATCATTTTAGGACATGGGCCCAAAAGTGAGGCATATTCAAAACTCAAGTGAGTCGCATGACAAAAAAAATGGGTAAGGAAATGCCCGCCATTGAAACCTCCTAAGGGTCCACTAGGATGCCTATATGTCAGTCATACTGTTCACAAGGTCATTCCTAACCGTATGAATTGAAAACACAAAAATATTAATGGATCCAAAACTTCACAATAGTCCCAAGAATGCTTAAACATGTATGTTCGATCATCACTTTTTCCTATCATGCGGCCTGCTTGATCTTTGAATTTGCTTCATTTTTTTGCCCATAATTTAATATGATATGAAAAAAATTGATGGACGAGGTGGATTTCTCACAAACGTCACAATAGGTCTCAGCTAATCGGCGTCCATCCAAAGTTGGGGTGGATTAGGTGTTATTGGGGCAAATATGATTGTGGGGGGGCATTGATGTTTGTGGTCCAAACGATCCATCCGTTCTTTTTTATCATTTATGATATGGTCACAAAAATGAAGAAGATCCTAATCTCAAGTGGACCACACCACAGGTATTTAATTCCCACCAATAAAAACTTTTTAAAGGCAACATAAGTTCTGAATCATGCTAATATGTCTTTTTCCTTCATCCAAGTCTATGTGACCTTATCAATAGGTTGGATGGAAAATAAACATTATGATGGTCCCTAAGAAGTTTTTAATGGTGGGCAATTAATAACCATTGTTTCCTGTGGTGTGTTCCACTTGAGATTTGAATCGGTTTTATTTTTGGGCATATACCTTGAAATAAGATAGAAAAACTGATGGAAATTAGCATGGATATATATATAAAATATATATGCATCAAGGTGGGTCCCAAGGTCACGGAAACACCCACTATCCTGTTACACGTGTAACCCCTAATCCCCTCATGTTAAAAGGGGAAGGGCAATTTGTTGCATGTAGTCCTAGATAGGGAGTTGGGTGGGGCCCACCATGATGTTTGTGAGAAATCGACCCCGTCCATATGTTTTTCTAGATCATTTTAAGATATGGGACTAAAACGAGGCTGATCAAAAGCTCAAGTGCGCTGCATGACATGAAAAAGGTGAGGATTGAACATAGGCCGCTGAAACATTTGTAGGGTCATACAAGTTTTAAATCAGGCTAATATTTTTATGTTTCCAGTTCATCCCAATAGGAACGACCTTATGAACGATATGGATGGCTTGTAAACAGTGCAGTAGACCCCAAGGAGGTTTCAATGGTAGGCATTTTGTTGCCCGTGTTTCTTGTCATGAGGCCCACTTGAGTTTTGGATATGCCTCATTTTTTATCTTATGTCTTAAAATGATCTAGCAAAATCAATAGATTGGGTGGATTTATCACAAACATTATGGTGGCCCACCTAGCTTTCCCATGTATAGGAGCTTTTCGCATAGGCTCTGGCGTGAAATCCGCATCAGATCCAGATGAGATTTGCCTAACATAAAACGGCACCTTGCGGGTACCGTGGTGATGTACGAAAGTTATATGGGCTCTACTATGATGATCCAAGCCGTTTATACAATTTTTTTAATATTACTTTAGGTCATGAGCCAAAAAATGTGGCAGACCCAAAGCTTGAGATTGAACACCGACAATTGAAAACTTCTTGTGGCCACAAAAAGTTTTCGATCACACTGATGATTGGTTTTTTCCCTTCATCTAGGTCTATCTGACCTTATGAACAGGTTGGATGGCATAAAAACATCAGAGTGGTCCCTAGGAAGGTTTTAACGGTGGGCATTGTCCCCACCACTTTTTGTGGTGTGGTCCACTTGAGCTTTGGGTCTACCTCATTTTTTGGCTCATGCCCTAAAATGATGTGGCAAAATTAATGAAAGCGCTGGATATAAAGCACATACATCATAACAGTGCTAGGAGAACTTTAATATGTTAACACATTGGCTACCCTAGAGAATGAAGACGGAAGTTGCGACAGGGCAACTTAAAGTGTTAAGTTAGAAGAGAAAAGCTTAAAAATTAGCTCTTTGTTTATGTGAAAATTTAAATTGAGCAATTAAATTTTTTGATTTACCAGACAAATGCCTATTTTAGCATTAAGCACTGAAATTAAGTTTTACCAAACATGCCCATAGTTAAAACACATGTAGAATTAGCTTTTCTACAATGGGTGCGTGTGGGACCCAGCATGCTGTGTTTATGGAATTGATCATATATATTTCACTGTCAGCATTTCCTGAACTCAAAATAGGGACCATCCCACAAACAGGTGGGCCAGACAGTTAACATGAAGATTGCATAAATGTGCTCTAGTATGACACATGTGTAATGCTTCGTTTTTGAGCGCCAGCAAAGAAATTTGCTAGAAAGAAGAGACTCCATTTTTACGAAGAGATAAACATAGTAGAAAGAACGAACTCTGTTTGCATGGAGAGAGCATGTTTCTTTTACTGCTCTCTTAACAATCATTTAGCTCGAGTTGGAAATGGTCCCCATGGATTTTGGCCCCACTCATTGGGATCCGCTGCAAAGGAGGTTAAGCTCAATCTACAATGCAATCCGTGGGGCCCACTGTAACGTGTACACGACATCCAATACGTCCATCATATGGTCCATTCTCCCTAGTGCCCAAAAAAGGACAACCAAAACAGGGTGGACCAAACGACGGCAAAAACTTGGGGATGGGGTCCCACCATCTGATATATGAAGCTGGGCCGTATTTATAAGGTCCTTGGTGACCTCCTCGCCTAAAATTAGGTCTATATGTTTATACGATTCAGGTGGTGCATAAGGTAGGCCCCACAAATGGGCGATCGATGGATTGAAGTTTAAAATGCATGTGTGGCCAAATAGTGATAGGGCTTGGATTTGATCTTCTGGCGGATGAACATCTGTGGTGGCACCCAGCAGACAACCGGCTGGATCTTGACTACATCCACGCGTCTGGCCCCCAATGTTCCACTTTCAATAGCATCGTATCATACGAAGGGGCGCGAGTTAGGTGTTACCCAGGGAACAGCTTAATGGGTGTTACCCCGACCGTATGGCCCACATGGATGATATTTTGTATATCCATTCCGTCCATCTGTTTCTAAAGTCCATTTTAGTATGAGATTCTAAAAATTATGCAGATCAAAATCTCAAGTGGACCATACCATTAGAAATAGTGTGCTTGACTACCCCACCATTAAAAATTCTAAAGATCCCATCGTAAGGTTTTAGTAATTTTTATTTGCAATCCATCCTCTTTATAATGTCAATAATTTCTTTATGAAGGGAAAATATAAATCTCAGATTGATCCAAAACTTTTGTGGCCCACAAAATGTTTTTAATGGTTAGTGATCACTATTTCTTGTAGTGTGGTCCACCGGAGATTTGAATCTTCTTCAAGTTTTGGATCACATCTAAAATGATATGAATAAACAGATAGACGGCATAGATATATAAAAAATACATCCCCCACATGGTTAGGGTAACACCCACTAAGCTGTTCCCAAAGGATAACACCTAATTCGCACCCCATACGAAGAAATAATTTACATTGGCTAGGAAAGTACCATCGTCCGACTCAAATGGACCCACGATGTGATTACTTTAATTGGTGCTTGCCACGTATTGAGTGGAGATGGGGGAGTGGATTAGGTGAGACCTCAGAACCACCGAGGTAGGTGGGACCCCTGACTGTGGGACCCACAGTGATGTATGTGCCTTACATCCACACCGTCTAACCATTATGGAAGCTTATTTTAGGGCATGATTCAGAAAAAGAAGCTGACTCAAATTTTAGGTCGACCACACCACAGGAAAAGTCTTGATTGAATCCCCACCATCTATCAGGTGAGCCTGGTCCATCCATGAGATTGGCGACCTGAGTACAAGGTAATGGATGGTTGAGAAAAATAACGGATGGCTCAGATTCAACATAACATTTCTTGTCGAGCTAATGAGTGGACCAGGTCCACTAATGACGTCGGCATCATTTGCTTGACTAAATTGATGGTTGAGATAAAGAGCCACAGTTCTTGTTCAACATAACTTTTGTGGTCCAACTGATTGGACACGTGGCAGAATTGAAGCTCATGGAATCCTTCCTTGGGCGGTGATCCGGGCAGCTGAATGACTCAAATTAGACTGTCCAAAATCTGTGCCTTGCTATAGATGCATCAAAAATTAAAAGTTCACATTATTTAGCCAATTAAATATATTCAGGGATGGACATTTATTAGACGGTTGATGTGCAAAAAAAAAAAAAAAAAAACCCCAATTGGCTGAAATTGGCCAAACCCAAGTTATTGTGCATATTTTTATTTTTATTTTATTTTTAATCTCGGGTCTTTTAAATCACGAAATTATCTTTTTTTTTTTTTTTCTTTTGTTTTTTTAAACATAAAGGCCATTTAGAAGTTAAAAATAATTCATTCTGAAACTATATATTTATATTCTTAAACTTATTTATTTATTTTTATTATGCAGCTTTTAGTATTTTATTTCCGATGAGGTATTCCCTGTATTACTGTGAGAAAAAAGTCCAAAATCTAAATTTCTTAAAAAATCCAAGCAATTAAAATCGAACTTTTAGTTTTTTCTCAAGATATTAGTGAAAAATATCTTCCCAAAGGGATGATTGAGCCCAGTAGCTTAGTTATCTTGACCATTGATTTGATGGGCCCCAACGTAGGTTGATCATGCCTCCAAAATGATGCAGATAGAGATCTCATATTCCATCCGCTCATCGTTTTTATTCTATCGAATTGTGATCCATTGATTATCAGTTGGACGGTCGCGATTATTTGGTCAGGGGATCGATTTCTAGGATCTCCCATGGACTCATCAAATCAAGAGTTTGGATCACCAAGCAGTGGGCCCCACTTCTCCAAAGGCTTGAAACTTGCTTGCTAACCACGCACCTAGCACCGATTCATGCACACGTGTGCAATAGCTGAGCCATAGATCATGCGGGCCCCACCATGAGCATGCATTTGTCCAGAATAATCTCGTCCACTGGAGGGCCGCAGTGTATGAAACAAATGAGCGTCCTGCATTTAAGGCAAGGGCCCATCTGATTGATGGCTTGAATGTACCACACATGAGCAACTTGCAGGCGTGTATGGACGGTCTGGATTGTCATACAACTGCCACTGCCCCCACATAGGTAGTGGTGGTGCCCAGCGGATCAACGTTCCGGATCTTGAATACATCCACACGTGGCCCAAAATGTTCCACGTATTATACGAAGAACTAGCTTACAGACGTACCAACTGAAATAAGGGAGCACCTTGTGGGTGTAACCTCGGGACAGCTGGGCTCCGAGGGCACGCCGTTATCTATGGATTTCATCCACACCGTCCATACATTTTTCCAAATAATTTTAGATTATATGCCCAAAAATGATTTTAGATTACTAATCAGAACATAATATTAGCTATCAAGAAGAGGGATTGAGAGGGAAGTAATTGTATTTTCATTCTAAGCTGGTCTGTACATCAACATAATCCAACACACCAACATCATGTATACATGAAATCAACTCCATTCACCTCGTCAGACACATCATACTCGTCGTAGGTTGCAACATGCAGCTATATTCCAAAATCTGGTAGGCCCCACATATATAAAACCATGAAAAACTAGATGGATGGTGCTGATTAACCAAAGGACGAAGAGACACCAAACAATAAAAACTCAAAGAAAAAAAAAAGGATTCAAGCACCATGATTGGAAGAGGCAACAGTCCCACCCAGTCAGTCATGGTGAAGTTGAAATTCCGCAGAGTCTACTAACGAGAACCCAGTCCTTTGGTGGCTTTGCATCCCGTGCAGCTGTTGGAGGAACGTTGAGCATGAACACGAATTTCTGGAGAAGGGGAGGGAGATGCAGAGAGGTTTTAACGGAAGGGAGAGAGATGCAGAGAGGTTTTAACGGTAGGTATTTGGCTACCAACATTTTCCTGTCGTGCGGCCCACTTGGGTTTTGGATCTGCCTCATTTTTGGGGCCATGACCTAATCTGATCTGTTAACGCGGATGGATGGGTTGGATTTCTCACTAACATCACAGTGAGACCCACCTAGCTTCCGGTTGCTGCAAGGAGTCCTACAGGGAGAGGGAGAGGGAGAGGGGGAGCGTTTGAAGTGCACCGTGTAAGTGGTGGTCAGCTTTTATAGAAGGAAAATTTTCAGTAGTCCAGCAGAGTAGGATCAGCCGCACGCTGGTAGAGTATGAGGACCGCACGCATGCACAAATATACAGTGCACACGCTATATGCATGTAGCGAAATCATAACCATACAACATGTTGTGGATGAAAATGACCTAAAAGTTTATCAGAACAGGTGGTTTCACTTATTTAATAATGCACGGTCAGGATGAGAGTTTTCCAGCAGCTCAATCAAAGGAGTTAGGACTGTCGAATCGATCTAGTTTTGGGCATCTCCCCATTTTGTTGTGGGGTCCATCTGGTGGACAATTACTTTGAAGTACATATATTCCACCTGCAAAGGGGCCGTTTGCATGCGGATGATTAGTCATGTTCTGCCTTTAAAAGGACGGATATTTGGAACGGGGATTGCATACTCACTTACTCAGTGTACCAAGTAAACACTGTGGGCCCATGGTGATATATGTATTTTATCCACGCCTTCCATCTGATTTACCAGCTCATTTCTGGGCATAGACCGAAATCTAACCGTAACCAAATCTCAAGTGGGCCACACTGCAGTAAACAATAGGGATCATGACTGTCACTGTTGAAACCTTTCCAGGACCCACGGTGATGTTTACTCGCCTTCCAACCTGTTCTTAAGGTCACACAGACATTGATGAAGGAAAAAACACAAATATCGGTTTGATCCAAAACTTCAGTGGCCCCTAAGAATTTCTAACCATAAGCGCAATTCTATTGTTTCCTATGTCGTGGTGCATTTGGGCTTTTGATATGATTATATTTTTGGGTGTTGCTATAAAATGTGCTGTTAAAACAGATGTACGGCTTGGATAAGTCATATATATCACAGTGGACCCCCAAAAAGTTTACCAAGCGTGCTAAGTACTCATTTACCCATGCTGTGGGAAGTGTTTACCTGTGCTCCGGACACAGGAATATCTCTATGGCCCCTGTCGTTGGAAGCTCTGTGGGGCTCACAGAGATGCCCGTGCCAAATCCACTTCGTCCATCAATTTTGCAAGATCATCATAGGACCACACCAAGCTAGACAGTCGGAACCAAATGGTCCACTGTTGAAATGTTCCTGGATCTGACCATGATGTTTATATGACATCCAAACCTTTCATATATAGGGTTATTACCAGTCAGATAAACTGTATCAACAAATATCATCTTGATAAAAAGCTTCCATGGCCCCCACATAGCTTCGAACGGTAGGCCTTCAATCCCCTACTGTTTCGTGTGGTAGGACCAAATGAGTTTTGGATATGCCCGAATTTTAGATTCCTGTCCTATCTGGGCTTTCTAAACTGATGGACGGAGTGGATTTGTCAAGGGAATCTCTGTGGGCCCCACACTGCTTCCGTCGACAGGGAGCACAAATATTCCTGTGTCCAGGGCCACAGGTAATCCGCTTCCCCTTGCATGAAGCGAACGCCTTGTGATCGGAACGTCCATAATCCAAACGAACGGTTAAAACCCTAAGTCCATCGTTCATATGCATTGTCCTTTTATAGGGAAGGACAAGCAGGAGCTTCCAATTGATGAAACCTTTCCATATTGGCCGTCCATTGCGGGACTCATATATGGTCTTCAGGAGTTGGCCAATGTGCTTTAAGATGGTCAGACAGTCTACAATTTCAGTGCTCCGTGGACCATCAAAACTGTTCTGTGACCAAATTACTCAAGGGCCCATCAAACGTATAAATAATACGTGTTCAAGATCCAGGATTACAAACGAACGGATTGGTGTCATGGATCATATTCTGAGGTCATCCATACCAAGAAAATGGTAGGCCCCCAGTACCATCACTAGTATTGAAAATAAAACTGATCTATTGATTAGATGGACCACGCTTGTATGTTGACTCGACTGGGTCTTACTGTTTGCATGTCCTGAATAAATGATATCTATGCCTGAAATATAAACTTTCATGACAAGTTAAAGCGTCCACTTCTCCTTTTTCCCTAAATGTGTTAAAATATATAAATAAATGAAAGGCCATTTTCTGATTAAAGATGAATTGCAGACTTTTGTCTTTTTGCATGGATTAGCATACTGCCAACTCACGGGCCAAGGGTCCGACCATTTACAGTTGCTGAGTCAACAGTTCCATTCTTCTCCATGTGCGCCCCATGTGATGAGATTACACGTGGCACTGTATCGTGCACACCATGAACATCCTTGGTGGTCAAGATCTGTGGAGCGCCCACCTTGAAGAAAATATTTTATCTGGTCCATCCATCTATTTTTTCATCTCATTTTAGAGCATGATTCCAAAAATGAATCAGATCAAAAGCTCAAGTTTACCACACCACAGGAAACAGCGGTGATTGAACTCCCACCATTAAAAATTTCTCGAGGGCCACAAAACTTTTGGATCAAGTGGGTATTTGTGTTTTCCCTTCGTCCAGGCCTGCGTGATCTTACCAACAGGTTGGATGGAAAATGAACATTATGGTGGACTAGGAAGATTTTAACGGCGGGTGTTGTTATCCCACTGTTAACCGTAGTGTGATCTACTTGAGTTTTGGATCTACTTCATGTTTGGGCTCATTCCCTAAAATAAGTTGTTAAAACGGATGGACGGCATGGATATAAAACACATACATAACAGCGTGCCCCACAGCGGGTCACCACCTAATCCGCTTCCAACAACTGATCACCTACAAGCAACTGTACCACACCTTGTGAAAATGTAATATCATTCCCCCTACCTAGCTCTTGTTCAGGAAATCAGTACCGTGAAGGTGATATGCCCCACCATGAAGATCACCCTTCTTGAAAATCAGGCGGTTCAATTTCATTAGGTGGGCCATACCCACACCAGTATGATCAGTCAAACCGTCCGAACGGACTGTACACTTTTGTTTGTTCGATCTATATATGTTCATAAACTGACTGTTTTGGTACATCCAAAGGAAAGCAACTTATTTCAAAGTTTGCTTTAATGGGAAACCTACCCTCTATTAGTCGATGAGCTGTCGATTTCATTTTGTCTAGTTAATGCTCTGCACATGTACTTAAAACTCTGTCATCTGTGGGGCTCACCCTGATGAAATTAACTCATCTCGTGATCCCACGATGGATGGATTTAATGTGAAAGGGTTATTTTTTTAAGCTGGCCCACTTTCACCTATATTATATGTGTGGCCCACCCATCTAACAGGGACCCACACACTACAAGTGTACCAAATGATCCCACATGAGTGGTTACCATCGGAGAATTTTCCTATAAGAGTTCTTTTTCGGTGTTGGCCCACTTGCAGCAATAGTTGAGAGGACCGGAACCATCCTGCTGCTAGGCATTATTATCAAGACCATCCTTTTTCTTGATGCAAGTGGATCATTGGCTACTGTTGATTTTAGTCATCCATCTGATGTTGGAGATTGATGGTTAGGATCATTAGCTTAGTGTGACTTTTGATGGCCTTCACATAAAAATTCAAGATGAAGCATAGGATCTTCCATAAGTTTTTCAAACAAGGAAGAACCATCGTAGGATTATGGTATATTATGGGCCGAGCGCAGCACTATTCTCCATGCTTGAGTACACATGCCATATTATACCACAATCCACACTATCAGGACCACATGCGCGGCTGTCAATGGATAAGTTACTGCCATTCCAAAGGTGGTGAGGAACTATCACATGGTCTAGCTAGCCCACATAAAATGGGTGGATGAGATCTTGTCTATCAGGTGAGGCCCACCATGGAGGTTACTCAATTAATTTCTCTATAGTTCATTAGTGTCATTTTTTTTCGTCCCTGTATGGATCCTGTGGGTTATAATACCCACTGTATTCCTTTAAAGGGGCGTGCCCTAGTGGTATTGGTGCCCTAGTGGTATTGGTGCCTTATAGTGATATGGGGCAGATGTGGGATCCATGTAATGTATGTAGCACAACCAATCTAGCCATGTATATATAATGTTTATGACAGGCTTTGATTTAGGTAGACAGACTTGCCCTAGCTAATCCCTCTAGTTGCCAAAACGTCAACCATTAATCAACAAGGTTTTTGATGGGAAGGATCCAATTATATCGGTAAGCCACAAAGCATATGTTCAAATTAGTTAGGTGCGAGATGCAAGGTAATATAGAATGAATGATCTTGATGAGCAGAGGGGTTGAGAAGGGAGTAAATGTTACACAATATGCTAATACTAAGTTAGATGAAGCTGATTTAAAGTTGAATTGTTAAGTGGACGGTAGTATCGCAAGGGCTAAATAGAGCGTCTTGGATTAAGGCTTAAGCGGCTCAGGAGGCTTGAGCTATGACCAAGTTAGGCCAGACCAGGGATAGACTCTCTCTTTCACTCTGACTCTCCTTGGTGGATGGATGACTGGGATGGCTTAAGGAACTTAAGGAGAGATTTTTGAATAGGTGAGGATGATCTAAATGTGAATGGAAGGGGCTATTTATAGCATTCCAATCTAGTTTTCTTGTAATTCTTGCAAAGTTCAGGGTGAAAGGGGCTTGAAAGGTCTGGATTTGAAATGGCCACATGACAACATCTTAACTGCTGGATTGAACAATATAGAAGTGTAAATATGGGTTAAGGAGAAGGGTACTGGAGTCAATGCACTTTTTTGTAGATTTAAGAGTTGCAAAAGTGGAAACCACATGTGTGGAGGATGCCTGCCAAGAGGGGAGGAGTGCCTTGTGGCTAGCGGCTAGGGGTGTCAATGGGCTGGGCTCAGGCCTGAAAAATAAAAAATTTACATATGGCTAGCCCGACGGCTCGGCCCGATACAATTCAAAATTCGGGCCAAGACCTAACCCAGGGCCGACCCAATGACAACCCTATTGGTGGCTCCCTGGGGGAGCCGCCAATGCCACATTGGACCTCCTGTTTAAGTAAGTAGCCTCCCTTATTCTTGTGGGGTTTTGTTGTGAAAAGTGTTACATTGCTGCTTCATATTGGACTTTGGTTGGGCTTTGGGTTTGGGCTTAAATTGAGCTTGCTTTAGGGTTCTTCTTGACTAGTGAGTTGATTAGTTTGTTGGATTAGGTAGGTTGATCGAGTGAGTTGACTCACCAAGTTGACTGAAGGCTCTAGGGTTTATAGTTTCAGAGTTTTAGAATTGGATTGACTAGGTTAACTGGGTTGAGTTGGGTCCAGTTTCAAGGTTTAGATTGGGGTTCCTAGGGTTTAGGCTTATAGAGTTAATAGTTTAGGATTAAGGTTTGAAACGTGGTTTAGGTTAAGGGTTTGGATTATGGTTTGGGTTAGTCATCGAGTCAAGTGGGGTTGGTCTAATCCTAATCAGCTTGTTAGCCCGGGGTGGGGTGTCTACATACAGATGCTCTTTTTTGGCAGAGGTTGTACCCAACCGAATGCCAAAGAGAGTTGACACGCCACCCTTACTAGTCAATTGTAGATTATGGTTTGGATTCATTGCTTGCCTTTGTATCAGTGTCAGCTTGAAAATATATAACTCACAAATATCACAAGGGTTTGGAGAATACGTTGTGATTGTCCTTGTACTTTCTGGCGCATTACGGGTAACCAATTGCAACCCATGGAGTATCATTCAATGTGAATTTTTATTGCAAGATGAGTTAGAAATAAGCCTAGCTTAGTCGCTTATCTCCAATGGGGATGCCTATGCGATTTCCAGTGTAATCAAACTCACTAGGGATGATTGGGCCTTTTGATTGCCAATTCTCCATTGGGGATTGTTTTTGGGATGATCCAGACTGTTAGTTGTGGACTAGTTCGGCGTTTATTTGGGACAATGAAGATCTGACCATTGATCTTAGTTAGGATTCTAATTTATAATTGATCAGATCCATCGTTTCAAAGATTAATCAGACTCCTTGGGGCTACTGACTCCTCTCAGAATATTTGGAATTTTCAAAAGATGATCTGGTACATTGGATTGTGAATCGACGGTCGCGACTGATGTCAAATTTTATTGAAATAATTTTTTTTTGGAATTTTTGCAAGATAATCTGGTCCATCAAATTACAAATAGACGGTCGCGATCGATGCCCATTTTTATTGAAATGTTTTTTAAAAGTGATTTCAAGATGAATTGGTCCATTGGCTTATGAATCGACGATCGCAATTGATGTCAATTTTTTATTAAAATATTTTTTGGAATTTTTGCAAGATGATTTGGGCCATCAAATTGCAAATCAGCAGTCGTGATTGATGCCAGTTTTTATTGAATTTTTTATTAATTTTTTTGCAAGATGATTTGGTCCATTGGATCTCGAATTGATGGTCGCGATTGATACTGATTTTTATTGATTTATTTTTTAATTTTCCACTGGATGATCTGGTTTATTGGATCACAAGTCGACGGTTGCGATCGATGTCAGTTTCTATTGAAATATTTTTTTTTTGAAATTTTTACAAGATGATCCAGTCCATTGAATTGCGAATCAATGGTTGCGATCAATGCCCTTTTTTTTTTACTGAAATATTGTTTTTAAAATGTTTGCAAGATGATATGGTCCATCGAATTGTGAGTTGATGGTCATGATTGATGTCGGTTATTATCGAAATATTTTTTTTGAAATTTTTGCAAGATGATCCGGCCCATCGGATTGCGAATTGAAGTTCGCGGTTGATGCCAGTTTTTATTAAGACAGTCTGGGAATTTTTTAACCTTCCCTCTTCTTCATGTACCACGTGTTCGATCAATGGTTGGATCCTTTTAATGCTTGATATGCTTGCTTTGAGCCTCGTCCACCATGATCTGATGCCTTGAAATGATTTTGAATTTTTGTACCTTCTCTCTCCTCCATCATTCTCTTTTCCCAGGTGGATCAGATCGAACAGGAGCAGCTAAAGAAGCGCAGTGATGATGATTATGTAGGTGATCTTTGATGCTCCCGTCTCTTTACTCTACTTAAGCTTTGTATTTCTCTTTTCGTGTGCATGGATGTTTGCTTGCACGACCTATATTGGTCTGTAAGGGTTGGATGCACTTGTACCCTTTTCTAAATAGCTGGGATGATCCTGATTGATGGACACGTGCCTTCAACCCTTGTATAGGCTCTTTTGTTACTTGGTTTTGACGAGTCGATGCTCCAGGATGATTGTGTATGGTGTGGATCATGCTTTCTTGGCATTTAACGGCTTAAATCGCTGATCGCCCACTCTTGATCAATGATTGCTCTTTTTAGGCTAGACAACCCCATTTCTAGCCATGTTCTTCATCATTTGACACGTAGGAAATGTTTTAAACGGTCTTCTCCATCATTCCTACGGCCAAATCTTCGATTTCTTCATGGGTTTGACTCTTGTCCTCTTCTCCTTTCTTGTCTTATCTTCATCTTGGCCCTTCCTTTCTGGGACCACTCAAGATGGTTCTTAGGTGGAATATGTGGGCCCTCTTCATCAGAATCTTCCCTTGCTTTGGATGGAGGTGATTCTTCCTTTGTTGATGGTTTGGATAGGACATCAGTTGGGGCTGTGAATGGTGGTCTCAATGAAGGTCTAGAGGAAGTAGTTAAGGCTGCCATGAATGTTCCCACTGATGGTGATGTTGCTAGAAATTTTGATCTCCCTAATGGCTCCCTTGTTGAAGGGTTGGATAGGCATGATGGGTTAAGGGGCGTTGAAAGAGCCATAGGTTTATTGGATGTGGGCCATGTGGGCGATGCGGATGGGGCTAATGAAGCTATGATTGATGTGGAGGAGCTGATCTCTTTCTTGGACGGCTTGGACGGCTTGGATGACTTGGATGTCCCTTTGGATGGGCCGGATCGACCCGTTGATGGATGTGATGAGAGAGACCTACACATCTAGGTGGTCTGGATGTGATCTTGGGTGGCATGGATGGTGAGGACCATGTCCTGACGATGTTTGACGGTGTAGATGGCTTGACGACTCTGTGACGGCCGAGATGATGACTGGGCGCCATCTTTTTCCGTGGAGCGGAGGTGATATCGGCTCTGGTTCTTTTGTCGGTCTCTTCAAGATGTAGACTGCTGGTGTGGATGGTGCTTTAGACGGTTAGGATTGGCTTTATCGACTTTGCACCACCAAAAAACACAGCAAGGGTAGAAACTTTCAGCGTTAATCCTTCTCCGACGGCTTTTAGCCGTCGGGAGGGCCGTCGAGAATGTAGGCTGCAGCAAAATGAAAGCGGTTTCCTTATTTGCCGACGGCCCGTTTGACCAATGCTGACGGTTAAAATCCGTATGCATTTCTCATTAAAAAACAACAAATTTTCAGAAATTATTGGAAGCAGATTGCCTCCCCCACCCCCTCATCCCACTCCCTGAGAGTTACTCCGCAGATCATCCACAAAACTTTCTTGACAACACCTAGCTCATGATCATAAATAGGATACTTTTTTAGAGAGTCGCCTAAAGCACATTTTCCTAAATAATTCCATTCCTCTTTCCACACCCCCATAATGTTGAGTGTGGAGACAACCACACCAGACAATGATCGGGCGCCCGGACGGTCTGTGGATCGGGCGCCCGAAATTCAGGCCATTTGCTGTTCAATCCACTGGACTGTTTTGTGAGCAGCCGGGCGCCCGACGGTCAAAGTGACCGGGCACCCTAAATTCATCTGTTTCTTGTTTATTCATGCTGGACGTGTTTTGTATTGGCCGGGCGCCCGACGGTCAAAGTAACCGGGCGCCCGACCGACCGCGGACTTAATGTGCGGGTTTCCTATTTTTTGTTCTAATTGCGGGGTTTACTATATAAAGGGGTGTAAACCGGGATTAGACATGGGGATCAGGGCTTCTATACGTCCAAGGTGAGAAAAAGGCGAGAGGATTAGCAAAATGGCAATCTCTGTGCATGGGAGCATAGGAGAAGGTAAGTGTATTGCTTGTAACTTCGTTTTTCTTCATAGTGAAGTTTGCACCCGTGGTTTTTTACTCTTGTTGGGGTTTTTCCACGTAAATCTCTATCTTGTGGATTGTTGGTTTGTGTGATTCTTTTCTAGCTATTATTTTCTTTCTGTTTATCGTTTGTGGGTGAGATCGGAGATTGGATCTCGGTCCACCGGCGTTGTTGGTGTGTTGCGCAACAACTGGTGTCAGAGATATTGGTTTAGTTCAACTGGGAACGATGGCAGAAGATGAAAAAACTAGAATTGAGAAGTTTGATGGTTCAAACTTTGCCTTCTAGAAGATGCAGATGGAGGATTATCTGTATCAGAAGGACCTCTACATTCCTCAAGAAGGAAAATAGAAGAAATCAGAGAAGATGACAAATGATGAATGGGCTTTAATGGATCGGAAGGCTTTAGGAACGATCCGACTCTCTTTGTCTAAGAGCGTCGCCTTCAACATATCCAAAGTAAAGACCACAAAAGAATTAATGCAGGCTTTGGCTACGATGTATGAGAAACCCTCGGCGTCCAACAAGGTTCATCTCATGAAACGGCTTTTCAACATGAAGATGCCAGATGGTGGGGGCGTGGCTGAACATCTAAACGAGTTCAATACAGTCACGAACCAATTGGAATCCGTTGGCATCACTTTTAATGACGAGGTCAGGGCACTATTGATCTTGTCCAGTTTGCCAGACAGTTGGGATGGTTTGGTGATTCCCGTGAGCAATTCTTCAGGATCTACGAAGTTGAAATTCGATGATATGGCCGGTCTAATTCTAAGCGAAGAATCTAGAAGGAAGGCATTAGGAACTTCGGGGGATTCAGGAAATGCTCTAAACGTTGAAGGAAGAGGAAGATCTTCAAACAAAGGAGGCAATAAACACGGGCGTTCTAAGTCTATGAATAAGTCCAAGGGACCGAAAGACAAGGACGAGTGTTGGCATTGCGGGAAGAAGGGGCACATGAAGCGTGATTGTAGGGCGCTTAAGAAACAAGAAGGAAGCTCTCAAGGTGGGAAGGATTCAGTGAATCTATCTGAGGAGAGTGACACAGAGGCGTTGATCTTATCTCTTGATGCACGTAATGAGTCTTGGGTTATAGATTCGGGTGCTTCGTTTCATGCCACTTCATCAAAAGAAGTTCTTCGTGATTATGTCTCAGGTAACTTTGGAAGAGTCTACATGGGTGATGATGAGCCATGCAGTATTGTTGGCAAAGGAGACGTTCATTTAAGTCAGAAAGACGGAACGGTCTTGAAGCTGAAGGATGTCAGACATGTACCGAGTTTGAGACGGAATCTGATCTCAGTGGGGCAATTGGCCGATACCGGATATGTGACGACATTCACGAGCGATGCATGGAAGGTCACAAAAGGTGCCTTGGTTATACCTCGAGGCAAGAAGGAAGGTACTTTGTATGTGACTTCCGGATCATATAGTTCACTTGCAGTTGCATCAACTGGAATGAACGGGCAGTTATGGCATCAGAGGTTGGGACATGTGAGTGAGAAGGGGATGAAAGTGCTATTGTCAAAGGGGAAGCTACTAGGGTTGAAGGCAATCAATCTGGAATTCTGCGAGGACTGCGTGTATGGCAAGCAGAAGAAAGTTAGCTTCAAGAAGACAGGACGCGCTCCAAAGACGCATCTATTGGAGCTTGTACACACTGATGTGTGGGGACCGGCACATGTATCATCTCTTGGTGGCTCACGTTACTTTGTTTCTTTTATTGATGACACTACAAGAAAACGGTGTTTTACCGACGAAAGTATTACCGACGAAATTATTTTTGTCGGTAAAAAGCCATTTCCCCGACGAAATAAAGTAATCGTCGGTAAAATACATTCCAGTACACACTTTTACCGACGAAATCATGATTTCGTCGGTAAAAAGTTTATTACCGACGAAACTACCCGTCGCTAAAAAATAATTTGGCTTTTACCGACGAATATTTTCGTCGGTAAAAGTCTTTTTTGGCGACGATTATTGTCTGTCGGTAATAATGTGTGGTATCTGCGTAAGTTAAGGAAGAGGACTTTTACCGACGAAAGTTTTCGTCGGCAAAAGTCATTTTTCCCGACGATTATTGCCTGTCGGTAATAATATTTGATTCCCGCCCAAGTGAAAAAGAGGACTTTTACTGACGAAAAATGTTGCTTTTACGACGAAAATTTTCGTCGGTAAAAGTCTTTTATTTCACTTACCCGATCGGCCTCCCTCATTTCTCTCCATCTCTCTCACTCTCGCTCTGTTCTCTCTCCTCTCTCTCTCTCTCTCTCGCGCGCTCGCTGCCGGTCCACCTATCTCTGCTCTCCCTCATCTCCGACCGCCGGCCGTCAACGTCACCGGCGGCCCACCGCCTCAACCGACCACCCCCCCCCCAGCCGACCAGTGTCACCGGTCGCCACTCGCCTCCACCGACCTCCGTACGCCGCCGCCTCCTCCAGTAACCCTCTCCCCCTTTCTTCTTGCTCCATTTCCCCTCTCTCCCTCTCTCCTCGTTGTTGATTGTGGGGCCCACTCCCAAAATCCAATGCATGTGGGTCCCACCATCGCTGTCCAATGCATGTTGGTGGGTCCCACCGTCGCTTTCTATCGTCCATTGCATGTGGGTCCCACCGTCGCTTTCCATAGTCCATTGCATGTGGGGTCCACCTTAGCTGTCTACAATTTGGTGGGGCCCACTGATTTATTAAATCCCTAATTAGGGATTTCGAAATTAAAATCCCCTAATTAGGGATTTCAATATTAAAATCCCTAATTAGGGATTTAAAAATTTAAATCCAAAATTTTGTTTTACAAATTAAAAAAAAATGAAATACGTAATTGTGGGGCCCACCGTTGCTGTTCATTGGCTGTGGGGCCCATGTCGCTGTCCACTGGCTGTGGGGCCCACGGTCGCTGTCCACTGGCCGTGGGGCCCACCGTCGCTGTCCACTGCCTGTGGGGCCCACGTCGCTGTCCACTGGCTGTGGGGCCCCCGAAGATGGGAACCGCTGGTGCCCAAAAATGAAGCATATCAAAATCTAAAGTGGACCACAGCACAAGTGTGAACTGAATGTCTATCATTGAAAAATTCTTAGAGGACATAGAAGTTTTGGATTAAGCTGATATTTGTGTTTTCCCTTCATCCATATCCATGTGATCTTATGAACAGGTTGGATGACAAATAATGATCACTGTAGGTCCTGGGAATGGTGGAAATCATTATTCCCACGGTTTCCCATGGCATGGTCCACTTGAGATTTGGATATGCTTAAATTTTGGGCTCAACCATTAAAATGAGCTGAAAAAACATAAGGACGGAATAGATAAATCACATACATTCTAGGTGGGCCCAACTGAATTTACTCTACATGATAAGAGCGTGCAGAGTTACTCTGCACGCAATCCGATTCCCATGGTGGGCCCCATACATACTTATTTGTTGAGAAAGTAGCAGTCATTAGGTATTTGATTAGACTTGATTCATGGTGTTGATGATTCTGTCATTTTATGTGCTTGTGTATCTGGAATTGATGGAGCAAACCCGGGATGTGCGTCGGAGCTACCCGTGGTTGATTTATGTGGATGTATGTTGTGGATGTATTTGGCTTATTATTAATAGTTATTTTTTGTCCACAAATGGTAGTATAATAGAATCAGTTAGCCCATTTGGAGATTTCTATATTGCCGAGCATAGATAAAGTGTGTTTTGGAGATATAGAAATCTGCCAAATTGTCCTGTTGGACAGTCCAAGGTTGGATAGATTGGAATGTTATCGTTGTTTGTCATTTACATGCTCTGTCATTAGTTTCGTGCGGTAACTCTCCTATTCTCTCTGGATATGTTTCTTATGTTTAATTCCATTGTTAATTTAATCCACACAATGTGTGGATAGTTGACGTGGAAATTAAATGTAAGATAAATATATCTGGAGAGATAGGGGGAGATGCTGTCGAAATTTAGGCTTGGGCATTTAAATGGAAATAATGATAGCATTTCAATCTATCCATCCTTGGATGGGCGACTGATTTTATTATATTATCATTTAGTGAAAAATTAGATGACGAACATGATACTTGTGATTAAGAGTAGTTGATTGATGTTGATGTTGAGCGGGGGTCCCTGGAAGGTGGGAACCGCGGTTTAGACCATGATGATGAAGCTGTCCTGTTCCTACGGACAGTAATATGGGTGGCCTGGCCATTTGGACAGGCCCGTGTTTATGTATTAGCTCGAAATTGATGGAGCAGACCCGGATGTGCGTCGGGGCTATCCGATTGTTGAGCGGGGGTCCCTGGAAGGTGGGAACCGCGGTTTAGACCATGATGATGAAGCTGTCCATTTCCTATGGACAGCAATATGGGTGGCCTGGCCATTTGGACAGGCCCGTGTTTATGTATTAGCTCGAAATTAATGGAGCAAACCCGGATGTGCGTCGGAGCTATCCGGGTGTTGAGCGGGGGTCCCTGGAAAGTGGGAACCGCTGTTATGACCATGATGATGAAGCTGTCCATTTCCTATGGACATCAATATGGGTGGCCTGGCCATTTGGACAGGCCCGTGTTTATGTATTAGCTCGAAATTAATGGAGCAGACCCGGATGTGCGTCGGAGCTATCCGGGTGTTGAGCGGGGGTCCCTGGAAGGTGGGAACCGCTGTTATGACCATGATGATGAAGCTGTCCATTTCCTATGGATAGTAATATGGGTGGCCTGGCCATTTGGATAGGCCCGTGTTTATGTATTATCTCGAAATTAATGGAGCAGACCCGGATGTGCGTCGGAGCTATCCGGGTGTTGAGCGGGGGTCCTTGGAAGGTGGGAACCGCTGTTATGACCATGATGATGAAGCTGTCCATTTCCTATGGACAGCAATATGGGTGGCCTGGCCATTTGGACATGCCCGTGTTTATGTATTAACTCGAAATTAATGGAGCAGACCCGGATGTGCGTCGGAGCTATCCGGTTGTTGAGCGGGGGTCCCTGGAAGGTGGGAACCGCTGTTATGACCATGATGAAGCTGTCCATTTCCTATGGACATCAATATGGGTGGCCTGGCCATTTGGACAGGCCCACTTTGTGTGGAGCAGACTCGGATGTGCGTCGGAGCTATCCTTTAGTTGCTTGAGTCTCCAAGACCTACACCCTAAACCCGAAACCATAAACCTAAAACTAAAACCTACAAGCTATGGCTAAACCGAAACCTAAACTCAATTCATCTAACTCTAAACCTAGACCCTATAAGCTACGAAAATGCGACCCTAAACCCGATCCCGAACCCACAAATCCAAACCTATGCCCTAAACCTAATCTCATGTCACCTAACCTAAACCTACACCTATTCCTAAATCCATTCACCTAACCTAAACCTAGACCCAAACACGAGAACCAAACCCGAAACCCGATCCCGAACCCGCAAATCCAAACCTATGCCCTAAACCTAATCCTAGACTCATGTCACCTAAACTAAACCTACACCTATTCCTAAATCCATTCACCTAACCTAAACTTTAACCCAAACAAGAAAACCTAACCCGAAACCCGATCCCGAACCCGAAAATCTCAACCTATACCTAAGCCTAATCCTAAATTCAAATCACTTAAACTAAACCTACACCTATACCTGAATCCATTCACCTAACATAAACCTAGACCCAAATATGAAAACCTAACCCGAAATCCAATCCCGAACCCGAAAATCCAAACCTATGCCTAAACCTAATCCTAAACTCAAATTACCTAAACTAAACCTATACCTATTCCTAAATCCATTCACCTAACCTAAACTTTAACCCAAACACGAAAACCTAACCCGAAACCCGATCCCGAACCCGAAAATCTCAACCTATACCTAAGCCTAATCCTAAATTCAAATCACTTAAACTAAACCTACACCTATACCTGAATCCATTCACCTAACATAAACCTAGACCCAAATATGAAAACCTAACCCAAGATCCAATCCCGAACCCGAAAATCCAAACCTATGCCTAAACCTAAATCCTAAACTCAAATTACCTAAACTAAACCTACACCTATTCCTAAATCCATTCACCTAACCTAAACTTTAACCCAAACACGAAAACCTAACCCGAAACCCGATCCCGAACCCGAAAATCTCAACCTATACCTAAGCCTAATCCTAAATTCAAATCACTTAAACTAAACCTACACCTATTCCTGAATCCATTCACCTAACATAAACCTAGACCCAAATATGAAAACCTAACCCGAAATCCAATCCCGAACCCGAAAATCCAAACCTATGCCTAAACCTAATCCTAAACTCAAATTACCTAAACTAAACCTACACCTATTCCTAAATCCATTCACCTAACCTAAACTTTAACCCAAACACGAAAACCTAACCCGAAACCCGATCCCGAACCCGAAAATCTCAACATATACCTAAGCCTAATCCTAAATTCAAATCACTTAAACTAAACGTACACCTATACCTGAATCCATTCACCTAACATAAACCTAGACCCAAATATGAAAACCTAACCCGAAACGCTATCCCGAACCCGAAAATCTCAACCTATGCCTAAACCTAATCCTAAACTCAAATCATCTAAACTAAACCTACACCTATTCCTAAATCCATTCACCTAGCCTAAACTTAGACCCAAACTCGGCAACCTAACCCTAAACCCGATCTCGAACTCGAAAATCTCAACCTATGACTAAACCTAATCCTAAACTCATGTCACCTAAACTAAATTTGACTCTAATCTTTGCATTGTAGATATGGATAAGAGTTGGATGCAAGCTAAGAATCGGTTTGGCCCAGAGTATAAAGAAGGTGTTAAGGAGTTCATGGAATTTGCGAGAGATCGGGTAGATTCAGGTAATAGAATTAGGTGTCCATGCCTAAAATGCAAGAACATGATTCACAAGACATTGGACAAAGTGGAAGATGATTTGTTCATAGTTGGGATTGACCAGGGTTACACTTGGTGGATTCATCATGGTGAAGACTTCCACCAAAGAGTTGAGGCCACTGAAGTCCTTGCTGACCCAATTGTGCGTAATGACGAGGATGAAGATGTTGACGATATGCAAGATATCATTGGGGATGTGTTAAGGGGAACAATTGCGGATACTGATTTTGCAGCGACAAGTAGTAGCCAGGATATTCCTCCTATGGGTGATGCCGAATCAGAAAAGTTTAGTAGGTTGTTGAGGGATGCGCAACGTCCACTCTATCCGGGGTGTCGGAACTTCTCCAAGTTGAATTTCCTTACAAGGTTACTTCATTTAAAGACAATAAATCGTTGGAGTAACAAATCGTTCGACATGTTACTTGGCTTGTTGAAAGAAGTATTACTTGAAGGTGAGACATTGCCTAAGTCTCATTACGAGGCAAAATCGTTAATGCGAGACTTGGGCCTTAGTTACATCCTCATACATGCATGTATAAATGATTGTGTATTGTATTGGAAAGAACATGAAAATGTTGAGGAGTGTCCACAATGTGGAGAGTCTAGGTGGAAATATGACGAAGCTAAGCGTAAGAAAATTTCACAAAAGGTGTTAAGGTACTTTCCATTGAAACCCAGATTACAAAGATTGTTTACGTCGAGCAAGACGGCTGAAGATATGAGATGGCATAAGGAGAAACACCTTCATGATGATAATACATTGAGGCATCCCGCTGACTCTGAAGCCTGGCAACATTTTGATAAGCAATATGACTGGTTTGCAGAGGATTCTCGCAATGTTCGGCTAGGTCTTACAAGTGATGGTTTTAATCCATTTGGTAATATGAGTAGCTCGTACAGTATGTGGCCAGTGATACTTATGCCCTACAATTTACCTCCTTGGTTGTGTATGAAGGAATCATTTTTTATGATGTCGTTGCTTATTCCTGGACCCAAGTCACCGGGGAATGGCATTGATGTGTATCTCCGACCGTTAGTAGATGAGTTAAACGAGTTGTGGAGTCAAGGTGTCCAGACGTATGACACTTTTGCAGAACAGACGTTTCGATTGCACGCAGCGGTCTTGTGGACAATAAACGACTTCCCTGCATATGGAAATTTGTCTGGGTGGAGCACGAAGGGAAAGTTGGCTTGTCCTACATGTAGTACTGAGACTTGTTCATTGTCATTGAAGCATGGTAAGAAAACATGTTATATGGGCCATCGTTTCCTTCCGAGGGATCATAGTTGGCGCAGGAAGACGGTAATCTTTGATGGCAAACAAGATCATAAGCCACCACCGAAAGAACTATCTGCAGAAGATGTGTTACAACAGCTGAGTAACATTGAAGGAGTTATATTTGGTAAGGCACCGCACTTGAAGAAGAGAAAACGTACAGTATTGGAGTACAACTGGAGGAAGAAGAGCATTTTTTTGAGTTGCCTTATTGGAGTCATCTGAAATTACGACACAACTTGGATGTCATGCATATTGAGAAGAATATATGTGACAATGTCTTTGGAACATTGATGAACATAGAGAAGAAAACAAAAGACAGTTTTAAGGCTCGATTGGATCTACAAGCAATGGGTTTAAGGAAAGAGTTGCACTTGCAACCACATGGAAATTCATATACTATACCAGCAGCCTGCTACACATTGACAAAACTAGAGAAAAAACGTGTATGTGAATGGTTGAACAAGGTGAAATTTCCCGACGGGTATGCATCGAATATCTCTCGGCGCGTCAACATTACGGACTGTAAGGTAACAGGAATGAAAAGTCATGACTGTCACGTCCTTCTTCAACGCCTACTACCGGTTGCGATTCGTGGATTCCTTAACAAGGATGTCAGTGCTACGCTGATTGAGTTGGGAATATTCTTTAAGGATTTGTGTTCGAAATCTTTGAATGTAGAGGTTATTAAACGACTGGAGAAGGATATTGTCGTATTCCTTTGCAAACTTGAAAGAATTTTTCCACCTGCGTTTTTCGATGTCATGGTACACCTAGCGATTCACTTACCGCACGAAGCGAAGCTTGCAGGCCCAGTACAATATCGTTGGATGTATCCGATCGAAAGGTGATAGAACAATGATCATATATTTTTATTCATTCCATAAACTACGTATATCCATGTTTTCATGTCCTAAACATATTGATTTTGTGTACAGATACCTTCACACATTAAAACAATATGTGAGGAATAAGGCACGTCCAGAGGGATCCATTGCTGAGGCGTACATTGATAATGAGTGCCTGACATTTTGCTCTATGTATCTTCGTGGCATAGAGACTAGATTCAACCGAGAAGATCGTAATGCCGATGCAGGGCAGGAGCATGAACAAGGACTCATATCTGTATTCGCACATAACGTCCGTCCTTTAGGATCGCCGACGTTTCAGGATATGGACCCTCGGGATCAAGCGAAGGCGCGGGTGGTATGTGTTGCATAACTGTGAAGAAATAGAGTCGTACTTGGAGTAAGTCTTCGCACATAATTATTGTATATCTACAGACAGTTTTAATCTCAAAATTTCTTGCTTACAACGTACCAATTGTGTATAGCGAACACATCGAGGAGATGAAGTCCCAACACCCCTACAAATTATGATCGAATGCATCAGGATTTGTTTCCAGAATGGTTTGCAAAACGTGTAAGATTAATTTACCTTCTATCTCACCACACTAACAATATTGTTGTATTGCACAATATTTACACGTAATTTTAAATGCCTAAACGTACATTTATATTCTGTACGTGATGATAGATGAAGATGTTGCGCGCTAGCAACTCTGCGGATGCGTCTGATGCGCTCTACTCACTGGCGTGTGGCCCTGATAGACGTGTATCTAGATATACAGGTTGTATTGTAAACGGGATTCGGTTCCACACTGAGGAGCGTGAGAAATATAGGACCACACAAAATAGTGGTGTGGTTGTGAAGGGAACACATGAGGAGGTCGAAATTGATTTTTATGGCGTTTTGACGGATATTATTGAGCTGAGTTATTGTATGAGAAAGCGGGTGTACTTATTTAAATGCGATTGGTGGGACATTGGAAATAAAAAGTTGAGAATACAGACTGATAATTACTTCACGAGCGTAAATTTATCTCGGAAGTGGTTTAAAGATGACCCATTTATCATAGCCGGCCAAGCCGAACAAGTATTCTACCTCGCTGACACCAAGTTAGGCGGGCTCTTGGCACGTGGTGCAGAAAATAAAGCCCAGGAACATATTTGACGTTCCCGAAGTAGACGTTGAAGATAACGATGAAGGGAGTAATAGAACGTCATTGGTTGAACAAGCATACCAAGAAGACATGCCATCTTGGGATAGAGGGAATGATCCAAATGTTGATATTGATGTGGTGCAATTGAATAGAGATGATGTGCCACCTGATCATGTTGATGCCTCAATCATAAATGACATTGTTAGAGATGATACGCTTTCATTGATGACAACGTTGCAGACGATTGAAGAGGAATTCTGATCAGCGATAGTGATGGTGAAGAAGAAAGAGTCCTAAGCGATAATGATTCAGACGACGATTATTAAATGTATACAAGATTTTACATGTAATTTTTCAATTCGATTAATTTGATTATTACATGTATATATGTTTTACAAGTCATGATTTTTTTCCTGAATTGACTTGTACTATTAGATGTAAATGTCAATTCAGTGAAAGACTAGTACAGGAGGTGTTTGACCTCGCATCGCCTTCGTGCTCGTATGAAGTAGTCGACAACGCCTACCTGAAACCGGGATATAAGAAACCATCCCGGTCTCTCTATGGGCCAGACCAGCTCTTTACATCCCTCCTTCTGCTACTGAGTCTACTTTCTAATATGTTAGAGTTTCTTTAAGGCCTGGACTAACTCCTTATATTGGCGCCTTTTGAAGCATACCTTCTACGCTGTAATAGTGAACGTGTAGACTTACCTCAGGGCTCTCTAGTCTAAAGAGGATAACACTGACCGTACAACCGACATTGTTACAGCTCACGAAGTATGTCGAACTGTATATGTAGACGTCGCATGCTATTGAATGCGTCCCTCATAAAGCCTATCAACTAGGCTTCAACTAAACATAATGTTACTCTATATACATAAATTATATCTTACTGTTACACATTACCTAAAAAGTTGAAAATATAAGACAAATGCCAAAATAATATAAGACAAATGCAAAATAATATAAGACGAACGTAATATCACATTACCAGATTAGTATAAAATAGTAAAGAGATTCGTATTCGTGTTTAAGTGAGACGTTACTACAAGTATTTGAACGTAACTGTAACAAATTTAAATATTCAAACATAAAGTCTATATAAGTCAGTACCGTGGTCCACCCTCTAGTCCAGCAAGCGCGTGACCTAGATGGGGAAGGTGGGCACTACGCTGCGTCTGTCGTAGCTGCAGCGTGCCACGTAGTGTCAGTAGACTAGGAAGCCAAGTCGTATGTGGCCCGTGACGTACATTCAGATCTGTAAATAAATCACTAAAGACAAATATAACAATGAATGTATATAGAAAAGCGTCGTCGTAGAAGATGGTCGGCTGCTCCTGCACCTGGGTGCGCACCCAATCAAAATCTCGCTGAATGCGCACTCCCATCCCACCGCTATCTC